>VYXH01005916.1:780132-810747 GCA_013397275.1 Burhinus bistriatus
AAAAAAAAAAAAAAAGTAAAAATTTCAAACAACTCTTTATCATTGCAGTTACTCTTTTGTTTTGGTCTTTTGTTTTAACCATAACTATCTGCAGGGAGGGGAGAACAGTTCTAAAAAGAACCACATTTGAGTTTATTTGGATGGGGATAGAGTATAATACTCTGTCTTAACAGAAAACTCCAGGCCCTAATTTACACCAAGTTTATGTCCTCCTATTGTTTTCAGTTGAAACAACATGACGTGGAAAGAAATCAAAGACTGGAAAATCCTAGGTTTGAATGGAGTTTTCACATTTGAAAGTAACACCATAACTGTTACACATAAGAAATCATTACAGATTTTGGAGTATTCATGTGATATAAAGAAATGTACAATTATCAAGTGAGACATCTATTGTATATTAGCTTTGATTTTTCAGATATTTGGGGATTAGCTAATATTTTAATAATCTAATGCTAATAAAGCATGGATGACAGTTTCAGTGACCATTTCTTCTGAAAATCATTTACAATTTCATCATATAAAGGCAATGGAAATCTAATCTGGCTCTCGCTGATTCTGAATGTTTAAACTAAACACTTTATCTGCTAATAGGAGAAACTTTGTATTCATAATAGCAAAAAGTCAGCTACTTTATTTCTGAGAAGCTTTTAAAATAGTGCTTTTGTGCTTCTATATAGTACTAGTTTATTGTAACTATCAAACTTGAGTGCATGAGTGTGATAACATGTAGATTAGGTAATTTGTGTGTTAATCCAGATTTTTACATTGATACATGCTATAATTGGAGCAAGATGTAGTTTTGTTTCCAGTTTGTAAGATAACGTTTTTTTTCTTACCTCTGCTGTTATTGTGTGCTTTTGTATGCTTGCAGCTATGTATAAGAACTAATAACATATTTCCTAAGAGTGTTGGAGTTTAATATTAAAGCACCTTGGGCAGATCTGTCAAAAAGATCTGCACCAAATTGTGCATATATTTGCATGAAAAGAAGCACAAACTACTGTAAATATGAGATATCAGTTGTCCAGATAAGATTTGTTTTTATATATTTCTTAGCCTGCATTTACATTCTTTATTCAGTTATTTAATTTTTATTGTTGCTATTAAGGAACCATGGACTGCATAGTAAATAGGCAATATATAGCCTATAAATATCCGGTAGTCTATGATAAGTGATATAAATATTTGTAACACATACAGTCTGTACAAAATGTCTGAATTTATTTTTGTTAGGAAGTTAGGCTCTGTAACAATATGTTTTTATAATGCGTGAATCTGTAACTGAAACTATGAGGAAACCCATATGTGTGGTAACCATTCCAACTGCAGATGTAATCTAAAAAAAAAATAAAAAAAAAATCACTGTCATCTTTGTCTAGGAGCCACTGAAAGTGGGGAAATGGTCTGTACAATATGTCAGGAAGAGTATTCAGAAGCACCGAATGAAATGGTTATATGTGATAAATGTGGGCAAGGTAACTAGATTTTTTTTCTATTTGCTGCATTTTAAAGGATGTTTTGATTTGTTCTATGCTGTGACTGACTGCTCAACTGATCTTAAATTTTATAGCCCTTAGTGGCTATTAACAGCTTAGTGAATAATGACAATCCATGTTAAAGTGACTAGCACCTGTTCTGTAGGTAAGGTTTATTTTTTCCACTAAGAAAAATTTAAAAGGCAATTTTGAATGTGTTAACCGATCTTTTTGATCAGGTTTTTGGCACTTAATAGTGGATAATGCCTTATAGTTGCATTGAAATGATATATAGTTAAGTCTGTGTGAGCTTCTTTTGCTATTTTAATAACGCTTTGGTTGATTATTTTTTATTCAGGTTATCATCAGCTGTGTCACACACCAAATATTGATTCCAGTGTGATTGATTCAGATGATAAATGGCTCTGTCGACAGTGCGTTTTTGCAACAACAACAAAGGTCTGTTTCTAGAAGAACATTTTTAATACATTCCATATTACATGCATGCTTTATTTGTGAAGTTGAAACAAAAAAATTAAAGAAATAGTGCTTCTTACAGTGATTTCTTTTTTGTTAACTTTGATCTGAATGAAAGTTTTATATGTTGGGAATTAATTATTTTTTTTAGAAATAGGTGACATTGGCTTTCAATTTATTTTTAAACATATGCTAGTGTTAAAACATAAATACAGGTGAAAGTATTTTACTTGATCGTAGACAAATTTTTGTACCTTTCAAATTAAAGAATTTGAAAGTTTCAGAAATACAATGTTGTTTTTGTAAACTAATGTGTTTGTTTTTGCCCAGAGGGGTGGTGCACTTAAGAAAGGACCCAATGCCAAAGCACTGCAAGTCATGAAACAAACATTACCATATAATGCAACGGACCTTGAGTGGGATGCAGGTCATAAAACCAACGTCCAGCAGTGTTACTGCTATTGTGGAGGACCTGGAGAGTAAGTAAACAGATGAAATAGAAGAACTTTTCTCCATAATGCAGCTGCAGACTGTGGCCCTATTCCTGTAGACTTTTACTTGTGAACTTGTTAGTTTCTGTTTCTATTGTGTGTAGGTATTAAACTCAATGCAACATGGAATTTTGAATTATTTTCTTTGTCTCATGGGAAATGCATTATTAATGGCTTTCCTTCTCCCATCAGACCTTTTGGTTTGTTTTAATTTTGTCATGTGACCATCATATAACATCACAGTCCATTCTAGAACAAGCAAGAGGTTTTTTTTTTTTTTTTGCATTGCTACTGTTAATGTGTTGAGATTGGATGGAGTTATGTGTTGATCTTGCAATTCTAAGCAGTGTTTTTCTGATAATAACTCAGCTCTGTCATTAGTCATGAACATAAGTGTATCTAGAGATGCGTTTATTAAATTGTCTGATTCTACCGTAACATCATACCCTGGATTGCAGTTATTGGTGGGGGAAAGACTTTTTTCCTCTTATAGCATTACAGAGTCCTCTGCTGGTTCTTTCTTAGAAGAAAGGCAAGAAGAGGACTTCTTAAGCAGGTAGAGATAAAGACTCTGGTGTCTGCATGGATGAGTGAATAAATAAAATAGCATTGAAGATTTGAAGTCAGGGCAAGTCAAGAGTCCCACAAAGAAGCAAAGCTTTTGAGTTTATACTCACAGGACAGAGCTCTGGTTTGAGAATTTTGCAGATTTGGACAAACATCGCCTGCAGTTTTGCATGGTTCCTTTTCTCAAGGGAGAAGCTGGAAAAGGAAAAGAAAAAAAAAAGTGTAAACTGTGAAGTTCATTTTGAGGATTCAAGTAGTTGAATCCTCAGAACAAATATTTGTGACTTAATGTGGCTGTGCAGTGCTTTGGAAGATAACAAGGAAGCTAATCAGCATGCGAGAGGAGCTTATATGGAGTTACTGAATTCTTATTATCAACAATTAAAAGGTGGTTGTCAGAGGAAATTAAATTTTTATTTTCATAATTTAATAGCTTAATTCATCCTTTTACTGGACTATCTTTTATTATTCTTAGTCACTGTTTTCTAGTAATGATTCTTTGTGGAACTCAGTGTTACTGAAATATCCCTACAGACGACCGTTTGTTTTACAAACGGTGACAATCACTTTGGGTCAGAAGATCCCTTGCTTTATAATTTAAATGTAACGAAGAACAATTTTCAGTAACTTTTTAAACATATCTTGTTTTTCTTTCTGTTGGTGAAGCTGGTATCTAAAGATGTTGCAGTGCTGCAAATGTAAGCAGTGGTTTCACGAGGCTTGCGTGCAGTGCCTCCAAAAGCCAATGCTTTTTGGTGACAGGTAAGAAACTTAAGCTGTACTTCATGGTTGTCTTTATTTAAAATTGGAGGGAATCTCACATATGAGCTTTTATTAAGGCATCTGTAATACAGCAGTATTTTCCAGAAACGGGGTGAGTTTTGTGTAGGAGATTATATGAAATAAAGCATGTGTTCAGGTGCCAGGAAAATGCAGTTCTTCATCTCAGTTTAATGAAGGAGGGTGAGGTGGTGGAGAGGTAACAAATGGATAGTTAAATTCCAATTGTTACTGACTTGACTTTATGTGGAACTTCGTTACACAGTAGGTGCTGGCTACTGGGAGATTGGAAGCTTTAAAGCACTCCACTTTAGTGGGGCTATGAGTTAGATAAGAGCTTTCAAGTTCACATTGTGTAGGTGACTAATCTCTTGTATGCAACAGGCACTATGCTTCAAGGTAGGCAGTCAGTGTGTGTGTACAGTAGTAGTTCCCTGTACTAACAGTGTAGGGAACTGGAGGACAGTTAGACTGAAGGAAGCTCTGTACATCCTCTGTTCATGCATGATGAGTTGGGACAAAAGGAAATGAAAAAGAGTGCTGGTCAGTGCTTTCATTTTAAGAGGAAGTTGGAGCAATTGGAGCAGATGAGAGAGAAAACTGGAGATGGGAATAGCTGTTGATTGTGCTGGAATGTTTGTATGAAGGAACTGAGGTAGGACTCAGGAATGCATGGGTCCTTTAAATGCATGCTTACACTGGGCACAGGTTTCTGCATTTGAGAGAATGGAGTGGGGACTTTACAGATCATCTTCACTGATATAGTCACAGGTTGAGGGACTCACTTAGGGAGTATAAAACAGTGGTACTAGGATAAAATTGAGGAATTACCTTGTATCTGGCCTGGTAGGTACCAGCACAGATTGTGGAAGCTGATAAAGGAAGGTAGAGGATGAAGGGACTCTCAAATATCATATGGCTGGGTTTCTAGCCCATTTAACTTTTTTTATAATTAGGGTGTTAAAACATTAAGAGTGTGTGTGTACAGGCACCCACCATCCAGCCACATGTACATATACATATGTATATATTTTTAGGTTTTATACGTTCATTTGCTCAGTTTGCAGTTCTGGACCAGAATACCTCAAACGTTTACCCTTGAGATGGTAAGTATGAATTTAAAAAAGAAAAAAAGGGTGAGTTGAATATATGCTCTGCTTTTGTCTTTGGTATTTTGATTCTCCCTGCAAAAAAGGAAATCCACTTGCTGTCTTGAGTTGTTTCCTGAGTTGCTCTTAATGCTTGTATGAACAGGGACAACTTTTCCTTCAAAGTTTATCCTTAAATGTAGAGATATATTGCAGTTGTGTGCTCTTGGGTTTTATTCCTGGGATTGTTCCATAAAGTATCAAGCAACTACTCACTTACATGTGTGAAGATTGAGATATCTGAATATCTTTTTTGCATGTTTAGGATCCTGCCATTAGATAAGCCAAATGTAGTGAGTACTGGAGTACGCATGTTGACACATTTTATAATAGTTTCCTCAAGGAGACTTAATGGTTAGTTGTAGTTTGAAATCTTTGAGCTAACCTACGTTAGAAATTATATTCAATTTAGTGGATATATGTGCTAAAAAATATATGGTGGAAATTATTTTTTTAAATGTCAATTTACCAAAATACTTGCATGAATTCAGAATTGGTACATTCAACTGTGAATTCAGACTTACTTAAATCTCCCATGGTTTAGACCAATTTTGGAGTTTGAAAGAACATCATGACAATCAGATGAGGCAGAGATGAAAGTAAGATTCAAAGTACAAGGAATCACTTGAGGAAGAGAAATGACAAGAAACTTCATAATGTTCCCTGGATTGAGTGTTTTAAGTTGTGCTTTATGTTCCTCTAACTATATTGTGCTAATATGTCTTCTACTAAATTATCTCAAAGAAAAGCAATTGGAATAAAAAGACTTTTTTTCCCTTCTGTGTTTTACTCAAATATTTCTGAATTCTAGGGTAGATATAGCACATCTATGCCTTTACAACCTAAGTGTTATTCACAAGAAGAAATATTTTGATTCAGAGCTTGAACTCATGGCCTACATTAATGAAAACTGGGATAGATTGCATCCTGGTGAGGTAAGTAACTGCAATACTCTTTCTTGGTTTTCGTCACAGTGCATGCATGTCCTGAAAGTTAGCGACCTATGAACTGTTTTATTTATTACCTTAAAATCTTAATTCCAGATAATGAGGAGACTGTCTTTAATTTCCTTGCAGAAATAGAAAGGTTTTTAAGTGGTGTATGTTTTTCTGAGCTGTAAAATTTCTGAAGTGATCCATGTAACTATTGTTCTATTATTTGCATGGCAACATTAATTATTTATACTCAACTGTTTATTCTGTTACATATATGTATTTTCTTTTTCTTTCCTTTTGTAATTCTCATAGTTCTTTCATGTTTTCACGTGCACAGACCAGAAAATCTAAATGTAGACCTGAATGCAGAGTATATTGCATATGAAGAGAACTTCAAAGTCTCTAAGGTGTAACACATAACAAATTATTGTACACAAACATTTCCTCTTTCCTCCCTCTTCCAAACATGAGGGTGATCAGTTCATGTCCAAGGCTAAAGATTGTTTTGATCCTTTTCCAGTCTGATTCTGCTACTTGTCAAGGTGTCTTGGGTTTAGTTCACTAGTTATTTTTCCGGCTATTTGATTTACTGGGCTGTTATTTTAGCGTTAAAGGAAATCCATTTCCCCAAGCAGACTGACCTCATATTTAATTAAGAGAAGCAGTGTAGGTATTTGTTTCCGCATGTAAAGTTGGATGCAAAACGTGTCTAAATTCAAATTGGCATGCTGCTAGTACAGTATGCACTTTTTTTCTGCATGAAAATTGTTTAGGTCTTTGAAGTTTTTTAATACAGGTGGCATATGGCTAGTTTGAAAATTTCTTATCATGAGTACATGCAACTTCTGTACTTCTTTTCAGTAAACTCGTACATCTGTAATCCACTTTTACTAGCAGACACAATTTGAGAATCAAATATATGTTCTTGGTTTAAATGAGTAACTACTTTTCGTAAATAATGGAAAATAGTTTAAAATAGATATGTTTAGACTATGAGTGTCCATAGTTAGAAAGACAAGCAAATAAGCATCCCATACTTTGGGATGTATGGCATCTCTTAGCTAGATCATATCAAGTCAATAATTCTGTCATACCAAGTCTTAAGCTTTTATTTAAAAAAAAAAAAGGGCTGTACAAAATGTGGTAAATCGTGTCTTGAAAAATTTGAGGCAAATACATTTTACTTATTTGGTTAATCTGGTTTCTTTATTAAACAGAAATTAGTCACAGAAAGAATAACATCTGTAATATAGTGTTTTTAGGGATTTTGTAATATTCTTAGCTTGCCACTGTTAGAAATGACACTTTAGTCTCTTTCTGTTGCTGCTTATAATTGAATAAGAGGAAAAGTTTTTTAGCCATAGATAAGATAGGATTAAATGGTGGAATTATCAGACCTCCTAAGCCAGTAATTTTTAGCATGTTTTTATACCACTAGGTAGCAATGGATTGTACTGAATGCATATGGTAAAGATGTGTAAAAAACAGTTGTTACTTTCTTTGGCTAAAATAAGTTGAATACCTCCCTTAACTTTAGTAGTCAGGTAGATTGGCTGTGAATCTTGCCCAAAATTGTGTTAAAAGGTTGGGTTTTGAGTGTATCTACTTATTTAGCTGTTAGCTAAAGGTGGGTTTTTTTGAGCTGCAAATGTTTTACAGTCTGCTCTGTAGTATCCAAACTGATAGTGAAATTTATAAACTATTTGTCAACTCTATAATTAAAGATAAATTTACTGCAGAGCCAATTGGATATAAGTTCTGGAACAGTTTGGCATAGCAACTGGAATATGGTGGCTTCACAGGAATTTAAAAATAGCTGTCTAATTATAAAAAAATCTTATATTAAATTCTGTTACATAAATGTTGTGTCCACTTCTTTATAGTCGCCACCATACTTGTTCAGCTTTATGTCTCTAATTCGTAAGTATGCAGTTTTTCAGAGATAAGATTCCATGGTTTGGCAACTTGGTAGGGACTAGCTACTTCAGGCTTTAGTGCAAGAAGGGAGGTCAGACTGGACCTTAGCAAAAGGGGCATGAAAATGGATTTACTTTTTTTAAACTCTACTTACTCTTCTGTGCCTCTTCCATTTTTTTGTATCACATTGAGTAATGTTGGCAAAAATGGGAATTGAGTGCTATGGCAGGATTTTGGTTAAAATGATCACCAATAAAATAACTAAGTTCTTGTGTCAGTATAGTTATCGTCTGCTTGCAATCTCAGTTAATTTGAGAGTACATAATGCCACAGAAAGATTCTTGTTAGCAGCCTTGGGAGGGCAAGCTACTGTTAAGTTCTTTGAATATACTAAAACTCTTTGGTATATTTTTCTGGCACTTCTTATAAGTGAAACTTGAATTCCTTGGCCTGGGCTTGATCCTGGCATGAATTCTGTGGATATAAATCACAGAATACATGAGATAATGGTTAATATCCTTTGGGGTTAGGTAGTTTCCACAGCTAATACTTCATAAATGTACCTCACATCCAAATCCGTAGTTACAGTAACTCAAAGTAACTGGAATCTTTCTATTACTAAAGAATTTGACAGGTTAAATAATTTCTTAATACTTCACAGCTGGCAGATACACCAAAATCTGAAAGATATGAGCATGTACTGGAGGCATTAAATGATTACAAGACCATGTAAGTTATTGGTACTTTTTATTTTAAATGTTTTTTGCCTATTTAATACGATGTAGATTACAGTCTTCAGTCTCCTTTGCTCAGTCTGTCTGATAATCACTTTGGCTGCAGATAATGTTTAAATTTTAAATACTGTTTCTATTTCAAACTATAACATTATGTAACTATTTGAGTGGAACCTAGATAATGAGAAAAAATTGTTTTAACTTCCATTCTCTTTCCACTTCACATTCTGTATTTGAGAATGAGGATTGTGTTAGGGGAAAGAAGGGAATAAAATAGCATTAGAATGAATATTCTCATTTGCATAGTTTTGTTTTGCATGTACACTGCTATTTTAAAAGTTGCTATGCCTGGGGTCAGAATTTTAACAATTAATTTTAAATCATCTAGGTTTATGTCTGGAAAAGAAATAAAGAAAAAGAAGCATTTGTTTGGCTTAAGAATTCGTGTTCCTCCTGTGCCACCAAATGCTGCTTTAAAGGCTGAAAAAGAACCAGAAGGAACTTCTCATGAGTTCAAAATTAAAGGCAGAAAATCATCTAAACCAATCCCTGATGTGAGGTAAAATAGCCTAGTCATTCTAGCAATGTTGTGGTAAATGGGGCTACTTTGGGTATGTTTTTGGTGCCTACAAAAAAGGCCTTTTCATTGTATAATGTAGTTTTTTTAATAACTGTAAAGGTGGTTGTCCTGCCTAAACTGTGACTGGACTATTTGTGAGAGGAAGGTCTTTAAATTAATTTAATTAGCTTTCTATTAGGAGCCTTCAAAAAAAACCAAAACAAAAAAAACAATGAAAAACAAACACACACACACACACACACACACCCCCCAAACATGAAATTTAGCAGTAAGAACAATAGAAAACATCCCAATTCTGCTGATATTTGGGAAACAAGATCTCTTGCCTTTCTGGAGCTCTTATGCAATAATTAACTAGAATTCTAAATAGGAAGTATGATGTGAAGTTGTATTAGTAAATGTGCCATCTTTTTTACCAAGTGTGATCGTATGAATAAAGAACACTTAACACTTGTTTGTTCCTCTTCAACATTAGGGAGTCAGTAATGTCACTAAAAAGATCTTGTATGTTTGTTATTCTAGAGGCAAAAATATGTAGCTTTGTATTTGACAATTTTGATTTGCCAGAATAACCTCAATTAGGGCAGTGTCTTAGCAATAGACATCTAATCGTGTATTCATTGCCAAAACGGGTTCAAGTTGCGCCAGGGGAGGTTTAGGCTGGACATTAGGAAAAATTTTTCACTGAAAGAGTTATCAAATATTGGAACAGGCTGCCCGGGAAGATGGTCGAGTCACCATCCCTAGATGTGTTTAAAAGTTGTGTAGATGTGGTGCTTAGAGATATGGTTTAGTGGCAGACCTGGTAGAGTAGGGTCAATGGTTGGACTAGATGATCTTAAAGGTCTTTTCCAACCTAAACGATTCTATGATTCTATGAAAAGAAAACATGTCTTCAATAAAAATGATCTTCAATAATACAGGACAAAATGTAAATTTTCTTCTAGGGAATTAAGTAATGGTCTAGAAAGAAAGGGGAAAAAAAAAACAGTAGGTCGTCCACCTGGTCCTTATACAAGAAAAATGATTCACAAAACTCCAGAGACGTCTCCTCTGGTAAGGTTTTGGATATTTTATCTGTGTGCCTCCCCACCCTTGCCTCCCAAGATTATAATTTTTGAATCATGATATTCCCCCATTCACCCTCAAACCAAATTGATACAGCAATTAAAATATAATTTGGGGTATGCTTTTTTCTCTTTCTCTTCCTCCTTAGGATAACGAACCAGTTCCAGTGATAGAGAGCCCAGCCTTGGAATTACCCTGCACTGTTGGGTAAATTAAAAAGAAATTAAAAAAAAAAAATCCCTGTAAAACATTATAATACCATGTCATTTATCTGTTTGCTTAATTTTTAATATAAGATTATTTTCATTACATGGCAACCCTGTTGTCTTGCATATCAGGAAATCTGATGGAACTGCGCATTCATCCAATACCTCAGATGTGGAATCCACAGGTGCTGCCAGTATGAAAGAAACTACCTCATCTAGCATTTCCAGACATTATAGGTAATTATTCAATTACTCTATCTGCTACAAAGATTAAGATTTGTAATATATTCATTTTAATAAAATTTTCTGAAAGGGAGGGACAGGAAACAATTGGTTCAGCAATACTTCACCCTTAAACAGAAGTTGCAGGGATCCTACAAAAGATACCTTGCCAAAGCATGACATGTAATGTTCTAAGTCTGGTTTCATAAAACCTGAGGTTCCTTTGTACTTCCAGTCAGTTCTGAATCTTTTGGCTAACTTTCATGAACTCTGGGAATCTAGGGAGTTCCAAAGAAATTATTATCTAACAAGATTCATGAAGATAGACACTTGGGTGAGAGAGACCTAAACCAGCAACCCACACTTACAGGAAGTCAGACAATTTTCTGTGGCCCAGTTATTGCCAGTGCTGTTTTGTTGGTGTTTTTGGTTTTGTGGGTTCTTTTTGTTTGTTGTTGTTGGTTTGGTTTTTTTTTTTCCACTTGAAGCTTTCGCAAAACAAAGGTAGAAGGCAAGGTAGGAGGTTGACTTAAGTTATGAGGCAGCCATAGTAGATGTGAAATGGAGGTAAGGGTATTGCAGAACTGGTGGGAGAAATATTGCAAAGGGGTATAAAATTGAGGATGTGGTGATTCACTGGGATTTGGAGTAACAAGCAACCCGGACTCAGGGTAGAGCTATAAATTGCATGGGGAAATCTAAATAAATGGGATGAAAGAAAACTAGTCTTTATTAGTTCTGCTAACAACACACAGGGTGACTTTTTTTTTTGTGCTCACTAGCTGCTGTTGTCTGTTGATGTCAAATGTGTAGTTAAATTACGTTTACTGAGAAGAATTAAACTCCATAAACGCTTCCTAAGCTTAGTTTTCTAATAAAGGCCACAAAAAAGTTGATGTGTACCCTGAATTAATTTTAGCAGCTTTTGTTTTTGTAGGTTTGTGTATTCATGTTAAAGAATAGTAAGTATGCTGTGATTTTCTACAGTCAATAGAGCATGAAAAATTTTTGGCATAGTCTTCATAAATAAATTATTAACTAACAATTTACTTGCAGAAAAGTTGATTGTACGTGAACTTTTCCCTCTCTCAAGTTCAGCAAATGTAAATTTCTCTTTTATTGAGGTATACAGATCCTCAGTCTACTTATTTTGTCTCCTCTCTTTCCAGTTCATGCTATCAAGTGCTTTCACGAGTCATTTTTGTGTGCATTACTGCTACAAATAGTCTGTCTTCAAAAACTCATGTTTAACTTAGACTTCTGAAATTGTTACCTAAGGGCTTAGTCACTGTTTTGTATTTCTGCCCGTTATTCCATTCTTTTTTAATGTTAAAAAGATGCACTGTTTTCCTCAGTATGTTATATAGAAGTCTTGAAGATCAAAGTTTACATACCATTTAATTTAAGACTTTATCAAACATTTTAGTGTGTGCAAATTATAGATGTAGGTTTTTACATAAGGATTTATAGCTTGGACACTTTTAATATTTGGATGATGGTTTCTTCTTGGGTAATGTCAGAAGCTTCTTTTTTCATTACCAGATATAAATTTGTAAGTTTTTGATATACATATTTTTCTGGCCACATATAATGAATCTTCAGAAAGTCATGTGTACTACAGAAAGTAGTGATCTAGAATAGATTTTGCAGTATCTTCTTTCATATTTCAGAATTCTAATTTATTGAGATAAATTCAGCTTGAAAAAAATAACTATGCATAAATTCATTTTTTATTTACAGTCTTAACTAACATCAAGTCTCAAACTCTTGTATAGTATAGCTTTTGTAATTGAGACCTACCTGTGATAGAACTGTTTTTTTAATTTGCAAATTTAAGCACGTTTTGTGCAGACTTCTCTGAAGACAGTCTTTTCTAGATTTGCTTAAGAATGGAGTTAAGCTGTATCAAAGGAGTACTCTAACATATCTAGGTATAAGTTAATACCATTTAGCTAACTTTTCTGACATTTTATTAAATTAGTACAATTTTCCTTATGTAAATAATCTTTATTTTGCAAGTGCCATATTTGTAGTCCTGTATCTATAGACAACAAGTATTTTTGTCAGTGAAAAACAGAACAAAGAAGTTGTTATGCATTGCATGGAAATAACTGATGATAAAGTATACATTTTGAGTAAGTTCCTTGGAGTTAATGCTAGTTTGTTGTTGGTTCTTTCAGTAGTTTGTCGGACTCGAGAAAAAGGACTCGTACAGGAAGAACTTGGCCTGCTGCAATACCACATTTGAGAAGAAGAGGTCGCTTTCCACGAAAAGCACTCCAGACTCAAAATTCAGAAATTGTAAAAGATGATGAGAGCAAGGAAGATTACCAGTATGATGAACTCAATACAGAGATACTTAACAACTTAGCAGATCAGGAGTTACAGCTCAATCATCTAAAGAACTCGATTACTAGTTATTTTGGTGCAGCAGGTAGAATAGCTTGTGGGGAAAAATACCGTGTTTTGGCTCGTCGGGTGACGCTTGATGGAAAGGTGCAGTATCTTGTGGAGTGGGAAGGAGCAACTGCATCCTGACTGTAGGACTGAACATTATGTTCACTGCACTGTCATCTGTAAGTACAGTTCGTAATGCAGAGCCACGAGAGAAACGTGTCTTTCAATGTGTTTCTAAAAGCAAAACAAAACCAGTTTAGCCTTAACATGTAATTGTTATCATTACAGCTCTTGTGATAAAGACTTATCTTTTTAAAATCTGATCTGAAACTTAAATTTTTTAATCTGAACATTATTAGATTGTTTTAGGTTGGGATATTTTGGGTTACAATTGCTTAAAAATGTGCATGGTGTTTTTTAAAAAAAAAAAAAGACATTTTCTAGAGAACATTCCATGGAAACAGTTATTGTGATTTAGAGAAAATATTATGTAGATAGCACAAATCTTTGAAAAATTTTGGTTTGTTTTCTTACCCAAATGTTTGCAGAAATGTATTTCTATTTCAATACTTTCTAGATTTCATAAGTGCAGTGTATATAATGCCTACTGAAGACTGTAAAATACTGAAGTTTTCTTTCAAACGAAGTGTAAAAAAAAAAAAAAATATATTGAGCCTGTAAATTGCTCTGTGACCAGACTTCATTGTCTTCTTAATATATTCTTCGTGTGTGTGCGTGTGCGCGTGTGTGTATATACATATGTATATATGCACACACATACTTGTGCGTGTATATATATGTGTGATTGTGACCTATGCAATACAAATTATGGGATTGGGCAGCTTCTGAGAATACATCCCATAATTCTTTTTTCAGGAATAGTTGCCAGTATTTACACAGCAGCATTTCTTCTCAGGCTTATTGGGTGCTGTTGCTTTCTATGTACTAAGGAAAAGTGTCAAACCAGTGCAGTGTGTTCTGGCAATGGGTGCAGTCATTGATGTTCATATGCTCTAGGTAATATATTCCATTATTTTCCATGAGAATAACTGTTAAAAAATAGTGCAGGATCTGAACATTTTGAAATTGTCTACTAGAAATAAAAATTTGAAAGCTATTGTGGCACACTGATTGTAAATTTCGTGTCCCAATTATAAATTAAATTGATGGGAGTCACACACAGGATTCCTGTGTGTAAGTAGAAACAGTCATATTTTGATAAATATAGTATGAACAAAGTATATTATTGCACAGGGTCAACAAACAGTTTGTTGCCATTTGAAGTAACATTACTGATTTTTATTACAACATTACCTCTTTTGTTTTTATAAAATGTACCAAGTTTTAAATTGATAAGTTTATTTTACTTGTTTAAAAAAAAAAAAAGTCAAAAAAAGTCTCTTGCCAGTATTAGATGTTTTTTCTTTGTCTGCTACTTTTGAGGGGGTTTTAGCCAAAGAGTAAACAGAAGAGTATTTTTACTTTGGTGGTTATTCACTGTACTGCATAAGGTTAGTTTTCTTACGTGCTTATGGTTTCCCACCAAAATAAAATTATGTAACATTTACAAATGACAAAGTGGTTTAATGTGTACTACCTGGGTTAGTACTTATTTATTCCATTACTTGATTATTTGACTTTTTCTGCTCATCTTGAACATCTTAAAAGGTGATTTTATTTTTTCTTTCTTTTTTTTTNTTAACTATTGTGAATGTCATTGTTTCATTTTATTATGGTGGTTGACTTGACTCTGATGTTCAGTTTGTATTTTTGGAATTGTTTTTTTTCTTAGAATTAAAAGACCAACATTAAATGTGTGTATTTTTTGAGAGAGAAGAATGAGTTTTGATTCTGTATTCTTATGAAGCACATACTTGGTGGCATCCTCCCATCCATTGTTTCTCTGTCTCTAGCTTTCTTGTTACTGTCCTGGAGACACTTGTCCTGCACATAGGTACTAACTAGTGTTCCAGCTATGCTTGAGGGATGCTTTGTTACAAGGTGTCAGGTACTGGAAAATGCTGCAATAGTGCTGCTGAAGATACAGCTAGAGTAGTAATTAAAGCACACCTATAAATGCCTTTCTCTCATTTTATGTGAATTTCATTGTATGTAGTAATGGAGTGTCTAAAGGAAAAATACGAATGTTGCTGTATGTAATGATTTCATTTTGGTATGACTTGACCTTTGTATGTATGCATGTGTGTAAATATATGTAATTCAACTTTGTTGTGGTCACTGATTTAGCACCATTTCTATATGTATCAGATTTAATATTTTTCCATTATATATTATTNAATGTACCAAGTTTTAAATTGATAAGTTTATTTTACTTGTTTAAAAAAAAAAAAAGTCAAAAAAAGTCTCTTGCCAGTATTAGATGTTTTTTCTTTGTCTGCTACTTTTGAGGGGGTTTTAGCCAAAGAGTAAACAGAAGAGTATTTTTACTTTGGTGGTTATTCACTGTACTGCATAAGGTTAGTTTTCTTACGTGCTTATGGTTTCCCACCAAAATAAAATTATGTAACATTTACAAATGACAAAGTGGTTTAATGTGTACTACCTGGGTTAGTACTTATTTATTCCATTACTTGATTATTTGACTTTTTCTGCTCATCTTGAACATCTTAAAAGGTGATTTTATTTTTTCTTTCTTTTTTTTTTCCTGTCACCTTATAGCCAAAGGAAGCAGAGAAAGCTTTTTATCCTGTGCTTGGTTTATGGCTGGCTGGGTAATATCAGCTTTATAAAAATGCTGATTAAAAACTGCCACTTCTGTTTACCTTCACTAAAATATGTGTGTTTTTCTCACACCCTCAGCTATTAATTTAATGTTGCCTTGCCTGTAGCTGCAATATTTTGATAACACAGCAACTTCATGTTAATTTTTGAATGTTTATATCTTGGGATAATGCAAAATGTAAAGCCTTTGTAACCTTACTCACACCATCTGTATCTGTCTTTATTGTTTCACTTTATCCAAGTCCTTTAATTCTAACTGAACACCAGCAGTATTTCTCGTAAAGTTTCATTTAAAGATAAATATTGGAATGTACTTGGGGNACACTTGTCCTGCACATAGGTACTAACTAGTGTTCCAGCTATGCTTGAGGGATGCTTTGTTACAAGGTGTCAGGTACTGGAAAATGCTGCAATAGTGCTGCTGAAGATACAGCTAGAGTAGTAATTAAAGCACACCTATAAATGCCTTTCTCTCATTTTATGTGAATTTCATTGTATGTAGTAATGGAGTGTCTAAAGGAAAAATACGAATGTTGCTGTATGTAATGATTTCATTTTGGTATGACTTGACCTTTGTATGTATGCATGTGTGTAAATATATGTAATTCAACTTTGTTGTGGTCACTGATTTAGCACCATTTCTATATGTATCAGATTTAATATTTTTCCATTATATATTATTTGTATTGCAGTAGTACTTAGGTAGGTAAAGTCTCTTGAGGCCATTCTAAAAATGTAGGCATCACACGAACAAAACAGCAAAGAAATAATGGCACATTACTGGTCAGAATTGTAAAATAATCGTCATAGCAAACTACTTGTCAAATCATTGTTCTCAACAAAAACGTCAAGAGGAATTTTGAATAAAAACTGTGTTTTTCTATGCATAAGAGGCATTTTGAGTGAGATTACAAAGGAATTTTGAAAAATCTGTGTTATGTGAACTGAAAGTCAATATTTTGATTTAACATGAAGGCAGAAATAAATCAGAAAAGGCCTTGAAGGTGAAGACAAGCAGTTTGTCTAGGGAGTGGGGGGAAAGATAAGTGGATAAACAGAAAAATGGGCACGTCTTTGGAACACCCTACTAAAGTGATCTTTAGTGTTGTATTTTAAAAGGAAATTGGTGAATTGAGATGGAACATGCCAAGCCTGGAGACAGAGCAAGAGTTGGAACACAGTGACAAGGATGAACTGGACAGGAGCATCAGTTCTGTGCAGCAGGAAGAGCATGAAGCTTGCAAATGCTATGCAGGTAATGTGTTCAGTCTTTAAATTGTGTCACTTCTCTAGTTCCCTCACATCGGCCTGAATGAAAAGTAACACTGCAGGTCAAGAGTATGATTTTTCTAGTAATGGAGAAAAGGGTTTAGGATGGTGAGTTGTGTTTGGTTGATGCTGAACTTAAGCTGATGGCTAAACACCCATGTGGAGAGTGTCAGATGTATTGAGATCCCTAGTTTGGTCAGAAAAACAGTAATGTGTGTGGGGAGAAAAATGAGAATTGTCAACCTAAAGTTTGTAGAAAAATTGATTTCTTTTTTGTAAATTGATTTATCTATAGGTGAGGTACAAAGAAGAGAAAGATGGGAAAAGAGACTCATTGGAGTACCTTGCAGGAAGTTGAAAGGGGAATGACCATCTTTTAGAAAAGATAGTGCAGGACAACAGTAAGAACAGCAAAAGATGAGTACAATTAGAAGTGTTGCACGGTCTGAGAATGAGCTTGGAATTCAATGCTTTTGCTAGTTTTTTACTCCTATTATTCAGCAACAATGAAACAGAAGACTTTTGGTTTGTCATGATGTTTTTATCTGTTTTGCGTTTTGAATCCCTGAATGTTCTTCTCAGCTAGCTCATCTCTGCTGCTCTTTTAATCAGATTTTTTCATATTCCAGCACTGAGATCCATATACCATAATGTCAACAGTTGTTCTGGTTTTAACTGATACCAAAATTTTTTGCCTTGCAGATACTGGTTTTTCAAATACAGCTGTAGCTCATACAGTTCTTTTCATATCATCTTTCTCCTAATCTGTTCACTGATATTATTTCCCCAGTGTGTATTTCTTTTTCACTTGTTCTAATTTCTGTTTCCAGTTTCTGAATTTGACAATATTCTGTTCTCTTCCCATTATCAGCTATTCTGTGTTTGGCATTAATTGACTTCCATGTGGTTCCGAGTCTTCTGTTTACTTAATGTCCAGTGTGGTAGCATTAACTTGCAATGTTGACATCTGTGGTCTTACACTAATAAGCTCATTTGCGTCAAAACCTTCTTTATAGCAAGAAGCTAATTAATGGTTCTGTCGTGATCTTAATAAAGTTCGTTCTTCTGTAAGCACTGTTTCAAAGTACTTCATTTGTGCTCTGCCATTCCCTAATGAATACTTACAAAACTGTTGCTGCATTCACTCGTGTCATCATCCACGGTGATAGTTGCTGCTCTGCTACATACACGACTCTCTCATTCATGAACGTTACTAAGGTTGCCTCTATTTTTTTTCACCTGCTTGCTCTAACTTGGTATCCATAACTTCACGAATTGGTTGCATGATAGCAGAGATTGGAAGGCAGGAAGACAGTAAAATTCTAGAGATGATCAATTGTGGTTGGAAATTCAGGGAAAGGGAAATCGTGAACGAACAATTAGAAAAGAGGTTTTCAGGCTGTAAGATGTTAAACTATGTTTGTAGTGGTAGCAGGAGGAAAAGGTGAGACTGAAAAGGGCAAGAATATAAAGTAGAACTAAGAATTGATCAAGATAGCAATGAAAAGTTTGTGTATATATAAATGTATGTAATATGTATACTTATGTGTAGAAATACACAAGTCCAAGTAATACAATGAGAAACAACTTGAATGTATTTAATTACAATGGGAGTTTATTATTTTTAAGGAAGTCTTTAAGTGGACTGTGAAATACTTATTAAAAAGACAGCCTTTGATGGACTGTTTAAAAAATAAAAAAAAAAAAAAAAATTGCTGAATCAATCCCTGCCTTCTTCCCTCCCATGCTTTTTCTTCTTGCTTGTGGTAATGAGCCCATGTAGGTGCTTGTCTGCTTCACGGTTATTCCGAGGTAAGTGCTGAAGCCTTAGAATGGGAACTCCTATTTGTTTGACCACTTGGCACCTGAGCCTGCTTCCTTCTTCTCAGTCTTGTGGTGTCATCTTGTGGGAGAGAAGTGACTGGGAAGAATGATTTCAGGAGAGGCAGCCTAAGTGAATAATGGCTGAAGCGCACTTAGGGCTTTGCGGGGGCAGTGGTGGAGTCTGGTTCTACACTTTTCCTGTCCAGAGAATGTATTCAAGAGTTTTCTCATTGACTGTTTGGAACTGTGATTGATTGAACTGTCAGAAGATTTTTATATGGACAGTCGTGGGTGTCTTTTGACTTGACTGAGATTTTTTACCACTCCCCGAAATCCTCCAGCATAATAGAAAAATGACCTTAATTAGATGGTTAATGTAAGGTCCTTTAACATAACGTTGAAATAAAGATACAGACTATAGATATATGCTTTTAAAACTTTTCTCTTGGCAACTCTATGCCTTCCTTGCACACCTGTATTCCAATTTGGCAGGTAGCTGATGGAGAGGGAAGAAGGATATCTTGTTTCCAGAAACTTGGTACAGACTAAGGGAAGAAAGGGACTTCTGAGCTGTATGGGTTCCAAGTCTCATTAACTGCCCTCAACTATAGCAATTGATTGCATGAGAGAAGATGATGTAATTCAGGTGCTTCTGGTGAAACTTAAGCAGTGTAGGTGTGCTTATGATTAATTTTTTAAATTATTTTTATTACTATTTTCTTCGTGATAAAAATCAAGTTACCTTAAATTGTTAGTTTTGAAAACAAAATCATACAATAAGGCATATTTATGAATATGGTGCTTACCTCTGTACTAGCATTCCTTCTGTATGAATAGTGAGCTTCTGTGATGGGGTACTACTGGAGCAGGGGGAAAGCATGGAAAAGGAAGGGCTTAACGTAAGCCATTTCTCAGCAGTAACTAAGAGTTGTATGTCTCCTGTCTGCACCAAAAGTTGATAAGTTTTAAAGTGAAACAGTCTCAAAGAGAGTTGTACTTTGAAACTAGGGAAGGCACAGGAACTCTTAGTTTTAAAGACATCAGATACAGCTCAATCTGCTTAGTTCCAGGCTGTCCTGATTAACTGTTGGGGATAATGAATCTTTAGGACAGATTGCCATGTAAAGATTTGTTTTAAAAATACTGGGGGAATGGGGCGGGGGAGGAGGAGGATGTTGTGCTAAAAAAAAGTAATTGCTGTGGCTGGTTAAATGAAACTTTTAACGAGGTAGTCTTACCACCACACCACATGATCACAGACTCTCAGAATAATGCTGTAACCTGACAAATGAGCTGAGTTTAACAGGGAAGTGCTGCACTGCTGAGTACGTGAGATGCAGAGGACTTGTGCTAGTCCGAGGTACAAAAGTGTTGTGTTGTACATAGGAAGAAGTTAAGGCAGAAGGTGTCACTTCTCCCAGCACACGCTTCAAGAGACCAGGAAAGTGAACTTTTGCATGTATTTCTGATGTTTTTGTCCAAAATGGCTTATGATAGTTTTCACTGTGCATGCACCTTTTCAAGTCAAACCACTGTTTCTTCTACAATTAATTGCCTAATCTGGCAACATAATGTTGTACCTTAGTATTTTATGGTATCTACTTCATCGATTCAAAACACAGTACAAAAAGGAAGTTCCTGTTTCATTATTTGAACAATGTGGTTAGCAGGCTTCCGGACAGGCCCAGGTTTCTCAGGAGTCTTATGAAATGGTAAACGAGCTCAGTTTTGTCATGTGTATTGCTTGATTAAGCTCAAAAAAACTGCTCCAAAATGTTGAGCTTTTAGTCTCGAAATCTTGTGTATTCTCTTATGAAAAATGTGAAATTATTACATATTAATAACTAGTAGTAATTTGTATTATGGGATTCTTAATTGCTACAGTTTGATATTCTGGGATACTACTTTACTGTTTTCCTTTTATTTTTTTCTAGGTGTTTATTTTTAATATGTTAAATATACCTAATCAGAAATTAAAATACTTGTATTGTGAAATAAATTGTTTCTTTAGAGGAGGAAAATAGAAGAATTAATGGAAGCACTCAACAGGTTGTCAGATCATGTCAGTTGATGTTTGCTGCTGAAAAATACATTTTTTAATTTTTATCAGTTTCATGTGACATATATTGCTGTTAATTGGAAACACACAAACATGCACACAAGTTAGAACAATGTATCAAGACAAAGTACCTTGTGTAAAATCCTTTCTAAAAAGGGCTTGTGAGGAGAGATGGCCAGTGGGTTACAACAGTAAAGTGTTGTTTGAGTTCAAGTGTCAATTTGCTGCTGTCTTTCTGTGGTATCACAAGCTTCGAAATACCCACAATCTGTTCCTTGGGATATTTCCTTTTATTTTTTTTTGAGGTGAGAAACTTGGGACTTGGTTTAGTTACTAACAAGTAACGCTTAACTAGACAAATAGTTCCCAAGTCCTAGGTGCTACTTTAATACCAAGCTACCTTGATTTATGCTAGCCTGAAGGTCTTGCTGTCTCTTGCTTTGAACACAGACCTTTACTAGTCTCAGTAGTATTATTGACCTCTACTATAATTTTGCACAAGACAGTACCTACTATTCTTCCCGGAATTCCTCCTGATCTTACTGCCTTGCGTAACTAGAAGCTATGCCATTCTGTGTATGTGTAATAAACTACAGGTGCAATATGAAATATAGGTATTAAATTGCAAATATTGGGGGGGGGGAATTAAAGCTCATACTTGATGTGCATCTAACAACTTCAAAACTAAATGTATTTTCTGTTACAACAATCAGAAGTTGGTGTCACTCTGATCTGACACCTATGTAAATCTTAAGTTATTTGCATTGATAAAGTTGACTTTGGGTTACAGTGAATAAGAACAGAATTGGAACACTGCATGAGGAAGAAATTAAAAAGCTCCATTACTAAAACCAGTTCTTCTTAGTTTAGCATCCTTGATCTTTTGTAGCATTCATAGGTAAAGCATTCTTCCTTCATTATAAATGAAGAAAACAAACACAGGTTTAAACTTCATTTATTGAAAATCTTAAGAGTTTTGCATAATTTTATTCAACATCTGCAAGTCTTAAAACACTTTAATTCTGAATAAAAAGTCCACTAAGAAAAAAAATTAATTTGTAAATTTTATACAATCAAAAGCAATCTATTAAATTTTATTCAGCTACACATTTAAATGTCAAATCCTTCACCTATGATAAACATATTCCAGCTGCCAAAGTCAAAGCACAGTTACCTTTATAGTTATTCCCTGTTTCATCTTCTATAATGAACCTTGAATGGGGAGAAAATCCAGGCAGAGCTCTTAGTTGCAAAATATTTCTTCCAGATGAATTCTGCTGACAATTGTTGCGTTATTTTCCTTCTACCAGAGACTGCTATTTGTAATCGGAGAAACTGCTGCAGTTCAGTCTTTTGTATTTGATCAGAGAAGTCTGATGCATTCATTAGCAACTTCAACTAATATGCCATACTGTTTCGCCACTGGATGTATAACCACTGTCAGAGAGGCACAGCAGAGCAGCTGGCGAACCTAATCCCTTGAAGTGCCCTGCCAGAGCTCATCTGTTGGAGGTCTGAGCTGAAATCTAGAATCTAGTAGCTTTGATATAAGAGGTAGATGTCTTAGTCACAGCTTCACAGGGCTGGTTCAGCATTTTGCAGATGGTTGGTAGCATCACGCTCCTGGTGATGCAAGCGAAGATAGATCTCCTCTTCTAGCAAAGAGGCAGAGCCCCAAGAATCTTATTTTCGTGTTCTGAAGGGACCTGATCAAAACCTTGGAAGGTGACTTCAGTGAGCTTTGGCTTATGCCCTGATGTACATATGTGGTATACTGGTACTGGGAGATGTACAGGGAAATGGCAGAAAAATATTATTTGCCACTCTAGCAGAAAGAATTAATTTTCCCTAGACTTTGTCCTGATCACAGAAATAAGCTTTCTAACTCCAAGCAGTTTAGAATAGAAAGCATCATGTGGAAGAAGATGATATTCAGAACTCTAAAGGGAAACAATCTTATTTTGGACACGGCTTTACAGAAGAAAAAGTAGCTCAACAGCCTTTGGAGCCCTCTGTAACAAGTTCTGTGGGGAATAATACTTTTGCTTATAAAAACTACTGTCTGAAGTTGAAGCTGAAGTGCTGTTTCTATGTACTGTAGCCCTTGCTTCATTCGGACAAAGTGTTTCTTCATGCATCTATTGACCCTGTTTTATCTCTAAAAAATAAATTTTAATCACAGAAAGTCTCAAAGTTGCCGTTCTGCTGTTCATACCCAGATGACCCAACAACAGGCACAACACTAATACATAAGCTCTTTTATAAACGCTTTTGTGATGAAATGTAGTTTAACACGTTTATACAGGAAATTTCAGTGACTTGGCACATTGTAAAAATGACTAACTTTGAACTATTAAAAAAAGTTAATTCTCACACACCAGGGGTTTTGGCAAAAATTCTCCATACCCTCAGTACATCTAGAAATTACAAATTACTGATTTGAGGATAGCTTTGCCTTAGTTAAGTGATGTTACATCTTCAGTTGATCCTAAACTTTGAAGCCTGTACTTATTGCTTATGTAATTCATGCCTTACTCATATAAATAGCTAGATATAGAAACACTGCTCATAGGAACTGAGTGTATTTACACAGCTAAAAGACTTGAGGGTGAGCAAAAAGGGAAAGTTTAGGTGAACAGCTTTGGTTTTTCATGCCTATGTAGGTTACCCTATTAACTGCTACATTAGTCATAGATGTGGTAGACAAAAACAAATAAAAAATAAATTGGCAAATAAGAGGGATTTTGAGACTACAAAAATTAATGTTTTCATCTACTGTGACACACCACCCACCCTTTATTAAAGGGAAAGAATAATAACAGAAATGACTTCTTGAAAATTATCTATTACATAAGGTTACATTAACAAGGAGTTTGCAAACCGTACTTCAAGGTGTGTTTGCATTTTTTTTTTTTATACCATGTAGTCACTTGCCTCTTGAATCTCATGGAACAGCCATAAGGCAGAATAGGGTTATACAACTACAGGAGAGAAATATTTGTGAAAAGGAATTGCACCTATTTTCTCCCAATTCTTTTCAACACTGCCTCAATTTCACATTGATGGTGCTTTTTTAAAGTGCTGATGTTAGTCATCTGTATATAAAGAGTTCTCATTTTGTTCTCACAATTTTAGCCCAGTGTGCCATACAACAAAAGTTGAGGATTTTTAAAAACATGTAACTTTGAAGATAAATGATAGTAACTACAGACTACCCCTGGGGGCCCCAATCCTGTAAACACTTAGGCACATATGTAAATTCACTCAATGTTTAACAGCAAATAAACCAATGTTTAAGTTAGCATTTAAAGTTTTATGTGAACATGAAAAAATGATAGTATTAACATTTCTTTGCATACGCACCAAGCATCCTGTGTGCTATGCATAAGTTAGTCATTAACAAATGGTACAAGTACAAAAAAAATATTGTTAGTAGTACTCACAAAAATGGAAGAGCTTGGGGCAAGGCATTCTGTCCATATTAAAAAAAAACCAAACCAACAACAAATAACCAACAAAAAACCCCAACAAAACAAACAAGACCATCAAAAAACAACCAAAAAGCCCAACATGAATTGAAAACCTGATGTCTACTGCCTGTTCAAAAGAATCTGAAAGGTCATGTTTTTCTTTTTTAGTCTTTACTGTAGTAGTTTATTGCTTCCCCTCTCCCCCCCATACCTGTTATGTTGTAACGATCATACTGAATATTAAGTTCTACTTTTCCTCTTATCTTCAAAGAGACTTTTCAACATGTAAACCTGAACAGCTGATACCACCACCATTACTGCCAAGTTGACCATGGACCAGAAATTCACTCTGTCAAAGTTGCTTTCTTGTATGTTTCGGTCACGAGCCTCAAATGCTCTGAGCAGGGTCTGAATCTGGACGCTTTTGCTTAATCTGGCTTTGACACTGTTGATGGATTCCTGGTAAGTAACAAAAGAGTATTTTTAGAAGAAAAAAAAAACCCAAACACCTGAATTAAATTTATAGCTTGCAACATCTACAAAATATTAATACTGTTATTACCACCTGTAACAATTTCTGGCCAAGCAGACAGTTAATTTCACTTTAAAATATATACCTCATCACAGAGTTTTCATTAATTTGTCTAGCCTGTTTATTTTACATCACCTAAAAAGGCTTAATTAACATAGGCATTAAGGTTCTATAGTAATTTGGTCTTTCCCTTCTACAGGCTAGGGAGCTGAGAAAGAAATCAAACCTAAAATAATTTTTTTAATATTACGTGTATCTTGGGGAACTGTGGTTCCAGGTATTCAGACAAGTAAAAAGCAGTGATTTCTACAGAACCAGTCTCAAAACAAGTCATGTAGTAGCAGACAAATGTAGGGGTTTTTTTTCTGCTGGATAATCAAATCAAGGCACTTTTTAATGCAAACTACCATCAGGACTATAACTGTAGCAAAAGAAAAGTAGTAATGTTATATTCCCATCTTCTTTCTATGCTTTCCCTGTAGTGGCTATAAACTGCTGCTTCAGCTTTGATATTAAAGCAGAATTTTGACAATAAATTGTGAATAGGACAAGTGAAGGTCCTACAAAGGACACACAATGTGTCTCAGGCAACCAGAGAAGTACATGAACGCTCTGGCCATACAGCAGCAACTCAAGATCTACTCCTTAGTCTGTGTTTACAAGGTCAACACCTGGTCCTATAATCTGTTGAAAGTTTCATCCAGAATGTAATAGATGGTCACAACCTAAAAGCTGATCTTATGAAGTGCTGATTTATGTTCTTGATATAATTATGGCACCTTGCAGTAACTTTAGTGAGAAGAGTAATGTGTGCAGTAACAGGAGGCTATAAATTAAAAAAACCCCAAAAACAAAAAAAAAAAACCCAAAAGGTTAAACTCAGCAGTAACATTTTCTCCATGGACATTTTCTCTGTTGCATATTTAACAAATATTTCAAAAGAGCTATTTTTGGAAGCCAAATAATTTTATGATTGTACTAAAGTTCGTATGTTACACAATAAGGAATATCAACACAAACCATAAAAAAGCTTTAAAAATAAGACACAATTCCCCATTTTCCCCAGCAAATATTTTGTTTATCTTTAAAAAGTTAAACTACTAAGTGTTTATGCAAGTTCTCACAGAACTTCCCAGTAAAGTATATATCTTGACTAAGTAACCCATGGCATCAAATACTAATGTTAACTTGATGAAAATTACCTACTTCATAAGATCTGCAAAGGTCTCAAATAAAGACAAGTTCTGCATTTTTTTTTTCTTTTGGAAGAGATAGCAGTATGTACACAAATAGCTATAAAATCCATTCAAGTATTGCTTGCGATTAGTGAGAGGGATTTTCTTTGCAATTTCCCCTATAAACTTTGTTTTTTCTAATTGTCTTGATTGCCAATTTTAAAGAAGATCTGGACAGCTTTTCAGGTTCTGTGTTTGGTTTTAACTATTTAGAAGTGTATCATACACCTATAAAAGATCATAAACATTGTTCGTTGTTTAAAAATCTGCATTTTGTTTATTGCAATAAATAGAATACAAACAATTTCATTCTCTACACCAGTGTATTCAGTAAGCGTTTGTGGATGTTGGTTTGGGTTTTT
Source organism: Burhinus bistriatus (assembly GCA_013397275.1). NCBI lineage: Eukaryota > Metazoa > Chordata > Aves > Charadriiformes > Burhinidae > Burhinus > Burhinus bistriatus. The sequence goes on from VYXH01005916.1 coordinate 806,626, forward strand.
GGTTTGGTTTGGTTTGGTTTTGTTTAGTTTTTTTAATTAAGATACCTGTTATCTGTAACTACAAGCAAACAGACAATGGCTTACTGTATCCTACCAAGCACTAAGAAAAGTGGTACAGGAAGACCACACAATCCTCTACTTCTAGAGTAATCTCAACATTTAATGATCATGAAAGGAAATAAAAGCTTTTGACTCAGCAGTAGTCTTCATCCTACATCAAACTGGGTCAGCGTACAGTTTAAGCAAACATTACCATTCACAGAATGTCTGCAAAGATGAACCTGCAGTGTAGTACAGATTAACTCCTCTCCTGTTTATTAGTTTGAAAAGATGAAACAAGATTTGTGGGTAAGAACAAAATAATAAAGTAATATACAAATTATTGGAGATAGAAATATTAGTCCATATACTGGTTGGGGCAGTTGTGCAAAGATGAGAAGAGGCTAACACAGTACTTTATTTTCAAATGTTGATAACAATCTATGCAGTGATTCCAACTACATCATTGGGATTAAGCAATACTTTAAAAATATAAATATTCATTTCATTGCTGCTAGGGAAAACTGTCCCATTTTAGCAGTAGGAAGAAAGGAAGCTGAATTGGAAACAGTGACTTTGAGAGCTATGCAGTGTCTTCTTGATGATTCAGGGTCTATTCTGAAAATATTCTCAAGTTTCTGTGTGGAAGCAAGACATCCATGGTACTAGGCTTCATGCATCAATAAAAACAATATATGGAACTGGAATAGTTTCCAGGATGATGCACGAGACCAAGGCAGAATGGGTAAATGACGTTGAGTTTTTTTCTGAATGTTCTTACATTGAAGAGGATTAAAGATCAAATACTAACCAGAATGTCTTCCAATTTCATATCTAGGAGATCTGTGCCCGTAACGTACTTCTTCCAGTCTTCCTGATCTTCCCCATCTTCTCCCATATTGTCCAAGATCAGTTCAAAGAAAATCACCTTTTCAGAAATGGTACTGAATGTGTTGTCAAAGCAGAACATGTAATCCCCATCTTCTGTTTCCACCCTGTATATATAAGCCAAATGTCATTAAATTAACTACACTTTTTGCACTGGTTCTCAAAAACTGAGTTTTTGTAAGCAAACTTTCCTCTGACAATCATGCACTTAGAAATAACAGAATATGCTTTTTATATAAAAATAAGAACTGTAGAGACACCTTACAGATTGCACAGTCGCAGCAAAACAATGCCACTGACTCTAGAGGCTTAAAATGAAGACGACAGCGGCTTACTTTGATTTTCCTTTATTGGGATTTTGAATCATTATTAATCATTACAAAATAGCTATAATATGAGTGGAATTCTTATACTCTATAGTAAAATTACAATAATTACTAGATATTTTGATAGAAGGACTGGAAAAATAGGGGACTTTTAATCGTATTATTTATATGACTGACAAGATCTTTTGATATTAGACATGGAGATCTTTTTCAACTCCATAATAATTATTTTTGTTCACTGACCGTTAATAGCTATCATTAAAACAAAAATATCCTTCACTTCCACGGTAAGATCCATGTAAAAAGCATTCAGTGCTTATAAAAAGGTAACTGGTATTCTCAAACTGTCCTATTAAAAAGTCTTCTGTAATACCAAGGAATAATAAGTACTCAACCTTTATTTTAGTTATATTTGTTAAAGAAACCAGAGAAGTACTTTATGTAATGCTTGTAAGTTTGAAGATTTTAAACTTACGTATGAACTCCATCTGATTTTCTTTCATCAAAAACTAGAGTTTCACCTTTTGGAGACAGTAGATGAAAATCAACATCTAGTCCTGCTCCATCTAGAACCTGTGAAACAAACAAAAAAACCCCTCTAGCCAGTGGAATTCCTGTTTGCATTGCTGATGACAACATTATTAGGGAAGGCAAACACTTTTAGGTAAGGGAACTGACACAGAAAGAATCGGAAAACTGAATCTGTCTGCATCACTTCACACCAAGGTAACTGGAAACAGATTAAAAACTGGTTCAACTTAAAAGCATTTTAGCCATTTCAAATCTTAAACTGAATATGATCTAATCATGCTAGGCTGGGCTTATATGGAACCCTTCCCTAATTGTTTTTAAGAATGCATACAATTTTATCCACGGGTAGGGTTAGACAACCTGTGAGACTACCAAAAGATGGCTAAATCCAGCACATCTATGGCAGACATCATGGATAGGTAAGCACCAGCACTAGTTCCGTGGTAGAAAAGAAATTTTATAACAAAGATCTGTCACTTTTATGTATATACACATATATATATTTGTAGAAGAACACAATCTATGCAGTGTCACCCCTAAGATCTTTTTGTTGGGTGAACTAACAGTGTAGAAGACAGAATTAGATGTCTTATGCCAATCAAACCCGTACCACAGACCTCCTCGCCTTTTAATGCAGATTTAAGGTCTGAGTTCTCCCAGGGCGTTCTCATTTCCCAAAGGCAGAAGGAATTGAAGGCATATAGGATCCTAAGTGTACACAGTATCACAAAGTTGTGCTGCTTGAACTGTATAACATGGCTCCGGTTGTATCACCACATGTGTTGTGTTGAAGAAATTCTCTACAGGGAAGGTAGTAACTGCACGAGGGGGCAGAGGGGGATCATTTTTAGGATGTTACTTAGGTCCATGCTAGGGGATTTTTTTGTTTGCTTGTTTTCCAGTGAGCTATTTGAGTATAGCAGTCTGCTCCTGCTGAAATTGAGGGCAAAGTTTACACCGACTGAATGTGACACTGGAGACTTACCAAAAAAAGAGAAAGGACAAGGAAAATAAGCAGCTAACAGCTGATCAAATTAAAAAACACACATAGTGATATACCTTTAAGCTTATGACACAATCTAGAGACCCGCAACAAAACTTCCTATCAGCATAGTGTTTAATGCATGATGTCTTTCGAGAATGACCTGTGTCTCTATGTTAAATATTCCTATGCTTTAGCCACTAACAATTCAGGATAATTAAGTACAAAAGAAATCTATTTCCAATAACATACAGAGCTCCTTTTCCGCACATTCAAATAGAAAGGTGAATCATTACTGTTAGCAGTAGTGCTGAGGAATTTATGCCTAAGTAGAAATAAATTCACTGTTATACGCGTTTGTTCTCTGTAAAATAGAATTTTAATTTTGATTATGATTAAAATAAAATCCTAATTGGTCAGTGCGAAATAAACTTCTGTTTTGTTTAGAAAGGGCTCTGAACAAAGCTTGAACTCGTCAATCTTCCATTCTTGTTCAGTTCTGGATGTAAAAATAATTAGAAAATAATCAGGAATTTCAGCTTTGTATTTTTAGTTAGGAAGCAGAAGGAAAAAAAGGGGGNAGTGAAGGAGAAAAAAAAAAAAAACAGGGGGGGGGGGGGCATGGAGAAAGACAGATCCCAGACAATTCTGAGGCACAGCTGCAGAAGGGGAAAATATTCACCGTGCCCGTTCTACTGAAAACAGTCTTTATTTTAAGGAAAAGAAGAAAAAGTAAAAAAAAAATAAAAGCCCGAGATCTTTCCCAGAGATACCCGGGGAACTCAGCTCTTCCCAAGAAGGGCACCAAGGCCTTAATGTTAGTCCAGCTAAATAAGGCTGCTTTTGCGAAACTTTCACCGTTGAGCTAAAAAGGTGTTTCACGGCAGGACGTGCGGGCAGCAGGGCGGCCTCCCGCCGCCGCAGCTCGCCGGGGAAGGCCGGCGGGGCCNGGCCCGGCGGAGAAGGCGGGCCTCGTCTCTGCCGGCCCGCGCTGTTTGAAGCGGGGTAAGGCGCGGGCCCCGGGGGGCTCCCGTGGAGAAGGAAGCGGGGTGGTTCGGAGGGGGCTGCGAAGCGCCGCTGTTACCGACGCGAGTCTGCCCGGAGCCTCTTTCCGCCTCTCCCTTCCCCTCGGGGGCGGGAGCGCGGGTTTCTCGGAGGCATCCGACCGTTTCCCGTCAAAATATCTCGGGCCCCATCTTCAAAGGCTTATTTGCTGTGGCGAAGGGCTGCCCCCACATCTTAATCGCTGGCGTCCTCTGTGCTCTCAAGGCCTCGCTGCTCTGTTTTTTTGGTGGTTTTTTTTTTTTTTTTTTTTTTTTTTTTTTTTTTTTTTTTTTTTTTTTTTGGTGTTTTTTT
>VYXH01005916.1:811148-849993 GCA_013397275.1 Burhinus bistriatus
GCCGCCCCCCCCCCCTCCCCAGGCCCGCCCCGCTCGCAGGGCCGCGCCGGCGGAGCCTCCCCGACGTAAAAGGGAAGCGGGCGGCCGAACCGACCTGGTACTCGAGCTCCAGCGAGGCCTCCTTGCGCATGGGCTGGTAGAAGCACTCCTTGCGGCCGGCGGGAAGCGTGAAGGTGAAGTCGCTGTCCAGGGAGGGGCTGAACTCGGCGGCGGCAGCGCCGGGGGGCGACAGGAGCGGCGCCAAGCAGCCCCACAGCAACCAGGGCCACGGCACCGGCACCATCGCGGCNTTTTTTTTTTTTTTTTTTTTTGTTTTGTTGTTTTTTTTTTTTTTTAATTTCGCTGGTTTTGTGTATCGCTCGTGGAAGCGCCGCTGCCTTTCTGGGCACCCTGCCAGTTGCAGGGGACTTCTGAAGTAACCCAGATACGTTGCCTAAGAGACTTTTAGCGACTAATGTATAGCAGGTTTTTCCAGTTTTCGTAAGTGGCAATTCACGGAGCTTCTCATACTTTGTGAATGTATACAGAACTCTTTTTCTCAGAAAAGACAATTTGTACAGAGTAGTTTTTATCTAGTGAATGTGGGAAGAGGTAGTGTGTCAAATGTATGTTTATATTGGAAAATTCAGTGTTTCCTTTTTAGTATTTTTCTTTTTGTTTCTATTTGCCTTATTTTGGTATCTTTAAAAGTATCTTTGCAAGTAGTATTCACATACATTTAACAATGTTTTATTATTAAATATTATTTTAGCCATATGTGTGGTACCAATGGAATATAGGACTTGCGCTAAAAGTGCTGCTGATGAAGACCTGCTTACAAATTTACAGTCACTACGCAATCAGCTGAGGAGAACTGAAAAAAATCTACAAACTGTAGAGGAAGAACTTTCCAGGTATGAGTGTGTTTGGGAATGAGAACAGCCTGTCTCTTGTAGCATAAATCTGTCTTATTCAGTGTAATGGATTATTGCAAGTAGCTCCTTTTGTGCTTTTCTTTTGAGTACTCTTTGTAAGCAATTTAAAAATAATAAAGAAAAAATGGTGTAGCAGTTTTTTACTCTCCCTTCTAGCACTAGTACAAGTGAACCTTATGGCCACTGCTTCAATGAGGCTGTGGACTTCACTCTGGAGGACCTTGTTCAGCCTAGTTGCAACCATCAAGGCTTTTCCAACTGTAAGAAGAATGCTGGTAAAACATCTTGCCAGGATTTTCAAAGAAAATCCAAAGTAAATATTGCACTTCATTACTTATTTTTATTACTTTGGTTTTCTATTCTTTGCCATGTTTATGAATAGTTTTTTGCTTTTAGGACTTGGTGTTGATACACTAGAGCATTGGGCAATTATATCAGTGGAACACTCTTAAACATAATATTATTTCAATACATTTGTTCTCCAAGTTTCCATTTATGTATATATTGCTTACATATGCATATATAAGTGTGGGTGTGTGTATATATAAAAAACTTTCTTTATGTCTAGTCTTACTCAGTATCTACAACTTCTGATAAAACTGTGGAAGAAAATGAACATCTTAAGGAGAAGCTGGATGCCCTTCATGAGCAAAATGCATTTTTGGTTTCTCAGAACCACTACCTAAAGAACAGAGTGGAAACAACGAACTTTGAATTGATGCAGTCAAAAACAAGAGTATGTATGTTTAGTGTATTCATTAAAAACACCCCAAACTGAAGAAACTGCCCTGGTGACTGTGACTTTTGAGTCTATAATTCCAAGCAGAACATGCTATGTTTTTTGTCTTGTCTTAATCTATCTAAATTTAGTATTTAACGTTTAATATTCTGGTTTTTTTCATAATATTCAGCATTAATCTTGGAACAGGATAGTTTGGAATCTATTTCTCCATGAGCAAAACAACTATATGAATTTTGAATTCTATCTATTAATCTTACAAAGTTTAATCTAAAGCAAATAAATCACAGAATGAAGTAAGGAAATAGTTCAACAATGTATTTAGTACTCTACGTTCACATGTCTGAGCTACGTTAAGATTAATGTGAATAATAATAGCACAGGAGTCATTTGTCTAAGAAATGAAAAATATTGACCTTCCAGGTTGGATTAATATAGCTATTTTGAAAAAGTGAAGGTCAGAAGAAAATGTTGTACCTAATAAACCATTACTGATTTAATATACATTTGTATGTACTTTTTTCAGGACAACTATATTGTATTTGGTTTATATGTAACATTAATAAAACGTAGCTATGCTTAATGCTTTTTGTTTAAGAAATGTTATCTCCAAGACAGTGCAAATAAGTAGATAAACAAAATGTTTAACTCTCTGGCATGGAAAGAACGAATAGTGGAATGTAAACTTTTGGGGAACAGCAGGAGACAAGATCAACATATAAAGAAATCGCTGTGCTAGGGAACTGGAAGGATGTTAAGTGAGCAGAAGATTGGAGGTCAGTTTGTGTAGATGAACAAGCATCTTCTACAGTGAGGTTAAGAGCACTGTGTCATTCAGTAAGCAGATTGTTCTTATGTATCTCACCTGGAGGTGTGTATATACAAGTGTTAATGAAACCCCAAATATGTTTGTATTTCAGATCTCTTATCTTGAATCGACTTTAAGTACACATTTAGTCAGCATTCCGAAGTTGAAAGAACGGATTGTAAACTTGGAAGCAGAAGTTTCAGCTCAAGATAAAATTCTGAGGTAATAAGTGTGCTAGTCCAATGTCTTTTTTTGGGATGACATAATTACTGATACTGCATGAGTCATGTAATCTGGGGCTTGAGCCATATATAGGAGAAGGAAGGTGTTTTTATTTTGTACTGAATGTACTTCAAAAAATGGAGAAAAAATAATAGACTGATAAAATAAACCAGTTTATAATGTACACTAAACATGATTGTGCCCTTATAATTGACTAGAGTGATTGTATACTATGTGACTGCATATCTTCTGGAGTAAACAAGTATACGTATTTTCAAACATGACTGTGCAGCATGTAGCATAAAGGATTCTTTCTTCATGAATATATTAATCAAGGCAAATGGCCAAATAAAGCTAATGTAAACAGTGTCCAGAGGCTGTCAGGAAGACATATCTGGCTGTCAGTTTATCTTGCAACCTCATACTATATAATTAATTAATATCTCAATAGTCTGTCTTTACAAAAGAAGTAAAAATGCTTATATTTAATTTATATTTTAGTGTTGTTTTCCATGTGTGTATCCAGACCACTCATACCTATTACCAGAAAAATGGTGATTTCTGTATTCAGATCTTATGACACAAAGTCAGCCATCTGGGTCCTTGGCAATAGTGACACCCGATACCTGTTGATGAGGTCTGGACACCACTCCAGGCTGCAGAAATATTCCTGGGGAGTCTGGAGAATATGGGTGTTCCAAACCTAGTTTTAAGAGTTGCAACGTGTTTGACTAGCTCTTCTCAAACATTGCGTGCAGAAAAGAACAACAAAAATCTGTTTTCTTTACCAGAAAAAGTTCCTGGTTTTTAATTATGCTTTGTTTATTTGCTAGAGATGCAGAAGATAAACTGGAGCAAAGCCAGAAAACAGGAATGGAAAGAGAAAATGTGTTGCAAAGATATAAAAAGGACTATAAAAATCTGAAAATGGAGTTAATTGAACAAAGCAAGCAAGGAAAGAGGTAGCTAAGTAATTTTAATAAACTGAATACAGAATAATAGTGCATAAGTGTTTATTTCCATTGCCAGATGTTCACTTTGTGGAATCAAATTATTTCTTTGCTTTAAGGATGTTATTTCTTTAAAAAGTGGGGAAATTCTGTGTGAAAATACTTCTTTAAATAGGCACTTTTTAAATCTTGAAATTTGCTGGTAGTTGCAGGCTGGTATCATACGCTAGTAACCAGTTTATGACCTGTTTTTTCCCTTCAGATTAGATATACTGCAATGGAGATCTGAAATGTGTCCAGAATGTATTTTTCTGGAATTATTTTTGACTTGGTCTTGCAAGAACCTGCAGCATATGCTCAGTACTCAGTATTCAACAGTACTGAGTGCTGTATTTTTGGGGCTGGTGTGAGAAAAATGATAGAAGCACAACTTAATCAAGAGAACACTTTTATGTTGTCCTTAATCTTACCTGTCTATATGGTACCGTTGAAAAGGGGGCTGTAATACCATCCCAATCCTCATTTCCATTTCCTATTGCCTCCTTTAGCCTAGTGGTTGTGTGGCTACTGGGAGGGTTAGGTATTTTCCTTCGACTGTTGGAAGTTACTGTATACAATCCTATTGCCTCCAAAATGTAATTTTAAAGAAATGAGAGGAATGAATAACAAGATTCCTAACTGCCCAATTCATTTAACTGCGTTACCTGAGGCAAATATTAACTGAATTAAAGATTTGGGAAAGCATTTCTTGAGCCTTTTGAATGCAAAACCCTTGTTTGGCTTGCCTGTCTCTCCATGAAATTACCTCTAACTTTCCTATAGCTAGACAAATGGAAATACTGTGGGGCTTGTGCTACTGGTGAAGAAATGTGTTGATTTGTGTTCACTGTTCATTCAGAGCATGTGGTGTTTGAACTAGCTGTACTTAGTAGTTGCAAATGTAAATAGTTCGGTACTTTAGAAAAACTGAGCTTCTGTCGGGTGTTAAAGGCAACATATGATGTTATGTTAGTATAAACAATTACTACAGTTTGCTTTCAGTCAGTAATTACAACCACTTACTCTTCTTCGGCTAAGCAAACTGAAGTGCTTTGGACTAACACATTTTGTTTGTTATTCTGAAATCCCTTTATTCCCTTCTCCAAATACTTTTGCCATCTCCAAACAGACAGTGGTCCTCACACTGAGAAACATTGATCTGAGGGTAGGCCGTACTTCCGTACTTGGATGAGGCACTTACCCCACCCCCACACTTCCCTTAGTGGAAGAGAAACAAATGTTATGGAGCCCCAGTAGCTCTTGTGTGCCTGTGTTGGGTGTCCTGAACAGACCTGAGCTGTCCCATGGTTACTGTTCCAACTTCTTCCCTAGTGGATAATGATAGGGGAAAGTACGAAACGGGCAGGGGCGCAGAGAAATACAGCAAAATAGTAGGCAGTCTGGGTTACTGCTGTGAATAGTTGCTTACCTGCTATCATCCCAGTCTCAGTTTCCTTTACTATTATTAATGCTATCTCTCTGCTGTCCTCCAAATAATTTATACTTTGATTGGTTCCTGTCAGTCTCGCCATAATTCCATCACAAGAGCTCAGTATCAGAATCTTTTCTTGCTCCCCTTAAGCAGTGTCAATTTTAAGGAACACTGCTATCTTTTGCTTCCTTATCCTGGCTAACGGGGGAGGTCCTCCCAGTTGATTGGAGGTTAGCAAATGTGATGCCCATCCACAAGAAAGGCCGGAAGGAGGATCTGGGGAACTACAAGCCTGTCAGTATGACCTTGGTGTCGGGGAAAGTTAGAGCAGATCATCCTGAGTGTCATCACATGGCACATGCAGGACAACCAGGTTATCAGGCCCAGTCAGCATGGGTTCATGAAAGGCAGGTCCTGCTTGACTAACCTGATCTCCTTCTGTGACGAGGTGACCCACTTGGTGGATGAGGGAAAGGCTGTGGATGCTGTTTGCCTGGACTTTAGTAAAGCCTTCGACACGGTTTCCCACAGCGTTCTCCTGGAGAAACTGGCTGCTNCAATGGGCTGGGGGCAATGGTATGAGGTTCAACAAGGCCAAGTGCGGGCTCCTGCACTTGGGTCACAAGAACCCCACACAGCACTACAGGCTTGGGGAAGAGTGGCTGGAAAGCTGCCTGGCCGAAAAGGACCTGGGGGTGTTGGTCGACAGCCAGCTGAATATGAGCCAGCAGTGTGCCCAGGTGGCCAAGAAGGCCAATAGTATCCTGACCTGTCTCAGGAACAGTGTGGCTATCAGGACTACAGAAGTGATTGTTCCTTTGTACTCGGCACTGATGAGGCCCCACCTCAAATACTGTGTTCAGTTTTGGGCCCCTCACTACAAGAAAGACATTGAGGTTCTGGAGTGTGTCCAGAGAAGGGCAATGAAGCTGGTGAGGGGTCTAGAGAACAAGTCTTATGAGGAGCAGCTGAGGGAACTGGGGTTGCTTAGTTTAGAGAAAAGGAGGCTGAAGGGAGACCTTATCGCTCTCTACAACTACATGAAAGGATGTTGTAGCGAGGTGGGGGTTGATCTCTTCTCCCAAGTAACAAACAATAGGACAAGAGGAAATAGCCTCAAGTTATGCCAGGGGAGGTTTAGGACGGATATTAGGAAAAATTTCTTCACCGAAAGGGTTATTAAGCATTGGAACAGGCTGCCCAGGGAAGTGGTGGAATCGCCATCCGTGGAGGTGTTTAAAAAGTGGGTAGGTGTGGTGTTTAGGCACACGGTTTAGTGGTAGACTTGGCAGTGTTAGGTTGATGGTTGGACTTGATCTTAAAGGTCCCTTCCAACTTAGGTGATTCTATGCACGCTATCACAGTCCTTAAAACGAGCTTTTACTGGTAGGGGCAGGAGGATGATTTGAATCAAACTCTTTTTGAAGGGGAATCAAGTGTTTATTTTTACATTCTTAGTCGTATTGGAATTTTGTTTATGTTAATATGCAAAAATGGTATTTAAGATTAATTTATGCCTCATACGAAACTTTTTTTGTCTAGGGCTTGGAAAGTTGGAAGAAGAAACTAAGTTACCTGGAGCAATTAATTTAGTAGTTGTTTTTAGTAACTGGAGGGAGATAGTTACATAATGCCTGAAACTTGTAATTTTTAAAATTGGTATGCTTCTTTGCAGAGCAGAACAGCAAAGAAATGAAGCTTTGTTGAACGCAGAGGAGCTGACAAGAGCTTTCAAAAAGTATAAAGAGAAAATAACTGAGAAATTGGAAAAGGTAAGAGGTTTTTTCTTCACTTGTTTTTGCCATGCTATTAGGATTTTGCGTCTTCCAGTAAGCTGCGCAGCAAATGGCAACAGGTTCACCAGTGGGTCAATTGTTTCTGCTTGCTGGTGGCAAAGTCCTAAGAGAGGTGGGACAGGGTAAGCAACTGTTTGTGGTGATAACTTCAGTTGTCCAGTTTTAAACTGTCTTCGCACAGTCTGGACAGTCTGCATCTTTGAGGTATCCTAATACTGCTGCTGTTTCTTCTGTCTTTTGCTTGCCAGCTGGGAATTTTACATTTTAAAAGTATGTGATCCTTTTAAAAGAACTCTTTTGACTCTATCTGTCTTACCTGCTCAATGAAACATGAGCTAGAGAAGAGCTAAGATGCAAACGAAGTCATCTCCCAAAGTTCCAGTGGTCAAAATTGTTAATGCTTCCTGCCTTGTAGGAGGAGAAATTACAGGCCTGAGATAGTTAGCTCTTACAGAGAAATTTTATTTGATTAGACTTCTTTCCTTGTGGAAGGAGATTGCCAACCACAAATATGCCCTAAAATATTAAATGAAAATAACATTATTTTTTTTTCCCAAATGACAGAAAAAAACCAAACTTCTTTGCCTCTCTCCTTTTCTTCATAACAGTGAGCAATAGAATTAGCTACAGGCTTACCAGAAAGAAAAGAAACAGCACAGTGTTTATAGTATTCTTTTAAAAAAACCTGTTGGCCATGGAAGCTTAGATTATTGTTGTACAGTAACGAAAAAAATTGCTTTTTAAGGTTAAAGCTGAAGAAGTAGTATTGGGAAAACGTTTGTTTAATTGTGAAAAAGAAAAAGAGAAGTTGAATGAAAAGTGTGTCAGCTACAGAAAGGATCTAGACATCCTAGAAGAGCAATTAAGGTAACACAAATGCTTTTAAAAATCTCTGTACAGTTATTTGAGAATAAATGGCATGTTACAACTGTCACTATGAATGTGCTGCTCAATTTGTGGAGTTCAAACCAAATCAGGACTAGCATCAGTGAACACTTAGGATCAGTATCAGCAATACAACAGACAAACCATAATACTAAATAGGTAAAAAATATTAGTATACACTTACAAATTTCTAAATTCTGTTCTATATCTAATCCTTAAAAAGTTCTAATCCCACACGCTGCCACATGTTCACAGTAACAAGCAACACCCCACCAAGCCTTCTGGGAGCATAGGTTCCCTTGCTTGCATACTGCTTCTGTGGAAGATGGGGGTACTCTGGCTTTGTGTATACCTGTTCTGCTGCCTGCCATCTGCTAATGTACCTGCCAATGAGAAAGCACCCTATGAGTTCACTTACGCCACTAGATGTGAGTCCCTACTTGTTCTACACTGTATTGTCAGTCCCTAGCGAGAATGAACCTCTTGGCATCCAACGGGGAGGCTGCACTCAGGCCTGAACAGAGGTTGTAATGCTGGCTGGAACTTCTGGAAGTGTCAAACCAGGTTTTGACTGCTACTCTGTTCCTGCTCCAAGGTCCTTTCCCGCTGTTAAAAAATTTTGATGCTTCTTGTATGTTTCTTTTCAAGATGAACCCCTCTTTGTTTCAGAAGTCTTTTGGTAATTCTCTCATTACTTTAATGAGGGAAGACAACCATCAGCTGGTTGTCTTGGGCATTATTAGGTTTCTACAAGCACCTTCTCAGACAGTTTTGGGTATACCATTCACACATGCTGTCCACACCCACATTCCTGTCTTAACAATTGTTCTTTAGGCCATTTTGGCAAGGGTGGGCAGTGTGTGAGCACCCTTAGACTAGCTTGAGCCTGTTTAATAGCTGACTGCTGATGATGGGGGTCTTTACTCTAGACTGCCCTCTTTTCTCTACCAATTTGCACTGGGTTTGGCACTCACCAGGACCTTTGCTGAGCTAATTCAGTGTGCTAAATCAGCAGGTACTTTAAAAAGTGAGTAATTTGTGATGGGCTAAAAATACAATTGGCTCACTGTACAGTCAGGTATAAGAGGAGAGAAGAAATAGGACTCCTCCCTCTCTTGTCTGCAGCAGAATGTTTGACTAGCTCAGTCTTAGTATGTTATCTTCATTGTCATTTTAGATATAGCTATGTAATTATTTTATTCTGTTCTTAAATTTCCTTGGCTTCAGCACAGTTAAAGCCACCTTGATCTGTTTCCTATCAGTGATTCTGCTGATAGTGCTTAAAACTTTAAGTTGCTTAAGAACAAGAAGTAGTTTGTTCTCTCCTTTTGTTTGCTGATAGTGGTTTGCATCTTAGTGCTTAGGAACAGTGTAAGCTTAGTAAAGCAGTGAAAACTTTTCTGTCCTTTGTGTAGAGCTAATCCTAGATTTTGACTGGTAGACTAGCAAAACAGTATAGTTATGATGTGTTCTAGTACTTTTAATAATGAAAATCCTAGCCTACTTCTCTGTGTTGAGCTATACCTTTTAAATGGATATACTTTTTTAGGCAATTAAAGGAAGAGAATCATAGCACAAAAGAAGAAATTAAGACTCTAGAGGCGAAGAACACTGAAATGGTATCAATTCTGACTCAGTCTGATCAGAAGATCATTGAGCTTGAGAGTGAACTTAGTGAAAAAGATACAGTACTTAAAGAGAAGAATGCTCTAATAAGCGAAAATGCAGAGCTGAGAGCACTTACTGCACAACAACATAACCGCTTGAAATTATGCCACCAAGAAATTGAGGATTCAAGGGAAGAGCTCAACATACTAGAAACCATTATTTCTCAGTTGTCTCTAAGTACATCTGAAGAGGTACTGTAACTGGTACATCCTTACAAATTGTGTTATGTGTCTTAAACAATTCTAACTGACATTGCATGGAAATCCCGTGACGTTCTTGAGAAATAATCTGACTAAAATATCTTTGGTTTTCAAGATGTTTTCTTAATTTAAATATTTTACTTTTGCCTTCTCATTCAAGAACAATGAATAGATGCTTTGAAATTGGTTAATCAGCAAGCATTTAAAATTACACTTTCTGTTCCTCTGTTCTATATATTGATTGTTCAGATGTAGTTATATTATCTAAAATGTGATGATGTCCTATTATATGATGCTGAGATTCTTCTTAATAGAACAGTATGACATTTCCCATGTGGTAGACGCATTGTCTTACGCAGCCGGAGTGGATGTGTCAACCTCTGCAATGGAGAAATTAGAGCAGGAAAGATGTTTGCAGGAACTTTTTTTTGCTGGGAAAGAGAAGGCACACCTTCCCTGACTGCAAATGAACCTTGGCTTATGAGCCTGAGGCTTGTACTAGTGAAGTTTATCACTAAACTGAGTGATTGGAAGAGTCATGTAAAAAACCTAAATTTGTGAACTGACCAGGGTTACTGGAGGAACTGTTTGGGAAGTCAGGAAGGGCTAGAGAGACATATGAAGTCAGGAGTACAGATTGCATCAGATATCTTTATTTTTGAAGTATAACTGTGAGTAGCTGTAACGAAAACAAAACTGAAAGTATGCTTTCTGTATGATTTTGGAATTGCCCAAGTGACCTCTGCTGAAAAGAATACAGCAATTTTATATAAAAATTATGTTTTGGGCTGTTGTGACCATAAACGTTTATTTGGAAGTCTAATGGAATATTCAGAAGCCTTCTGTAACTTGAGGAAAAAATATTAAATGTAGTCATCAAAATCTGAAAGGAAGCATGATGTAAGAAGTTCAAAACATGGAATTACTGATAGTATCTCCATTTACTTAATTTTTCACAGTGAATGAATCATGCTATGAAACAATAAAAAGTCAATGTTTGCATTGATCTTGGTTTTCCCTTAACTTTTAGTTTAAACGGCACCACTTGAAACACCAGCTCTCCAGTTCCTCAACAAAGGAAGCTCTCTCTGAATCTTGTTGTGAATCAAATAAACCTTTGATTGCAGACCTAAGGTATAACTTTCTGGTTACTGAATTGTGGCAAGAATAGGCAGATAAAAAGGTAGTATTGGAACCAGCATATAGAAAGAATATTAAATGATTGTCTCCTCCTTTATAATAGCATTAAACTATCAATGAAAGAAGCAGAAATTCAAAAGCCTCATGCAAACTTAACTATCTGTAATGGAGCTGGGCATCTTTCTAATGATAATGAAGGACAAGAAAATAGCAGGTTTTGTGGCCTGGAAACAGAGCCTATCAAATTGATCAGAAGTCAAGGAGGTAAGCTTACCAAAATAGCTGTGCAGTTCTGTCTGATTAATCCAAAGAATAGGATTTTTTTGGTGGGGTTTCAATAGTATTTATAGTTGTTTTTTTTAATATATCTCCGTGAGCTAACATATATGGTTTGGTTGAACAGGGAGCGTTTTGCCACCTTGGAATTCTGGAAATTTTCATGTTCTCCAGGCACAATATTCTTCCTTTTGCTAGTTAAGTTACTTGTTCAGCAATATCCAAGCTACGAGTTGTGTTGAAATAGAACCATGTATTTTTTTCTTTATGCAGGTTGTGCTAAGGCATCCACATTTTCTTTGATTCTTTTGTCTGTATCCTGCTGTTGCAGAATTTCTGCAATTGCTTCTGTGATTACTGTTAGGACTGCTCCATGAAATTACTTCAGGGCACCTATATAATGATGCTGTCTTCAATTTTTTGTTTGTTTGTTGGGGTTTTTTTGTTTGTTTTCATGAGTCACAGCTTTCAATTACATTACAGGGAAAAAATAAACAGTCTTGATTCTGAATACTGTATGTGTTAGTTCAATATGCTGTCATTAAATTATATTTCTTCTCTCTTTGGTTTGTATGATTACTTGCTTGAGTGCTGGTTTGTATGTTCTTTTAGAAATTAATCTTTATTTTTTCTACTTTGAGAGAGGAGAATATGTCAACAGTTGGAACTTATCAGCAAACAATTTGAAAAGGAGAGGCAAAGATTCCAGAAAGAGATAGAAGAGTTACACACTAAACTGACAAAAGCAGATGATGAGAATTCTTCTTTGAAGACCAGCATGGCTCAGAGAGCCAGTCAGTTTCAGGTCATACAGGAAGACCTGTTGAAGAAGGCTTCAAAAACTAGTAGCTTAGAGAGAGAAGTAAGTTTTTAGCAGCACTGAAAAAAAGTCACTTTTTGTTTAGTTCAGTAATCAAAGATAGTTAAGACAATAGTTATTGAAAAACTGTGATTACCATATTAATTTTAAAATCCGGGTTATTTAAGAAAAATTGGAAATAAACTTTTGAGCAAGCAGAAAAACTTAGATAGCAGCCCTAATTTGTTAGTTGTCAGAAGTCTTGGTTTAAAGGTGATGTAGTTAGTGGGCTTTACTACTACTATTTTGATTTGTTATGTGGAAAATATGCACAGTCTTGTTGCTGTGGTATGGTTGAATTAATGTGTAATCTTAAGAAATTGATGTTGAAGGAACAGCTGTATTTCTCCTCATTAAATGTTAGTACAGTTGCTAGAGATTAACATCATTAGCAGAGAGTCACAAAAGAGCGAGCTTCAGGTAGCTCTTCTCTGGTTGAATAAGTTAAAATGCTAATGTTTACATTCTGGTGCTAATGTGTTTGTGGAACTCCAGCATAATGGGATTTGCAGTATTTTCTAATAATGGCCATAAATGTTACAGATCTGTAATAGCTAATTCACTCATATGGCACTGATAATTATCATGAATTGGATACATTTCAGGTAAATTGTCCTGAATTATTCTCTGTAATTCATAAAGTTTAATAGATTATACAAAAATAAACAATTAAAATAGTAGTAAATAGTAGTAGCTGAAATTACATTGGTGGTAAGAATGTATATACAAAATACTTGAATAAATCCGAAACAGTTGTCTTCATGATGGTTTGTGCCATATTTAATTTCAGATAATGAAGAAATCTTCTCAACTTTCTGGACTTGAGAAACAGTTGGAAGAAAAGACGATTGCTTATTCCGCTGCTGCAGCGAGAAATACTGAGTTGGAACAGGAAGTCATGGTAAAATGTTCTGAGTGAGAAACTACATTTATATAAAAACACATAAATGGAGATTAAAGTTTAAGTTAAACAGTATTATTCCGTGTATTCAAAATGGATAGACTTTCAGATCTGCTAAACAATCTGTGCCTTTTTTAGACAGTGCAGTTCTTAAAAACTGAATCTTGCTTCAAATAAAACATCCCTTTTTTTCCTGCTTTTGAACATGGTAAGTTATTAATGGACATGTTACATTTTCCTTGTGATATGTGCAATGAAAAACTGGTCCTATTGAAATTGTAGCTTTGCTATTTGTTTCTGTGAAATACATGTAGACCTGTGAATAAAGAAGTCTTCTAAATGATAATAAGTGAAGAAGGTGATCTAACACTTGGAACACTGTAAATTCCCGTCTGGGTATTGTTATACAAACTTTTTTAGTTTTGGGAAGAAGTCTAAGGTTGCTAGAAAAGCAAACTATTTATGTGGTCCCTTTCAAATGGAAACCGGTATTTTAAAGATTCTATGTATCTATGTGAACATAGGATTTCTTTTTGTCTTTGTCAGAAGTTCCTTGCTCCAGTTGCTATAATCTGTGCCAGTAGTCTACCTCGGCAGACACCTTGTCTCTGTCAAGTGGCTGCATTTACTTGCGTTCTATACCTGTTATAGGTGTGATGCCCTTTGAGATGAAACACGCTGTGTATAATTTCAGTATTTTCTGCATTCTTTTATGGAACTCAATCATAAAATAAAATGCTATTTAATATTAGAGCTAAATATTTTTATTAAGTCCTTTTTGTTCTTGCTGCTTCCTAGGGAAAAAACAGGCGCATTCATGAGTTGGAAACAACTATCAGCGTAGAACATAAGCAAATAACTTCTGCTTTTGAAAAAGCAAAGTTGGTTCACCTTGAGCAGCACAAAGAGATGGAGAAAGAGATTGAACTAGTAAGGCCTTCCTTGTGTGCTAGTATGTATGAGTTATATACTTGGTAACTTTTTTCCTATGTTAAATTCTCTTGTGTTTTTAGTAATTCTGAGGCAGATGTCCAATTAAAAAGTTATATCTTCTCCCTACATTTCTTGATTTTTAGTTCATTTTCCATTTAACACTATGCAGTCTCATGATTTTGCTCTGATACATTCATATCCTCTTTTCTGCTCAACTGAAGAGAAACAGGGATGAATAGGAAGAATACTGCTGTTCTTTGCTCCAAGCACCTGGCAAAAAAAAAAAAAGCAAGTCCTTTTGCCTACTGGGGTTAAACGATGACGGCTTCTAACAATATTCTCTCATTTGCTGAACCTCTGCCAGCCTGAGCCTTATGAGTATCTAAGTTCAGGGAGAACTGTTGGTAGGTTTTCCAGTCTTTAGAGAAGAATTCTGTTGCTTCATGTGACTAGAAATATAACCGTGGCTATTTCTAGCTGTTCAAGAAGCTTGTCATCTTTTACTGAAGAACATATGCATGTCTTACTGTCTGAGCTGATGACAGGCAATTACACTCTGCCTGCCCTCATTCTCTTGATTCTCCTGTTGCTATAAAATATTAAGCATTTGGGATTTCTTGATATTTTTAAGACTCTGCAATACTGCTGATGGCAGGAATGTATTTACTTTTCATTCTTAAAGTGGTGAGTGAATAGAACTGAATGACATATTTAGATGCAGAAATTCTCTGAAAGCACTTATTAAAATAATAAACCATTAATTACTTGCGGACAGCTTCAGACACAGCTGGAGAAGAAACATCAACAATTCATTGAACAAGAGAAAATAATATCTATTTTGCAACAAGATGTTATACATAAACAGCATCACATTGAATCATTGGATGGGCTGCTGATAGAAAGCAGAGAGGTAAGGTTGGCCCTTGACTTTCTTTAAATGCACATCAAACAAGTGACTAATAATGATGAGAAGCATATCCATAAACACATGGAAAAATAGGAGAAAATGAAATATTTATGGTTTTGCTTCTTAATTCTTGTTTGAGTATTTGACTGAATCTAGTGTAGTCCCCAGCTGCTAATACTACATATTGTACAAAGTTTAATGACCTTTCATTATTTTTTTTATCTCTGTATTCTGTTTATGCCTGTGGTTTGGCCCTTGGGCTTCTCACCAAGGAAAGAGATCTGGATAAAGAACAAGTGCATCTATTCTGTGCTAGGTGGAAAACCAAGAATGTTCTGTTATGGCAATGTTTTATTCCTTTTAATAATTCCTGCTGCTGCAGAATATGAAGGGACACCTATCAGGAACCAAACTCACTTCAGACTATGATGTACACAAATACAGTATACTTGTGTCTTAAATACACAGATCTTTTTTTTTTCCCTCTGATTCTTAGTATGAGTTTTTATTAGTTAATTACTGTTACTATATTTACATTTTGTTCTCTTGAATAAAAATGTGTACAAACAGGAAATGGAAAATCAAAATGTCAAGAAAGATCAAGGATTGAAAGCGCTGAAAAGTCAGTTAACAGAAGAAACAATCAAAGTTAGTAAGCTCTTTGTCATTTTCAATTAATAGTTTTAGAGTTTGCAGTAATGGTGTATTTCCTTTTATCCTCTGTAAAAACAAACAAACAAAACTATATTAAGGCTGCTTTATAGAAATTTGTCTCAAGTAAATATTTCAGTAGTCATTAAGCCGAAGTCTTTTTTTTTTTTAAATTAAAAGTATGGTGAAACCTGCAGTAAGAGATTATGCAATGCATGATTCCTTTATAAAATTACTGTAGTTACAAATAGGGCATATTTGTGCTTGTACTCTTAAAGTAAAACATTGTCTAACAAAGATAATGTTATGTAGGTTTTTGCACTAGATAAAACCTTTTAGACATATATGGTGTTATAATACTGGTAATGTTTTTAGCCATTTATCCCTCTTCCTAGTGTTTACCTGATAAATATTTTCCATGCAGCACTTGCAACAGTATTTTAATAAACCATTGCCATGTGGTGATTTACCACAGTTGGGTTTCAAACAGTATTAAATCTCCAGGATATGACTAGGAGAAGATACAGGGTAGCATGCTCTTTCTGAACTTGTGTTGCACCAGTTTTCTATCCAAGTGACTTTGTAGTATTTGGGATGTTATCCAGAGATTTAAAATTAGGACCCATTATCACTTCTCTTCAAAAAGCTCTTGATCCGGGTGGGGAGAGAGATATACAATCCAATAAGGCTTAGAAAACTGGTAGCATTGAAAGCATTAGCCAATCCGCAGCTAAATTCAGCACCATTCTCATTGTTGAGAAAAGTCTTCATAGCACTGAAACCAAAACAGTTAAGAAAAGTTTAATTACTATGGCTTAAGACCTCTGGGCGTTTGTTCATTATAGTTTTTATCTGTTTGAGATTATAAGATATTTGTTAGAGATTACTCAAATCCAAATTAATAGTAAAAGGGTAAAATAAATTAACAGCATTGACACTGCTAAAAGCTTTTCCTTTCCCTTTTGGTAGAACTTGAGCACTGTCTCTCAATGCAGAAAGGAAAAAAATGCTGTTTAGTAGCTTTCTGAGAGGAATTGTATTCAGATCCGAATGTTATTTTTGAAAAAGACTTGTCACAAATCACAATGATGATAATTCCAAATTTATTTATACAATTCTATATGTAATAAAATGTGGTGGCCTAATGATTTGGTATTGGGCATATGTTTGCTTTTAAATTCTAGCTACTGACAAATACTGGAATATCTTCTCTTAACTGATAGTCTCATCTGATTTAAACACAGTCTAAAGTATTTTAATTTAATATCACAAATAATTTTAATTTCTGAATACTATTTCATAATCTTATATGCCTATTTTAATACTCTTCAGATAAAAATGTAGCTTTTCAGACATTTTACATAAATGTGTTAGCACTTTTTTTAGACTAATTAGTAAAAACTATGCCATGCAATTATAAGTAATCTGTTACATTCAACTAGGTGAGACAACTTGAATCAGCACTACATGTATGTAAGGAAGAAGTTGCGTTGTATTTGAGTCAGTCACAAGAAAACAAGGAGATATTTGAAAATCAGCTCAAAAAAAAGTCTGAAGAGGTAACAGCTTGTTTTAACAACTCTTCTTTATTGCAGAGAACACTTGTTATGAATGATTTAATCTAAAAGTTTGTCTGTGAAATAAGATACAAAACACTTGCAGCAGGAAGTAAGCTGGGAAAAGGCTGCATTTTGTGAGGGTAAAGGGGAAAATCATAAATAAGAAACATTGGATAAGCTTAGGGAAAAGAAGTACCAGGATAAATGAACTGTTGAGAGAAGTAAGAAAATTAGAATTAAGTGAAAGAAAGCATTATCTTGGGAAAAAATGGAGACCATGTTATTGCAATATAAACTTAGGTGCATGTAATTGATTTATGTTTCAAGTACCTTATTGGGGAAGAAGTCCTGGGCATAAGAAAATTTTTATTTCAAGCCCCTGAGTTTCATCATACTTTCCACTACTACATGAAAGCAAGAAAGAATTAAGTTTAAATATTAGTATGAATTTTTATTTGTGGGGATAACTAACCACATGAACTAATTATCATAGTAGGCTGTTCATGTCAGCGCTGCACTACCTGCTGAGAGATAGGCTTTAGTCAACCGGAGGTTACTAGACCCTGCATAGGAGTAACCGGATGGAAATCTATGGTCTGTGTTACACATAAGCCTGTGATATTTACAGCTGCTTTTGAAGCCCTGAAATCTGTTTTTATAGTGCATATGAAGAGACAGTATGCTGTGTGAAACTCAAGGGTAGCAAGTAAGGCTTTGTAATTGTGACCAATGTTTTCATAAGTAAGTGACTGAATCACTACTTCCACTTTGGGGTGAGCAGTTAGTGATTTTTTTTTTTTTTCCCTTTTTAAAGAACCTTTCCTTTTTTCAGAAAATTCTTGGCATTCATCACTGAGAAATCAGGCCACTCAACATGTGACAAGTTAGGCACTCAGAATTCCTGGTGTTTATTGGAATGACTACTGTCATAGAGGCAGGAAGAGATAAAGGGGAGGACAAAATCTCAAGGGAAAAACAAGGACTTTCTGAGAAATAAAGTAAGAAGAGTGACAGAAAGAAAAGTAGTTCAGTAATTTAGAAATGAAAAATCTTTGTTATATATGTTTTTAAAATATTGACCCATTTAGGTATAGGTAGAAAGCAAGAAGTCACAAACTGGGGCTGATAAATTACTACTTTCTTCATTTTATAAAGCACAACTCAGTGATGAACTATGAGATGTTATGTACTGTTGAAACTGTAATGCAACTAAATTCAGAGCCAAAAGTTTTATTGAATCATAGGTGTGATTCTGTGCTCATTAAGAACAAAGAGAATAGCTGATGCAAGTGCAAATAAAAATGTATTTTTGTAATGGAAAATAAATGTGTTTTCAGGTTTGTTATTTACAGAAAGAAATAAAACTAAAAGATCAGAATGTTGAGGACACAAGTGAACAAAATATTCTCCTACAACAAACTTTGCATCATCAGCAACAAATGTTACTGCAAGAAACTATTAGAAATGGGGAGCTAGAAGATAATCAAATTAAACTTGAAAAACAGGTACAGTATGGTGAGAAGTGTCTACATAAAGACAGATAATTAAATGCTCTTATATATGTTTTTGCAATACCTTTAAAATCTGGACGTTTCTTTGATAACTGAGTTGACAGTTATTATAGATATCTCTAAAATAAAGAGTTTAGTGGTTTTTTTTGTCTTAAACCAGGTTCTGTGTTACTAGGAACTAGCTAGCATTAGCATGGTTAGGTACTTGGAAAATCAAACCCCAGGCTGCAATTAAGGAACGGTGTATTGAAATTAAGAAAGTTGAATCTTATTATATTTACTAGAAACTATTTGTCTCTCAAATGTGACTGAAAAGTTCTAGTCTTAAATTATATAAAATTTTAGACTATAAAGGAATCTGCGTTAAAATCCGCTATGTGAGTTACAAGACAAAGATGTGTATTGCTTTCATATGTAACTTAAAAGTACCAACACTTTTTAAATACCACTTTAAATAGGTATCAAATTTGGAACAAGAGCTTCAGAAGCAGAAAGCCTATGCAGAAGATGAGTTGAGAAAAGCAGAGGAGAAAATTCGCCTAGCTGCTCAGGAAGCAGATTTACACAGACAGAAGGTGGATGAACTTAATACTACAATCAGGTAGGTTTAGAATAACTGAGAGGTATATTCTGCAGATAGACATATCAGTAAGAAAGATTGACATCTGAAATGGTACTCAGCTACGTAGTCAATACAGCTCAGTCTTTGTATGAGCATAGACTGGAAATCAGAAGGGAAGTTTCTAACTAGCAGAGGCATGAGTTTCTGGAACAGTCTTCCAACAGAATTAAAGCGTGTCCCAGCAACCTATTTAGCCTTTACATGGTACTTCCTAATGCAATTCAATTCATAAATATATCAAGTTGCTTGTAGTTCTAGATAGTAGATTCTAGGAGGGCTTGGTAGTCTTAAAGAATATGGTTTTTATTGCGCGAAAAGCCTACTTAATATGACTTTTTATTCCTATTTTATTCACAAATGCTTGTCTTAGAGCATGTAAGGACATATATGTCACTTTTGTTATTACGAGGTTCATTTTGTTCTGGTTGCTTCTTCTATTCAGGCAAATTAAATTGGAGATGGATCAGTGCAAGAATGAACTTACTAGTATGGAAAAAGAAGTAGTGCAATTAAAACGAGATGGTGAAGACAAAGCAATGCAGATAAATCAGTTGGATATTACTTTGGAAGAAGCACGATCAGACCTCAATGAAAAGGCAAATAAGGGTAACTGATATTTTGTTTCTCAGACTTCCTTTCATCATCCTATTTCTCTGTATGTATTGGATTAGACACTTTTCCTTTTTCCCTTGTTTTATAATCAAGTACATGAGAGTAAAAATATGATAATTTTGATGGCGGCATTGCTCTTTTCTTAATTTTAACTGTGCTGGTAATTCCATAATTTTTAAAAGAAAGGGAGGGGAACAACTAAACCCACACCCTCCCAAAACAACCCACAAACTTGTTAACCTACCTTTGCAAATTCTCACTTTTGTGGGATGTACCTTTACTCCAGGTGAAATAAGTAGTTTTCCCTGTAAATTGGTAATGCAGATTCTTAATGGGGTAATCAAACAAGACACATAGATTTAATAAAGGCATATGCTATTTACAAAAATTCAGCTCTTTAAAACAAACACAAAACTCTACAAGTGAGTCTGTGGAAATAACAAACTTTCCAACCCCTTCTCCTCCATTTAATTTTACCATTCTTTTAAACTGGAGGCTTTCTAGCAATTCTGCTTGCATTTTCCATAGCACTACATATTCATTTACTATGCTGTCTCTGTACTTGGCCACATGTTTTTTAGATACATCCTCATATTTCATGTCAATTATAGATTATGAGCTGAATAAAAACAGCAAAGACTTAAGTAACACAAAAAGGTTGTTGTATAACTTCAGAAGTCACTGTTTTTCTAGATTTTGCTAAAAACAGTGAGACTGAAAATTGATTATCACAAGTGCTAGTAGGCAGCAGTGTTGCATAAAGACTCTGACTTACTGATGATTAAATATTTTGTGTTTTGTGATGTGTGTGTGTAAAATAGTGAATGATTTAGAAGATAAGCTGCTTCAAAGTGAGACTTGCCACAGAGAAGCCTTACAGAAAATAATAGAATTAGAATCTGCATTAGAGAATGCCCATGGAGAATTAAAAATCACTTTAACACAGCTTCAGGAATTGCAAGATGCATTACAGAAAGCACAGTCTTCTCTGGAGGAGAAGCATGTTGCTATCATGGATCTAAAAACTGAACTCAGGTAAGTTGGTATCTTTTCCATCATGGAAACTTAGTTGTGTTAGTTTTTCCTTAGTTAGCAATTAGTATGGATGGTCTTTTTGTATCTTAGCAGCTCTATAATTTTTAGGTGGTTTGTGATGTAAGATAACTTGATACAGTAGCTTCTCAGCTCATTTTTAATTTCTAAAAGTGGTGCTGAATTCTTTATTGGAAATTCTGTTTTAAAATCTGCTAAAATTATTTTCTGAATCCCAAAGCTGTGAAATAATTGTAAGAGGAATTACTTTTTTATAGTGAAACTGTTGAGTTTCCTTTCTGACCATAAATTATACTTTTTTTCTATACTATTCTTTTTTAAGAACATGTTGTCCTGATAACCAAATAAATAACTTGAATAATGAAGTTATTGGGAAATTTCCACCTGGAATCTAGTTAACAGAATTATTCCATTTGGGTTTGGTTTCTTGCAATCAATTAGTTGATTTGCGTTTTTTAAGTAAGTAATAGATCTCATGATTTTGAGACTGGATACTTGAAGTAAGCAACTGAATGTGCATTAAGCAATTAAACATGAGAATTTCAGGTATTGCAAGGGAGAAATTGAAGACAAAAACCAAGAACTCCTCGACATGGACCACGCATTGAAAGAAAGGAATTGGGAACTGAAACAAAGAGCAGCTCAGGTGAGATCACTTTAAGTATGTTACTGATAATTATCCTGTTATGTAGTAGATAACTTACAAAGCATCTTCTAGGTTTAATTGCCTTCACGCATCATTCCAAACTGTACTGTTAATATAGCCACAGTGTCAACCTCAAAACCAGCTATATGTTACTGAAGCCTTATGGTACCAAGAAAATCAAGTTGTGCTCCCCTAAGGGACCACAGACTACTGTTTTGATAGAACAAAAGCCTCGTGCAAACCTGTCCCATAATTCTTCCTTAGTGGTAAAGTTATAGGACGACTGTTGTCATCTTGATGTTTAACAAAACGAAGGAAAGATCTGCACTGAAGTGTGCTTGGAAATTATAGATTCCTTTCGTTGTTTGCACTGGAGCATATATGATTAGCTCTAAAGCAACCTGTAAATATGAAACGGTATCATTGTTGTGAGTAAATTTCTGTAGCTCACTTGAAATACTTTCCGTCTTTTGGTCTGGCTTCAGGATTTGATACCCATCATGGAAAAACTATTATTCTGTCACTTATAATTAGCCTTCTAATAGCTACTTCCTGCAGGAGTTACCAGCCTTTGTATCCAAGAGTATCTGAGGTGCAGAGAGAAGGAGGGGTAGGGATTTAAAAAAAAAAAAAGTTCAGTTCAAGGAACTGACACTGTAAGGAGGCCAGACCTTCCAATATACTCTTGCCACAATATCCTGTGAGCTGCTCCAGGAATTCATCAAAGCTATACGATTTTTTTGCTTTGGCAAAATTTGGCCAAAAGATGGATTAGTATACTAAGCTGCTCATTACATGTCATTTAAAATGAGAACTAGGTTTGTATTCTGTGTATCTGAGGACCAAACATACTCAGTTATGTGCTTTTTCCCCTTTTCCCCCTTTTCTTTGTGTTTGGCCCCAACTTTTTAAATGAGATAGCTAGAGTGCATTTTTATATTGACTGCTTGAGAGAATATTCTTCAGGCTACAAAGGAGTAGTTTCATTCCTTTTGCTGTCATATTTTGTGATGTTACTTCTTAAAATCTGCATAGTAGTTCAAAATAAACTATTTCCTTTTCTTCCTTTTTTTACCTCTAGATAACGCAGTTGGATATGACAGTTCGTGAACATAGGGGAGAAATGGAACAACAAATAATTCAATTAGAGTGCAATTTAGAGAAGTCAGAGTTAGAAAACAAGGAATGCAATAAACAGGTAATTCTTGCTTAAATTAAAAAGCCAGTTTCCCTAACAAAGGGTAGCTAATTCTCCGAGAAAGTCTGGTCCTATGACACAATAGCTGGCCAGGTTTAATCTAGAAGAATAAAACTGGTTCTTTATTGTAGGGAGAGGAAAGGGAGTACCTTAAATAATGTACCAGCAAAAACACTTTGTCAATTAAAACTAAAAATTTTGCAGGGAAATACCAGTATAAAAATGAAAATGTTTTTTTTTTTAAGTGATATTGCATAGCTCCCAAACTGCTGTTTTATTAAAGGAAAATGTTGACAAAATAAAAATAAGAAATGGACAAGGGAATCCTAAGTCAGAGGTAACACTGCTGGTATTTGTGAGTTCTGTTTGGGGTGGTTTTTTGTTTTTTTTTAATTGTCCCAATTTCAGTAAAATACACGTTCTGATTTAATTGCATTTTCTGTTCAGATTGAGAGCTTAGAGAAGAAACTCCAGCGTTCTAAAGATGAGCTTCGTGAAAAAGAGTTTGAATTGCTCCAGAGAGAACAAGAAATAAACCAGCTGAAGAAAAAAATTGAAAGAAAACAACACAGCCTAGAAGCTCTTTGAAAAGGTAAAAATGTTTCTTGGATACACAACAAATTATCAATTTTTAATGCCATTGCCTTAACTGTCTAGAAGGAACGATACGATGTCTCTTTAGAATAAAGAATTACTTCTCCTCAAGTAACCGTATTCTATATCCTGGTGTTTTCTGTATCTTAATCCCCTAAAGTTAAACCAGTTGAATGATTTAAAAATCACAAATTTAATGGCACACTTGATTGTCTACTTTGTGGAGAAATTTGAATATTGATTATCTTATGTAACCTGATATTCTGGCTGTGGACATGGTCTTTCTTGAAATTAAACAATACGCTGTATGATGAGAGCTTCTTGTGACTTAAGTATCTATCTTGTGAAAATAAATACATCAAAAGAGCACTGAGATCTAGCATGCTTATAGGAATGTGTAGAGAGGATTTTTTGGCATAGTGAATAGGACCATACAGAGAGAATAGAGAAGATGCCTAATTTTACTTTATGAATGATACAATTCTTTGGTTTGGGGCACGAATCAGTCACTACAAGTACAAACGCAATCTGAGATAAACAGGTTTTCTTCAGAAGTAAGTTCATTAAAAGATGCTTGCCAGCTGGAAGTAAACACCAAAACTGAAATGGCTCCTGCCATTTTGATTATGCTGCATTTGTGTACTGTTTCTTTCCCCTAGGGTAAGATATTAGAGAAGTCTTCTTTCTGTGTAGTCACCAAAGGCATTTGATCTGTATTCTAGATCACGGGGGTTTGGCTGTGTCGCAGCTGAATGTTGAAGGTTCTTTCACTGCAAATTAAAGCAATGTCAGCTCTTCCATCTTGATTTCTGTTAAAGGTTATTTATGACAGTTGAGAACAGGACAGCGCGTGCTGCTACCTTTCACACATATCACTAACATATTTCCAACTCTTCCTAAGACTTTGGGGATAATTCTGAAGGAAACCATTTCCTAGCTAGCCCCTGTACAACTGCTGACTAGACCCCTCCTTTCCAGACAAAGTGCCTTGTTATTCAGTTTGTTAAGTAATACCATGTAGGGGGAGGCCCAAGAATGTGATAAGAAAGGCTTTGAAAATAGGCCTACTCCAGTCATGTTGTTCTAGAGACTTTGGATGAAGGAAATGAAATGTCAAGTTTTTTTGCATCATAGGTAGATAAAACACTGGATTTCAGAAGCATTCTGCATAAAATATGAAATATATTGCAGAGGAGTTCTGATTCCACTTAGAATGTGATATGGTTGCTTCTTTGTTTAAAAACTCTGTATATTAACATGATGTAAGAAAAGACTTTCTCCATCAGTAACACATTGCACACTGACTGACCAATCTTCCACAGGAACTTCTGTTCTAGTTCTAAAATCAGTTACCTAATCTATCTGGGGAAAGGGGGTAGTGTGTGTGTGTGTATGCGTTTTGCCCAGGGGTATAGTTTGTCTCATTCTTTTTCCCCTTAATACACTACCTTCCTTGCTTATTACAGGAAATACATTAGTTCAGGGAAGGAATTGTTAGCTAGGGTTGCTTTCTGTCCTGGTCCACTCTGCCCTTCTGGGACTCATGAAATAACCAGGTCACAGACTTTTCGGTTGAATCATTCCATCTCAGCTTTAATCTGCAGTGAATATTATCTAACAATACAGCACTCTGCTACCTTTAGAAGTTGTAAGTATTCCAAATAAAGGAACCGGAAACGTCTTACTGAACATTCAGAATGTCTTTTTAATTTTTCTGGGAAATTGAAATAACTGCCTTAATTTAAAAACAAACAAATCCAAAACCCAGGTTTGACTTATGGCAAATTAATCTTTTGTGGTGGCAGTTCCTCACTGAAATGAGAAATAAAATTGTATTAAAAATGGTAAGTGAAGTAAGGGAAAAAAGAATAATCAATGCTTACAAATACTGATTTTAAAAAAAGCAATTCTTACATTTTTGTAAATGTAACATACATAGTGAAAAAATTATTGTAATATTTCATTCATTAGCTGTAAGCTTATTATGTGCTACTTATAGATGTCTGTGTACTCTATTTATAGCATTCTTCATAAAGAATAAGCTTCTAGCTAAACATGAGTAGATACAACATAATTACTTTTATATTTATAATTAACAGGAGCCACAGTATTATGAGATGTTATGAAATATTAGTTTCTGATATGGCCTCTTTGCCACAGTACTGCCTAATGTAAACATAGCTGCTGTGGATCATATACTAGAAAGACCATTTTGTTGATCACCTATACATTCCTGTTTGGTTTTTTTTCTATAAATAAATTGTCAAATAATTAGGTCCATCATGTAACCCTGTTTTTTAAGAGGGAGGGCAAACCTCTAGAAATTAACAAAAAGCAAAACAAAAAACCAAAAAATAACAAAAAAAAAACACACTAAACCCCAATGCCAAACATTACTGTGTTTGGCTGCATTTATTTCTGTATACTGTAGAAAATCCAGAATACTTACATTAATGTTGATAAGATTTTCCTCACTTTGTATTCATTGAAATCATAGACTCTTTTCCTCTTGATACTCTGATACCTAGATACAGTTGATAAGTTTCTAACAATTCGGGAAGCGTTTGTAAAAGCCTTAAGTTGTTAGGAACTCAAAACACGATAATGCGGTTCACATGAAACCTTAAGCCTTACACACAGGAGTAATTTCAAAAGACAGTGCTCCTTTAAACTGTACAAAATTTGTACAGGGATTTGTATATGAAGGTTTCTTAAAATATTCTGCGTAATATTTTCCTACTTATCTAATAGAACTTGATATATGTTGAAAAATTTGTAAATTATGCTCATTTTGAAAGCAAATGCACTTCAATTACAAGAACAGAGAACAGAAAAAGCATTAATAACTTCAGTCTAGGCAGCAGACTTTGAGAAAGAAGCCATGGACTTGAGACCTGCAGCTGGTTTTCTTGACTCTTCATTATTAAGATTTATCTTACAAAGTAACATATTGGTACAAATGGACTTAGATATGGTAAATCGTGTGCAGAAGTTTAAAGGAAGGTTCTGATCACAGATATTTTGTTTCAGGAGCAAGAACTGTGAAGAAACAAGTTTTGCTCATTGGACAAGCAGCAACCCAGGAATGCAGCTGCTGGCATCATAATCGTGCATTCAAAGAAGAAATTTCAACATTATATTTGTAAATAATTAATGTGGTTATTTATACTGACACAAATGACAACCTTTTTATTTTTCCAACTGTTTTTGAGATTATTGCCTTGATATAATAACACTAATTTATTTTTGAGAAATAAATTTTATTTTTTAAGTATCGTGGGTTGCAGGAATTAATTTCAGCTGTCATTTTTTTCCCCAAGGATTTTAAACTGTGTACTTGTTTCACATCTAACTCCTAATTAAGAGCACAATGATACTACCTCATTAACAATTTTTGTTTAGGAATTTTTTTTTTGTGCACATACAATGTTGCAGACACAATATCTTACTAAAATTGACCTGCTTGTAAGATGTTTTAGGACACTGATTTGATCATAGACGCTGGCAAAACCTGCTTGCTTTACTCCAAGCAGTATCTTTCAGATGCGAAGGGGTGTGGGACAGGGCCATACAGCTTGAACTTTTTTCCTAAAAAACAATTTTTTTCCCAAATCAAAATCCATACAAAAATTACCATTGATTAAAATGGCATTATAACTATGCATTCTAAAACATATTTATTTCCAGTTTTCCAAAAGTACTACACAATTTAGCTAATAGAAACTGGGGCCACTAGCCATTTGTAACACTTTTATGTTTACATAAGCATCAGAAACTGAAGATATAGTTATAAGAGGCCTAAATCTGAGTCTGATTAATGCAAACATGATTTATGTGCATTACGACGTGATTCATACTTCAGAAAATCAAGTTAATAAAGTTATTTGACATAAAGCAGAGGAACAGAACTGAATGTATTACAATTTAAAGATTATGCCCAAGTTAGGTTTTTTGGCCAAAACACTTATCTGTTATATTTCAGCATCTCTGCAGGTGGAAGTTTGCTAAATTCCTTTCACTGTTTATGCAAACATGTTCCACAAATGCAACCATTCTAATTTAAGTGGTTATACAAAACAAGGCATAAATTTTGCTACCATTGTCAAGGTCAAGATATGCTCATCTAAAGTATTTCAGCAGTTTGAGATTATTTATTTTGCTATTATGGAAATTATGATGTACAAAAAAACCTGTTTACTTATGGAAATAAGTATTGTCTATTTTTAAATCAAGTTATTTTTTTCTCTACATAATAGTAAATGAAAAACATCATAATTATGTTGACCATTTAATAATTGAAAAATATTAAATTAATTTTTTTCCCCTCTCTTTAGGCAGATCGATTTGCCTTCAGGCTAGAAATCTATGTATCAAATTTCAGGCAGATTTTTTTAAAGCAAAGGAACATGTAAGCCCTTCAAACAAGGATTTAAAGTGGAAAATATAACCAATCTGTAATTACAGTTGCATCACAACACTAGTGGAATTCCACTAATATAGTGTTGCATAAAGCCTCGCTTGCTCCTCCTACATGCACTAAATATAAATGTGCACAAGCAGCAAAAGCAATTTACCTAATATCTGAATCAGCTAAATAGCATTTGCACTAAAATTGTGTATCTGGATACTAACTTCTCTGATAAAACCGTGGGTTAAACCTGATAAATAAGTAGAATCATAATTACATTTTCTTATTAACTTTAGATGCTGTCTTGCTATTTTGTTGATTGCCTGAGAAGTTAATGATTCCACTTCCACTGTTCAAGTGAATTTATTTTTTCGGAAAGAAGGGACTTTTTTTTTTTTCCTAATATCATAATTTCAGTTAAATGCTTCTGTAGAGTCCTACTTTTCTTGAGTTACTAACCAATTTCGATCTTGCAAATCCTGGAACACTAAGTTCATTCTTCTGAACTGCATTGCATTAACATGGGGTTATTGAATACTGGAAAGCATTTTTGTGTATAATCGCATTGCACTTAGCTGAATGCTGTTCGGAAGGCTAATTGCTTATTAATTCTTTTTCTGTCACTCAGGATGGGTTATAAATTTCACAAGAGACTGATTTTCTTTCTGAATGTAGTATGCCTGCACTTACTGTACGTTGAACATGAACTGCACCAAATGCCAGTCCAAATGTCACCTTGTTTAATTCAGAGTTTGTATGCAAAGTTGGTGGAATATTTTCTTTAAAAATAAAATGGAGTCAGACATGCTAGTTCTTTTTTTTTTTTTTTTAATTTTTTTTCAACTTGTTAATTGGAGAATAGAAAGCGTTCAAAGAGATTTCAGTGTTATCGAGGATGTAGTGAAGCTGGCCTGTTCAACATCTTCCTGGTTGCTCTCCCCTGGCAGCATACTTGCTTACTTTCTCTATTCTTGGTTGGGAACAGTGCCAAAAAGAAATGTGATGAATCTGTCTAAACAACTTGTCTCTTTCCAAATCCACATCCTATTTTTCAGTTTAAATTTTCTGTAAGCCTATTAGGACTCTTATAATAGTAAGGCATCAGGGAAGAAATCCATTTGTCATTCTGTTTCAAAAGAACGAGGAGGGTGCTGTTAAGTGTAGGAAGTCTGAATGCCTTTAGCAGTGGGATCCCATTTTGGGTGCAGTTTACTTTCCATAGATGCGAGTGGAGGACTTGACACTATAGACTGTTTGTAATTGTGGCAAGGCTTTTCGTGCCAGTAGTATGCAAACTGATTATTCCACTATTTAAAAAAAAAAATCCATGTAGCTTTCAAATGTCTCATTTTAAAGAGTAATCAAATTTTGTATTAAGTATAGTCCATGTTGATAATGCAGATTATAAGCTCATGCAGGAGCATCTGCTTCTGGTTTTGTCTAGTTGGAGATTATCCCTTAATCACGCAGGGTCCAGGTGTGCATTTTTCAGATTTGTTGACTCAGGAAAGCTGGAGATAGCATTAAAGGCCAGTGACATTATACTGTAGCTACATTTAGGTTGTTGCTCCTTTGAACAAGAACTCTTGCTTGAACCACCCAGTGAAAAGAATGGCGAGAAGAAATGTCCTCATTACAGGCTGCTCCTCAGGAATTGGACTGGCCTTAGCTGTAAAAATGGCAAAAGATGAACAGAAAAGATTTAAAGGTAACAATGTATCTGTTATTTATCTTTGTAAACAGATATTCTTGGAGGCAGTACTATTTTTTTTTTCCTCTTCGATTTAACAGGTGATTGTATTCAGTTTGGTGACTTGTTTCTTGTTAGTTTCCCTCCTCCAACTGCCATGAAGATACAATACTGTGAAAATATACTACTTTCTGTAAGCAGATGATATTTCTGTACCTCTGTTGAAGCTGAACAGCTACTTGAACTGAATAGTTTACCAAAAAAAAATAAAAAAAGACAGTAGTATAAAAACAAATAGCTGAAAAAGTCTGCAGTATGCTACCTTGGATATACATTCACAGTTGTAGTTAGCTTTAGTTCTGGCTACTAAAATCTTTGTACATGCCCATTTGAGAACCTAAGAAATGAATATAGGAAAACAGTTCTTAAATTTGCAATTTTTTCCTTAAAGCACGTTTCATTATGTCAACCCTGTGTAGGCATAACAGGGTGAACAAAGGGGCTGGGATTTGTATTTCTGCTGCAAAATGGGTTATTTGCTATGATTGAAAATGGATAGCAAGGCAAATACAGCAGTCTAGTAATTCAGTTTCTCACACTTACTCTCACAGCATTTTACTGCAAACTGACTGGAAGCAGACTCATAGTTTTCTGGGCAATTAGGCCACAATAATGATAAAACTAGTTTCTATTTTGAGAAGTAGCTTGCAAAAATAGATGTTTTTGCAAACCTAAGGAAGCATCTGTCTTCCACTTTGTAATAAAATTATGGTTGTTCTGCTAAGCACGTTGATGGTGATTAAAAAAAAAAAAAGGATATCTGGAATCCAAAATTAGGTTTTAGGTACCTAAAAATTATTCAGTAGCATAACTTGATACCCATTATTTAAAGTTTTGGTGATAAATATTATCTTCATATGCTGCATATTCTTCATGTGCATGGCAGTTTAATTTTTCTTTTGAATTTCTTGAAGATTTCAGAACCAGACTCTGGGAAATCAGTGGCAATATACGTTGAAAATAGATTCTTTCTACGTTGAGTTTTTATCTGGGTTCTATCACTGATGTTTAAGATACGGACATCAAAGCAATATTCTTTAATACTTCTCAGTAAGATTGCCACAGATAAAGTTTTATTTCTGATAACCGTTGCTTCCAATATGTTGCAGTGTATGCCACAATGCGGAA
The DNA here is from genome assembly GCA_013397275.1 of Burhinus bistriatus. Classification (NCBI taxonomy): domain Eukaryota; kingdom Metazoa; phylum Chordata; class Aves; order Charadriiformes; family Burhinidae; genus Burhinus; species Burhinus bistriatus. The sequence goes on from VYXH01005916.1 coordinate 841,550, forward strand.
TCTGGCCAAGAAAGAGCCACTTGAGGAAGCTGCAGGTCGCAGGCTGGGCAAAACCCTCGAAATTAAACAACTGGATGTCTGTGATGAACAGTCTATTAAAACTTGCGTGAATAGTATCCCTGACAGAAGGATTGATGTTCTAGGCAAGTACAGGATATTTATGCTATGAACAGATACCAGTTTTCTATTTAACATCATCTCAAATACCCTGGAGAAGTTTCATCAGTGTATTTTTAAATGACCGAAGTAATAATGATTATATAGTGTATTCTGTTCAAGATTCTTAAGGCTTCATGCAGATATGAGTGGATTAAATCTCACCAGGCTCCTATGAAGTAGGGGAGCTTGTTTACCCTGTTTACAAAGGAGAAACTTGATCATAGAGAAGTGTCTTGGATAAGACAATACAGTTTTTAGTAAATGTGAGAAGAGAACTTTTGCCTAAATTGGCATCTGCATGTACAAGACTTTCTGCCCTATTGATGAAGCATAGCCCTATTTACAATGAAGGCAACAGCTCTCTCTACTAAGAAAGCAACAGCACTTGGGAATTAGCAAGTAAAAGAACAAATGCAAAGAAAGTAAGGGTACTTTCATTTTGTGTTGAGAATTGTAATTGTACTTTATAAGTCATTCATCAAGAAGTGTTTTGATATATTTTTGTTACAAATAAATATATTAGTAAGATGGAAATGGCTTATACCATTGACTAGTAAATCTTCTCGAATAGAAAATTATGGACCTGCGTTAATTTTGATTGATTATTAAAGCACTGCTTAACAAGCTTCTGCAAACTGTATTATACTCTAATTTGACAGACTAGTTGTAGTGCAGAATGCCAGTTCTGTCAATCATTCCCCATTTATAAATACTGAGGAGGCAAATAAAAATCAATGGAAGTGTGTGTTTTGTTTTGCTTTTTTTTCCTTGAAGATGTGAATGTTAAAAAATAAAACAAAAAGCAGACCAAAATATGGCCTGGTCTATCACCTTTTAGAATAAATTGAAGACTTCTGTTCATTCCAATGGGTATTGACTGTAGCCTCTAACTCTTAAGACTGAATTATGAACAAATATAGATCATTCTGGGCTTATTTTCCTGTAATCCTTTTATAATTTAAAGAAAAAGGACTGATCAGAAATAAATTAGTTAAAATGCAAAATTATTTCAATTGTATTAAAAGCATAATTAAAAAACACAGCTATTTCAAGTGTATATGCAAAGCTTTAGTGACAGAATAACATCTTTTAATCCTTTCTTTAAGGATTATTTAAAGATCATTTAATCCTTAATCCTCATTTTACTTTCAAGTAACGATTACAAGTTGCTGTTTATGGAGGTTATTGCTTACTGTTGTCTTCCATTTTCTGCAGTCAGCAACGCTGGAATGGGGCTCATTGGACCTATTGAATGTCAGACCATAGACGAAATGAAAACTGTGATGGATACCAACTTCTTTGGACTGGTTCGACTCCTGAAGGAGATTTTGCCTGACATGAAGAGGAGAAAGAGCGGGCACATAGTTATAATAAGCAGTGTTATGGGAATACAAGGCAAAGTTGGTTTTTTTGGTTTTTGCTTGTTTCAATTAAGAGTTCAGTATTCAAAATCTAAAGCTTACCTCTTTTCATCTGAAAAAAAAAAAAAGTAGGAGCTCGCATATCTAACTATTGTGCTTTATAATTTGAAGTTCCAACTATAAAAAGCACAGCACTCAAACCTGATGCTTTTTATGCATCTAAGTAGTATGTTACTACACAACTACTCTCAAGACATTTTAACAACAAAACCTGCAGAGTGCTTTTTTTTTTTTTAGAATTTTAACTCAAACTCTAATTTTTTTTTTATTTATTTAAATTTTTATTATCTGGAAAACGGGGCTTTGTAGCATTACTTTTCTCTTTCCTATTGGAAAAGTTAATGGGGACGGACCAACATGCTTACTACACTCAGCACAGTAATAATAGAATAAAATCCAATCATGTCCTGGACAAATGTACCACCTTTTTGTAAAGTTTCTCCCCTCATAAAACTCCACAGAGTATAATTTTAGCAACAGATAATGATGGTCCTACTCTTGTGTTCCATCCAGTCTAGCTGTATTTGTTTCAATTATTCCAACAGTGGCATTGATCTTACCTGAGTTATTGTGGTGAGCAAGTCAAACTGCAAGAGTTGTTATTGTTTAATACAATACTTAGCATCCACCTAAATGGATCGATGTAGCGCTTTTTCTAAATGACTCACATGCAAGCTGGATGTCTTGCATAATCGTATCTCCTGCACTGGACTCAGCTTCAGTGTTCATCTATAGCCTATTAAAGTCTTGCTGATAAATAATGCAGATGGTATTTTATATACAGACACTTTTATATCTTAGACTACAAAATATTATCACCCAAAAAGATCACAGCATCAGCTAGGAGGAGGAAAAGCATTAGTCAAGCATCCTTTCCTAGAGTGAGCAAATTTGAGAACATATGCAAAAAATCAGTATTTAGATGCAGTATATACAAGGATTTTTCTAATGTTTTCCCAGCAAGACTGTAGAAATTTTGGGAAAATACAAGAGTTTTAAAAACTAAACTATGAATATGTTGAACTAAACTATGAATATGTGGAATACAATCACATTCTCAGGATGTTTTTTTTGTACCATCAGGTATCTTATTTAATGATGTTTATGCTGCATCTAAGTTTGCTGTGGAAGGATTCTGCGAAAGTTTAGCTATACAAGCACTCAAGTTCAAACTGCAGTAAGTATTGATCCACTGGTGTAAATTGTATTTTAGATAGTTTTAAATATACTCAGAGCTAGCAAACAAATTTTTAAAGCTTCCTGCTATCTAGGAGAAACAGATTGAGGAACCCATGGAAATCGTATGTCACAAAAGGCATAGAAATGTCCACATTCTTCACACTGCTTAAGCAAATAAAAAGATCTAGAAGCTAAAATAAACGTGTTCTTTTGAACAGATAAAGGCTGTTTAGCTTTGGATAAAATACAGTTTATGTAACACTTCTGAAAACAGGTTTTTGCATACAGTATCATAGGAGTAAAATTATAATACCAACCTGTAATATTTTCCTTTAGAAAGGATAGCTAACTTCTTAGGTAATTCAAAGATAAAAAATTTCAAGGGCTCATCACAGAGAGAGCGCAAGTGGAAGTCCATCAGAATGCAACATAGGGCGAGATACCTATAATGATGGGAGGTGGGAGGAAAGTGAGAAGAATGTGGTGTACTATTTCTTAATGTTTAAGACAGTATTTAAGAGAATAGTCCTGTTCATTGTGAGACTTTGGGGTTTGATTTGTCACATGTATATTCACATTTGTATAATTCTGCTACTATTCTTTGTGTGAAGTCTAACAACTGTTAAATATCCATTGCATCTCTGCGTGCCTAAATGTTTAGGCCTTGTGCTGGGGGAGAAGAGACAGCTGCTGTCATGGGATTTCAGAGACAAAGCGGCATCCAAACTGTGATTTTGCATACCGCTCTGAAAAGTTTGGAGGGATTTAAAATAAATATATTGTAATGACACACAGGGTATACCAGAATTCATAACAAGATTTCAAGACAATAAGATCCAGCAAAAAGGAGGTTAAAAAAGGAAAGTAGAATGGGAAAAGTTCAAGGTCCAGTGTGAAGAGTGATGCAAGAGAAAAGGCTGAATTCCAGCAGGAGCTGGAATTCTGCTGTCAAGGTCAATAGCTTGATTTAGTTCTAAAGAAGAGCCTGATCAGAACTCAAGTCTAGAAAGACATCCTATCCCAAAGAGTGTTTTGATAACCATAGTGGCTGGGAGAAATTACTGCCTGAGACAAGAACCTGGAAAGAACTGACCAGTAACTGTATTTCAGTGATTTGCTATAATATGCTACTGAGCAAAATAAAATTTTCCAGATTTAGCAAAAGCCAAAATCTGTCCACCCACAGCTAAATTCTCTATATTGTATTTTATTAGAATATTGTAGATATATCTGGAATTATGTAACACTGACAGTTTGACAAAGAAAATCCACATTTGGTTAATTCCCCCCTCTTTTTCAGCTACTTCTAGTATTATCATGGGAAAGCTACAACAAAGAAATCTGTGTAGGACTTTGTCCAGAAAGTAATGGATTTTATCATCTTTTAATTATTTTTCTTAATATTTGGTAAGTTCTTCTGGATAAATCATCCTTAGATTCCACAGCTGTGAGACAGCAGCTAACAACTGCACTTACTTCTGCCATGAATTAAGATATGGCACTTCCCTGAAATTTAGGCTATGCGGATTTCTACTACGACATGTAGATGGGCAAAAGCATGACAGCAATATGTGGTACGGATTGCCTTTACAGAATGTGCTGTTTAATATTGCTTGCTGACACGTACTCATAGCACAACTCTTCAATATTATTTTTTCAGAAGGGTAGAGAGGTGTATTTCCCATGGAGGATAGTCAATAACCAGTATATCTTTGCTTTTTGAACAGGTTAAGTTTGATTGAACCAGGCCCAGTGATTACAGAGTTTGAAAGAAAAGTGTTTGAAGATGGAATGAAAATGGACCTTTCAGCTGCAGATAAGGAAACAGCGGAGATGTTTACTAATATTTACCTTAAAAATTACAAACAAATTTTCCAGAGCCTGGGACAAAGTGCTGAAGATGTTGCAGAGGTAACTCATCAACAATTCTCCATCTTCTTTTTTCTTGAATTTTTTTTTCTTTGTAATTTAGAAATGCAGTGGTTGGTTGGTGGGGTGTTTTTTGGCAGAAGCATTAGATTTAATTAAATGTAATTTACACAATTTAAAATTACTTTTAAAAACTCAAGAGAATCACAAGAGTTTTAAACAAAACTCTTTAGTATATTAAAAGAACATTGTTTGAAGTACTGAAGGCAGCTGTGAACTGTAATTTAAATATTACTGAGGTATTAGATGCACTTATACATCATCTGGTGAAGTCTGGACATTCTGCAATGTTACCATACATCTACACAGGATTCGACACTCTCCTCTCCATCTTACTAGTAATCCCACTGCTCATGTGAAGTTCACTCAGCTACCCCAGACCACCGAGGCACAACAGAAGATACATGGATGTAGTTTCTGGTGTTTGGGGTTTCCTGGAGGAAGACAAGTTTAGGCAAACTGTGGAAGGGGTCAATGCTTTCAGGTGCCTGCTACTAAGGAATACCTTCAGTATCAACTGAAGGTTTCCAGATCTTGCTGCCAAGTGCAGTGTTCCGATCCTTTCCTCGTGAACTGTAAAGGAAGGATCTACCTATTGTGGGCATATAGGCATAATTTTGGAGGGCTATTCAGAATACTTAGGCGTAAGGTGCTATCACCATGGTACAGATAAACAGAAATAGGACTAAGAATAAATAAGAAGTACTTCTTATGGCCTTAAAAATACTTTAAGAAAAAATTCTAATGAAATTCTAATAAAACAACATAAAGTTTTTACATAATTCTAGCACTTCATTCTTCTACTTTGCTTAACTGAAAACTAGGTTTTTACTTTATTGTTTTAGTAAAGGTTCTTTAACAACTCTGTTTCTCATTCTTGACAGCATACAGTAAAGATAATTCTTGCAGAAAATCCACCTTTTCGCCATCAGACCAACACCTTGTATACTCCGATGACAACCCTGAAATATGCAGATCCCAATGGAGATCTACCCATTGATATATTCTACAAAATGGTTTTTCATCATGACAAAATCTTCAGTGCAAGTCTTAACTTTATCAAATTGCTAAGGTGGAGAAGTAGAAAGAGCTTTGACCTGGGAAAACCCTCACAATAAGTATGTGATTATATAGTGCAAATTGGAATTACTTGTAGCTACTGAAAATGCAGTATGTTATTCAAATGCCTTTGCTTGGTAATTGTGAAAAGGCATTCAAGGTGTTTATTTGAGCTTAGCTAAGATTTTCAGCTCAATGTGTTTATCTTGAACTTTACAGTTTGCAGAACCTTGAAATTAAAAGCCTCTAACTATAGGTTTATTCTGTTCAGTGTTTGCTTTTTACAGAGATCTGTTTTTGTGGGAACATGAGCATTGACTGATACTTGCATATTCAATATTAACCTGATCCCCTTCAAGTATTAGAATATAATACATACTGAGATGTGTACTGTATGTAAATTATTTAGATTCTTAGTATTATAAAAATATTTCATCTTTTTACTTATTAGAATATAATAGAATTAGTATAGTAATCCCTCAATCACAATAGCATTCTCATTTTCAGAAATCAGGTCTATTTACCAGTAACGTAAGAGAAAGTCTCATCAATTTTAAAATGTCACAACTACAGTGTTTCTTATTCATATATATGTTATAATATTCTGAATGCTTCCTTTATATGCAATGATTACTGGCATATTACACATAGTGGACAATAAAATTTTTTTTAAAAGCATCTCAAAATAAAGTATCTTCTTACTGTCTGGGTACTGTTTTTTTGCAAAAATAACAAAATATCGTCAGTAAGAATAATACTAATAATTAAAGAATAAATTAATTTAAATCCATTAGATGCCTTCAGTGCCTTGAGTGGCTGAAGCTGAGCCACAGGCTCTCCTTTTCCAAGCCATCCTAATAAGTACTTACTAAACCAAAATTCTAGCACGAGGAGGTGGTGTTTTTCCTCTCTTTCTCTCAGCCTAATCCTACAAGTCAGCCGAGGCTAAGCTGGCGGCCTGGGTTTAAGCACTGCTCCTGCATGGCATTCTTGTTCTCTGATCTCCAGCCTTGCCTCGGCACTGCCCCGGGCTGAGACGAAGCCCCGGTGCCCCTCAGGCCTCCAGGCTGCTGTTTCTCAGCATGTTCCAGCAGCACTCCTGGCTTCACTCGGAGAGCCTGCCTGGAGCTCACTGGGGATACAGGAACTGGCTTTCTCTTTCCTTCAGTACTTTCTCACTAAGCCTGAATCTAACTCCGTGCTGGGACTTGCAGTGGCCCTGCCCTGCCTCTCCCCAAAGGCTAGCTCAGAGGAGCCAAGCAGCAGCCCCCACATAGGCAGCTCCTGCAGGTATCACGCACGTCAGGTAACGCTGGGCTTGCTTTGCACTCATGACCCTTTGGTGGGGCCCAAGGTGTGGGGATGTGCAGGGACCGCCCTAGGTCCATGTGGGAAAGTAAGGGAAGATCGGCAAGAAAGACTGGAAACGCGCTTAAGTGACCTGCACCTGGGGTGTTGGAAAACACGTGTCACACTAATCGTTGTTTAGTCTTGCGTGCTCCACAAGTAGAACATCTGCACTTAGAGAACATAGGCCTGTGATGGACTCAGAGGCACCTTATCGAACATGCCCGAGACTCCTGCTCTGCTTTTGTAAAGGATCAAAGCACAGTGCAAAACTTTGTGTGCTTCCATCCCTGAAATGCAGGCGACAACAGGAGGTTTGAGCACCCTCTCTCTCTTGCACCAGCAACGACCCTCCCTAGCAAGGACAGAGCTCTGTGGTGCCTGTGTTCCTGCTTGCATGCCTCTGCCTGGGTGCTGCTTCAGACATCCCCTGGTTCGTGAGGTACAAAGATTAAATTTACTCTTTGCGTTTCATGCGTGCTTTTGTGGTTATTCCCATCTGTGTTGGCTCACACAAACCGCAGGCAGGGGAGTGCCCGGAGGCCAGCGCCCGCATCAGCCCCTGCGCGCTGCTGGAGGCCTCATTTATGTTCCGCTTGTAACTCAAGACCTCCTTCTCCAAATATCAGGCTGGTGTCTGCACCCCAACATCAGCGTGCGGATGGGGCAGAGGTGGGAATAGCAGCAGGGCTGCAACAAGGCAGGCAGAAAATGAATGACAGCAGAGTGCTTCCAGGGCTGAGGGGAGCATGGCCACTCGCCCCTCTGCATCCCGAGGTGTGGCCACAGACCCTGCCGCTGTTGCTCGAGGGTTAGGGTCCAACGTACGGTTACGGCTCGGGCAGAGACGCCCAAGGAAGAGCAGCAGGGCCCGCCAGCGGCGAGGGCTGCAGCTGGGGCGTCCCCTCTCCTCTCAGTACGGCTTAGGCGTGGCTGCCCCTGGCCTGCAGCTCGGGGCTGGGCTGCTCTACCCTGCCTTCCTCCTCCGCTGCACAGAGATGCGAGCAGCCCAGGCGGGGCCAGAGAGCGGCTCTCGAAGGAGACGTCGGGCCCAGCCAGGCGGAGGGGCCCGCGCAGAGCCCCCACCCCGACGGCGAGAGGCCGCCGCAGCTCTCGCCACCGCCCGCACGTGGCGCCGCCTCACAGGCCGCGCGCCGNGCCGAGGGAGCCCTGAGCCCGAGCAGCGCTTCCCGGCTCCGCGCACCGGCGGCCCGGCCCGTTGGTCCAGCGCCTTCCGCCTCTCCGCAGCGTCGCCTCCCGCGGCAGCGCCCGCCCCTGGCCGGCTCCCCGCGCGCTGGAGCCCCGTGCGGGAGCTGAGGGGGAGCCCGTGAGCGCGGGAGCCGAGCGCCT
>VYXH01005916.1:850703-873641 GCA_013397275.1 Burhinus bistriatus
CCCGCGCGCGGGAGCCCCGTGCGGGAGCGGAGGGGGAGCCCGTGAGCGCGGGAGCCGAGCGCCTCTCGGGGAGCCAGCGGCAGCCAGGATGGCCTCGTCGTCGGGCAACGACGACGACCTCACCATCCCCAGGGCTGCCATCAACAAGATGATCAAAGAAACGCTCCCCAACGTCCGCGTGGCTAACGATGCCCGGGAGCTGGTGGTAAACTGCTGCACTGAATTCATCCACCTCATCTCCTCCGAGGCCAACGAGATCTGCAACAAATCGGAGAAGAAAACCATCTCCCCGGAGCATGTCATACAAGGTGGGCTTCCGGAGGCCGTGTGCTTCTGGCCGGTGTGCCACGGGTCATTCAGGCTTTGGGCCACTCCTGTCCCGTTGCGACTTTTTCTTCTGTGATTCCTTGTAGCTACGTAAAAGAGAAAAGGTGGAGATCTTTTAAGGGTCTGGAGGAAAAGTATGTGTTGTCTGGCTTGTCAGTCGCATTGCAAGGGAAGGTTGTCTTTGTGTGGTGAGAGTGACTGTTGAGTGTGCTCAGGACCAGCTCTTATTTTGTGGTTCAGAGAAGTACGTGATCTTTTGAGTGAAGTCACCAAGCCCATTCGTCTTTTTCGTACCTGTGAAACGACGTCTGCTTTTTTTGAATGGTTACACGTATTTCTCTTACAGCATGCCTTAAGATTCCGGGTTTACTAAATGTCTTTCTAATTGGAGACTAACAAAAGATCTATGATTGGCTATGTGGGGCCCAGGCTTTAATCCAGAGTCGCCTTGTCTGGATCCTGTAAACAGTAAAATACTCCTTTAGGACTATCCTTGGAGTCTGATTGTCTAAAATTAAGCATTTGTATCTGTTGCAGAAAGCATTTAAACATGACCTATGCCCTTGCATCTGTTTCTGCTGTTGACTTCCACTTCCCCTTGAATAAAGGCAGCATTCTCTCTTTGTCTCTCATTTGCTTTTCTTTAAATTCTGCCACAAACAGGGATTTCCCTTGCCTCATCCTTAAGTCTGCAACAGGCATCTTTTTTGCAGGAATCATTTACTTTGCTGCTTAAGCAAAGGTCGTTGATACCAGTGTCTGCTGCAAACAAATTTATAGCAGTAATAGTGAAAGAGTACTTTATTCTGCTGCCTGGTAGAGATACTAACAGTAGCATTTGCAGTAGCGCTATTTTCAGGACTGCGATGGTATCGTTAGTTTAAAAAATGTTAAGAGTTTTTGGTAATGATTCTCTGTTTGAAACAAAAAAAATCTGATTCCTTTGGGTTGTAACAACTTTCTCACCAGAGGAGTTTCAAATACTTGACTGGATTATGAATAGCAAAAGAAAATATGTAGCATGTATGAGCTTTAATATTAAATAAAATGGATATGAACCTGGAAGCTTAGCAAAGCAACTCCATCACAGAAGCTCAGGATGTAAAGAGTAAAACTTGTGCTTCCATGTGGAAGCATACTTTGGATATGATGCTTCTAAATACATGGCTAGCTTCTTCAAGTGACCACCAAAACGTTTCAGCTCAGTTCTTAAGACAGGAGTAGGCATGATCTTTAAGGTTGAGGACAATAAAGAGTTCATGTATGAAAGTATTTTTGCCCAGTAGTGGTGGTCCTTAGAAAATATTTCACCTATTATTGCCCTAGGGTTAGTCTGGGGTTTTTTGGAAAACAAATTGAAACCAAAATGTGTGTGTATATACGTACACATGCGTGTGCATATCATCAGCAGGTGGTCCCAAACCAAGTTTTTTGCTGGGTTCTATGTCTTTGTGTTACCAGATTTTAGAGTTAGATCTAATTTGAAAATAACTTTCCCTATACTTTTTAGTCAAATATTGCAAAGGAAAACTTTGGAGATGGATCCATTTTTGTAATGCTCCGGAGATGGAAGGAGTTGCTCTTGGATTTTCTGCTGTTCTTATCTTTAGGGAGGTGTATGTGCTATTAGCTTCTTCCAGATGCTGGTCAGTTGGCAGATGGTCCCTCTGCGAGGTGTGAGAGTTTAGATTGCTAATTTTTGGAAACAGTGGTTATGTGTATATAGGCATAGCATTTTCATCCGTCTTCATATATTTTAGATATTTGCTGTGTTGACTGCCTCTTAATGTAGCTCCATGACAATGATGCTAACAAATTAAGTAATTGTAATATGTTTATGGTGGTCAGCCAGGTATCTTGGTTCTTTGAAATGCTTAAAACAGTTCATTTAGAAGTAAAGTAAGAGGAATCTTTTTGTACTCTCCCTAGAGCTGGATCTAGCAAGTGCTGATCCAGCTGACCCTGTGGCTTTTTAAGAAACTGGGGGGGAACACAGTTTACTGTCAGGTAAGTTTGCTGATCTGACTGTTCCTGTAAACAAGAAGTTACTAGATTGGAAGCAAGGAGCAGGAAGGGTATTGCACTGGGAAAGAGGAAGGGGAAAAAGATACTGCAGTTGGTGACACCCTGCCATTTGATTGTATTAGAGGTAATGTGAAACTGCACTTGTCATTGTACTTAAGTGTTTGGCAGCAGTGGTGCTTAAGACACCCCTCCTTTGCTGCACTAGTAAAAATAATTTTGTGGCCACGTGCTAAGCTAGAACTCTTTCCCCCTGGGTTATCCTTCAGATGGATGAAGTCCCTGCTGTGTTTCATTGTGTGGTAGCATAAACACTTGACTGGCACAGTGCAGTCAACAGCATAGGGAGAGGAAAGCAGAGGCTTCTTGCATCCCACAAGGGATCTGATTTGGTAGATGTTCTCAGACTATGCCAAGCACTCACTGCTAGTGATGAAACACAAAGCAGCTTCCCTGGAGAGTACCCAAAGGCATCAAGGCTACATAATAGTCATAAGTGGAGATAGTCTCCCTGTTTATTGTTGAATCGCACCATCAGGAACCCAGTTGTGTGTGAGTCTGAGACTCTAATAAACAAATGAATATCCTTCCACCCTGGAACAGAAAATAGCCTCATTTGATAGTTACGCGAACCACGATGAAGCAGGCTTTTTATGATAAATTAAACTTCCATTGAATTCTGGAAATGGTGAGACATTAAATTCACCGTTTTTATGAAGCTGATTACTTTGATTACTTGGTTTACATAGAACTGTTGTGCAGTAAGGTAGGCTGTGGGTTAATGGCAAATCCTGTAGCTTCTTTTCATGGACTGTTAGGATACTGACAGTGTTTACATTAGCATTTAATGTTAAAAAAACCCGAACAATTGTTAATGTTTGGGATTTTGCCGTGGAAGTGGTTTGTTTTGGTTTTTTTTTCTAAAGGAACATAAAAAGTTAATCTCAGATATGAATGATCTGATTGTATAAAAAGCAAATGTAGAACTAATTTTGCTTAACTGGTTAATTGGCGATCTGCACCTTCATGCAGTCATTAGAAGTGGGAGGAAACTGGGGAAAGGATAGTTGTGATTTGGTGTTTGTAAATATGAGAAGTGCCCCACTTTGCGCGCCCCGCCCCTCCCCCCCCCAAGCTGACCTATAGAATCGCCTAGGTTGGAAGGGACCTTTAAGATCATCTAGTCCAACCATCAACCTAACACTGCCAAAAACACCACTAAACCATGTCCCTCAGCACCACATAATCTATGGTGCATATATGGTTCTTTATAGCTTTATTATGTTGAACAATTGTACAAATCTGTCTTGGTTATATCGCATGTTTTCTTTTGGATTTTTTTAGTGTGCTGTATTAAATGCATAACTGTAAGTTCTTTCCATTAATTTATTTTCTTTTAAGGGCCATTTAAAATTTCTGTAAAAACACATCTTGCTGTTGACATCAGATTGGGCAGTTGTTCATATTCTGATGCAGCAGATTGCCAACCCTGATCACTGTGAATGTTCTTTTGATGAACACCTATGTATTTACTATGATGGTTTGTCTCTGTGATGTTAGACTTGTAGAGTTCTTAAAATTTTATACTTTGGTTAAAAAACAAACAAACAAAAAAACCAACCCCAAACAAAGAAAAAACAAACCCCCAAAAACTTTGGATAGTTTACTGTATATGCTGTTTACATTTTAAAATTGAATGAGTTCTTAAATATTTGAAGACTACTTAGCTAACCTGTTCTGGACCATCAGATGTGGATTTTCTTCCTGTCTGCTGAGGTTGGATTAAAGAAGTTTCTGAAGTTTTTTGGTAATTCTTGTAGAAACTATGGGCTCATTGAAAAAAGTGTCTCTAGTGTCTGTGTGTGGGCTGAGGCTGAACTGATGTACTGTCTCTGAAGTAATTTGATTATCTCTAAATCAGTTTCTTTTAACTTTGTTTTTCTTAAGAAATAAGTATTATGTAAATTCATTTGCCAAATGTTATCTGTTAAAGGAATGGTAGTCCTGCATGACTAGACAGCTGCACTGTACTGCCGTATTGAAGATGCTATATTAATTGTCTCCTTGAGTACAGGTTGGAAGCTGAAAACTTACCGAATGCCTTTGGGTTATTGTTTAGGTGTAGAATACAATGGCATGCTGCCATAAATATGGGTAGGAAAAGGTTGCTTACAAAATTAATGTTAGAATATACTCTTGAGTTAGTGTAACTAAGAGCTTGTTTATAACAAGTCATTGATTGCTGTTGTGCGGTTTATTTTAGTGCTATTTCTTGAATAGCTTGTGACATAAGGTTGAAGTAAAGTAAGATAAAGGTTAAAACAACTATAATTCCGTAAAGAAGACTCTGACTTGTGTAAATACTGGAAATGATCCAGGTGTTTTATTAAACTGAGACTTGTTTCTAGTATTATTGGTGTTTATGTAGTATTTCTAGCATATTCTGTAATAGGTTCCACTTTGGGGTGTATGTGTGCATGGAGGCATGATGTAGTAAATGGTGAATCAGGAAACAGAGTGTGCCTTTTGTCACATGTTCTACCTGGATTTTTATAATCCTTCCTGTTACTTTTGCATTCTTTAAAAAAAAAATAAAAAATTGCAGGATATAGCTGCATTTCAGATTTCTTTGGGTACATAAAAGTGCAAGATTTTGGTTTCTGAATACATTTTCATGTGGAGATTAAGGATTTCTGTTGACAAAACAATAAAGAGTTACATAATTTTATATAACTTTGTGTCAACTATGCATTTTTAGCTTCTTGGCACTTGAAATTAGATATTAAAAGACAAAAGCTAAAATTCATAGGTCTAAGGTAATATTAATTATTTCTGTCTTAATGAAAGACCTGTGATCATTTTAGATGCATCACTCCTGCTCTAAGTTGCTAATTTACTTTCTACTGAAGACTTGCAACAAAACTGGAAAGGTAGAATCCCTGAGAGATTAAAGGTTAACAATTCAGATAGGAAGGAGTACTTAATTTTATAAATTCTGCTTGATTCTGATATGTAGAAGATGGGAGAAAGAGGTCTTCTGAGGAATAATTCCTAGCTTTAGCAAAATGTATCTGAAAGCCTTGAATCCTCTGCAAGTGCAGATTTCTTTGGTTGTACTTGGCTAAACTTAATTTTTCTAGCCTGAGAACATGCACTCTTAAATGGCATAGGAGAAAAGACAGGGAAAATAGCTGTCAGATCTTTCCATGAACACAGATTTTTTTCCCCCCCAGATGATAAAAAAGTGATCAAACTTTTTAGTTCTTTTATTTTTAGTCTTTTAGATAAATAATCGATATCTATTATCAAAAGCTTTGTAAAAGGTGAACAGTGTGTTTTCTTTCTTTCTTTCTAGCACTAGAAAGTTTGGGGTTTGGCTCCTATATCAGTGAAGTCAAAGAAGTCTTACAAGAATGCAAAACAGTAGCACTAAAGAGAAGAAAGGCCAGTTCACGCTTGGAGAACCTCGGCATTCCGGAAGAAGAGCTTCTAAGGCAGCAACAGGAATTATTTGCAAAAGTAAGTGAAGCAATACTTACACTGATGAGGTTGGAATAATTAATGCTGCAGACCTAATGCCACAAAAGCACGTACACACCTCAGGAAGTATCTCCTTCCTTGTGCATTGCTGTGGCATCTAAGAAGCTATTGGCCTTGGTCTGTTTGAATTGGGGAAAGTAAAGTCAACAAATAAGATGCTGCTACTTGTTACTCCTGTGATTAGACAAATAGGACTGTGTATACAAACAAATTTTGTACTCTAGGTTTAAAAAGTATGGGTTTTTTGCTGTTACTTATGTACAGCCATTCCACTGTAGAGAATAAGAATTACATGGCTGAGGAAATAAAAGAGTGACAGCTGGTGTTCTAGGAAATTACCATTTTTGATGCATTAAAAAGTGAAAATATCTTTTCTGTTTCTGGCCATCAGTGCACAAATGTTATTTCTTAGGCTTGGAAAGAAACATTTAATTGTTCAAAATTTCTAATTTGTCCTTTCTCATCTTCCTTTACTCTTGGCAAGACTCTAATTGAGTGAATTCATGCATAAATTTTTAAAGAGGCAATTCAGAAATAGGAAAAGCATTTGCCTGCAAATATTGTGCGTGCACACACACATGCATTCTCTTTCATCCCACCCTTCTCCCCTCCCAGCTTTCTCAGATCATTTGTGAACATCTCCAAGTTTAGATGACTAAAAGCCAATTTTATTTATTTATCTTGCTACACCGTCTTTCTCTCTACTACTCTCTTAGTTTGACAAGAAGACCATTCTCTAAACTAAGTGATGTGAAAATTATCTTGGATTTCTTTCCTCTTACCCAAAGCATGAGTCGTCTTTTCTCAATTTGCTTACTTTAATTTCCTCTGAAAATGCTTATTCAGTTGTGTGTTAACATGCCTGATTACTGCGACCTTCTCTCCCCTTTGCTATATTTGTGTCTTGCTGAAACAATTAATAACTGTTTGTTTTTCATAGTACAACACGCCAACTATTTTAATCTTAATTGCATGACAAATTTTAAGGCATTTAAAATTTCAGCATAGCACGTAGCTATTGTCAGCATGCAGTGAACTAGCTATGATAAATTCATGTGTGCCTAACTTTTGTTTGACTGTGCTAACATTAGAAAGACCAATACAGCTGCTTCCGGATTAAGGGTGAGATTTACAAATAATAGACAGTTTGATACCTGTTTTTTACTATGTTGTTCAAATAACTTAACATGGTATACAAAATAAAAAAGCAGCAAAGATAAGGTGTGTTAAGGGAGTACTAGCTCCTCAGTAACATTTAAAAAAAAAAAAAAAACAAACCAAAACAGTGCTGAAACCATGGCCATCTTACGTAAGCCACACTTTATCTAAGTAATGACCCCTTGAGGTATGTTCTGTTTAAATTCTATAATACTGTGTCTCTATGTCTCAATTAAGGCAATGCATGCATATTTGACAAGATTGTGTGAATGATTTTTTTTTTAAATAGTCTTTGGTAATATGGAGAATCTTTGCTTAGATTCAAAGATGGCAGTCTCACTTTTCAAAACCTGTTGGAGGTACTGTAATTATTCTTAAAATCATCACACAAGTGCATGTTCCTTTATTTGTGCTAATCTTGTCAATGTTCTGGAGCATGACGCTAATGCTGACTTCTTGCTCTAGTTTTAAAATACTTGGCCTGTTATGAATGTGTGACACCTATAGCTTGGATGATTGTAAATATTTGAAGTCAGTGGAATGGTTTATCCCGATGTTCATGCATGTCTGTAAGTTTCTGTGCAAGACGAGGGCCTTAACAGATCTGGGGTTTTTTTGAGCCTTCCTCACTAAAGTTTGTCTGTGCAATAAATGAGTTAAGTTTACCAGATGCTTACAAAGCTTCTTAGTCAATACAACTCAATGGATTTTTTTTTTTTTTCATTTTTGAAATGGCTAGGTGATATTTTAAATATGGCAGTGAGGGTAGGCACTGACAAAACGATCCATCCAGTGTGAAGTGCTGAGCCTCTGATTCCTGGTGCGTGCATGTGTATCACTGCGTTGAGTGTACAGTAAACTTAATTCTAGCAGGATCAGTAGAGAGCCCTGTTGTTATCTTACGTGTGATAAATATTTATGCCTCTCCTATGTGTACAGATGCTGCTGTCTTCCTGGGTTTAAAATCTTACAATGTCTTAAATTGTTTTCCAACCCTTGTAACTTCACTACCACTTGAAGTCTGAAATACTGAAAAGTCTTCATTGAGAAGAGATTTCTACCTCTGTAAAAGTATTTTCTTTTAATGCTAGAACAGACTGAGGAAATGTGATGCTTCTTAAAATAAGAGAAGACTCCCATTTTTTCAGTTCGCTAAGTAGATAAACTGGATTTGATTGTTTTCCAAAGCGTCATCTTTTGGCATCTTGAAGCTTGCAAAACTGGTTGATGCTTTGGGGTAAAAAACAAAAGGAAAATTCGGTGAGTGCAATGGGATTAAAAAGGAAATCATTACGGCCTTAGTGATGACTTGTAAAAGTAGAAAAGTAAAGAAGACTGAAGATTTTTATTTTAAGAACTTTTTCCTAATGTCCACTCAAAATAGAAATTGAAGTTTTAACTTTGACTCAATTGACTAGTATACTGTTGAAATCAACAGTAGTTGCTAAAAAACAAGTGGAAACCTTGGATAGAAAAATGAGAGCTCACCAGTTGAAATACTTGAAATGTTCTGTTAGAATTTCTTCTACATTTCAGTAAAGGACTGTACCTTTCTGTAACAAAGCCATCCTCAGTCTGCAACCTGAATTTGGGAAGCCTTGCATTGCCCTCTTTTCCAAAGATTGCTTAGCAAAGTTAAGATAATGGCTTTCTTCATGTTTTTGTAGTAATGTGTGCCTTTGTGGTACAACTGGATGCTTTCATAATTGCAAATTTTAGTATTTGTAATCAACAAAATAGCACTGTTCCCATCTCTGAACTGTGATTAAATGTTAAGATCCCTTGAAACCGAAGCCTAGAATTTCGATTGTTTTGCCCCACTTAATTTTTCCGTTAGGAAGTGGTTCAGCACAGTCCTTACAATGGAACTTGAGTACACTAGCTCCTGCCTCTTGTTTTTGTAACTGTAAATCCTCCGAATGGTGGCCTCTTCAGAGGAAGAGAGAATATAGCTAAACATCTTGGTACAAATAATTAAGGTACTTCTAGATGTGTTTCTATATGTACAATTAATAAAAATTATACAAAACCAATCTGCAGGTGCAGATAAAACTGCTTTTAAAGATAAGGTGCTCTAGAGATTCCTCACAAGCTGTGTATGGCCTTAACAATTGAATTCATGTCTTTAGGCTAGACAACAGCAAGCAGAACTGGCGCAGCAGGAATGGCTACAGATGCAACAAGCAGCTCAACAGGCACAGCTTGCTGCTGCCTCAGCAAGTGCATCCAATCAGGCAGGATCCTCTCAGGATGAAGATGATGAAGATGATATCTGAAATTCACCAGCTGAGTTTGTCTTTACTAAGAAATATTTTTCCTGCACAATGAAAACAGTGAAATGAATGCTTACCTGTAAGTTTGTATGCATCATGGACTGGCAGTTGGTATTCTAGGGGTGTCTGCTGTTGTGTGCTGTACATGTATAAACTGTCTTTTTTGAACTCTTGAAGATTTAAGGTTCAGTATCATATCAACTTTGGATTTTTAATGGTGTATATGGAATTTTAGATAGCAGTGCGTCATTTATTTGATCAATAAACAGTGTTACAATAAACAACGAGTTTATAAAATATAGTGAGATTTATACAAAAAGCTCTAAATCCACATTTGCATTTCTTCCCTTTTAACTAAACTATAAAATCTTACTTAGAATTTTTAATTGTTTTTTTGGGGGAGTGGTACAGTAAACATAATCTGTTAATGGAAAAAAGTGGAGTTCAGCATAGTAGAGTCTGAATTCTTAGTTCTTTTTAAAATGAGGATGTATATGGCAATAAATATTATATATGCTCAAATACCACACGTGTTAAAATTTGAAAATGATACATTTTCACCAAGCTAGGTAAAGGTATGTTTAATAGGAGTTGTACAAATTCAGTCATTTTTTTGTATAGGGGTGAAAAAAAGAAACCCGTGGTTTTATTATGACCTCCTTTGACAGTCCTAACTGAATATTTCCCTTCAAAAACTGCTTGGTTTGAAGAACTAACTCTGCTATTATTTCACTCCAGTTTAATGTTAACTGTTGTTGATGGTATTTCATAGTCCAGATCTATTCATATTGTTGAAATACAAAGCTGGAACTTGATGAAACAAAATTGTTTTAGTTCCACTGACGTAACTGGGAATGATTAAGTATTCAAGCCTAAGAAGGCAAAAGCTGAAGCTAAGAGCATGCTTACCATAAAAGAGGGAATTTATTTAACCTTGATTAGTCATTGTTGTCAGCATAATGCTAACATTCTCCAGACTAGATTGCCACTGGATTACTAAGATACCTTGTTGAAAGATAACATTTCCTTCATTCAAATTGGTTCATAGTTAAGTCCAGGTTTTTGGTAAACTATTCCCCAAGAGTGATCAGCAATACATGGAACAGAAATGATGTAGTAGTCCTTTTGATAGTTGATTTGAAAATTCTGTTGATTAATGGATGAGCAGCTGTTCTTTGTGTTGAAATAAAGCACAGTAGTGTCCATTGCTGAGTTTTAATGTGTTACTTGAAGTAATACTGGCATATCTTCTGGTACAGTAATCTGAGCAGACTAGAAAAGCCACTTGCATGCTGCTGTAGATGATCCCGTAGCTCTCTAACAACGTGGATTGTTTTTTATTAACTTACGTCCTCAGCAAGTTGCTCTAGTTCAAATTCTTGAGGAGGGCTGCAGCAATCTGTTTACATAAGGATGCAAACAGAAAATGGTGTGGCCATTTTTACATAAAGATCTGAGCAAGGTACAATTGGCACATATTCAGATCTCAGACTCGTAGTGACTTTTGATTTAAATTTGAGATACATCAAGTTGTATATTGAATAAATGTGAACATTAATGCAGTGAAAACTCAGAAAAGTATTTGTTTGAATGTTTAAGTTTAAAAAAGAAAAACAAAACAAAAAACCTTTCATGGATGCTATATGAAATATGTTAGGCAAGGTTTCACCAAGGAAGTGGTTTTCTGTAAAGGTTTAAGTACCAAAGGTAGAAAATCTAGTCTAGTGATACAATGTTAATGTGCAGTGTTGGCTTTTCTAATTTGTACTGTAACACATTCACACTTTCTATTTTAAATGAGTCTTTTCCTTTTAAATAATATTAGGTATATTTTCACACCTTTCTTTTCTGATGCAGAATTCAGGTTAACATTTTACTGCATCTGGTATGTATGGTGTAATATGTTTGGATCCTTGTGACCTTTCTTTTGGACATTCTTGTGCTTTTTCATATGCTGTATTCTTCAAGCAATAAAATTCTGATGTGTTTTTATAAAATTGCTTTTATATTTAATGAATAGTCTGTCTTCTTCATTGCATTTATAAAGAAAAAAGTTAAGACTCCTTAAACTCCGCTGTTATTTTGACCCACTGAACACTTCTTGTGACCAAAGTCTTTACAACCTGAGTGCTGTTGGATGGCATTGCTGTTCACTGGGGTTGTTAATGCTTGCAAACAATATTTCTGGGCTTGACCTGTTCTTTATGCTCTTGGGAATTGCATTTTGTGTGTCTGTATTTTTATAACCTGACCTTCTTAACTTGACAAGTTGGGATAAACCCCCTGTAGATCAGGTATAACCTACTGAAATACTTTCAGTTTAACAAAGTGAAAGACCACAGGCAGAGGCAGGGAAAATAAGAATATGTATTAGTCTCCTGTTGAATGAATTTCATGTGGATAGTCTTGTTTAGAGTCTACTTACTCAGCCATTCCACCTCAAGTATGAAGAATAGACTCTGGCAGTTGCAGGGGGAGAATCTTCACTGATCTTTCAACAAACTAAGAATTTTGTATTGCTTTCCCGTTGTGCTTCCATGTACTAGCTGTTCAGTGAAGACGAGATTTCTGAATTTGTGGTACCACTGATTTTTTGGTACACCAGATACATATAGTGTAAAGTTCGGTTAGTGAACTGTATTGTTACTTTGTCTCAGAAGAAACATGTATAAGGATGTGTCTGTTTCTTAAATATTGAGTTGATGAGATTATCTGTGAGTTTTCCATAATTATTCTGACAGTCTGTTTCAGAGTGCTTTCACTAAGTGACTTTCTTGCAAAATCTTTCTTTTCTGTTACTTTAATAAAGCGTATGTCTGCATGACGTTGTGGATAATGAATATAGTTGTATTTACTACACTGAGGTACTTTTAAAGGAAGTGTCTTAAGGATTCTCATCATCAAATACTGAAAATTGTATTTGAATTTCACTACTTAAATGTGGCTAGTTGAGTTTGGTATTGAAACACTGGAAAGGAATTTCTGCAAGAGTGGAAAAAGTCTCCGAAAGCCACAATTATAAATGGTGCTCTTCAGATTTTGTAAAAGTACCTCCATTAAGGAGGACTCTGTGTAATAATGCCTGTGTTGATTTTTTCATGATTTTGAAACAGTGCCAAGTCAAGGGCATAAAGTGACTTAATGATTGTTGTGGAACAGCAAACACCTTACTCTGAAATGTACATCTCATTTTAATCTCCCAGTGCTGGATTGCGATTTTGTGTAAACCATGCACAAAACAATGTGGAAGGAGAAATGTAATATGAAAGGTTAAAAATGGTGTGGTTAAATTTAATTTTGGTATTACACTATTAATTTGCCTAAGATGGGAAAGTTTTGCTTTGCAGCTTACACAGTGGGTGCACATCAGTGGGATACTGGACAGTGTTGGGATGGATTTTACTTACAAATAAATTAGGCAGTCTAGCTCTTTGATCCCTTGGACTTGTTAGAAGTCTACTCGATGAATGTGCCATCTGTGACTAGAGTATGCTGGGTATAACTCCATGATGAAAAACAGTATCAGTGAGGCTTAGCGTAGGCCAATTAAGGTTTGCTGGCAATCAGGAATGATAGGTTCCTTTTCAAAAGATGTTTGTACTTAGTTTGAATATTATTTTTTTTTTCCTGATTGAAATGAGTGGTTTTGGTTCCATGCAAACATAGCTACAGAAATTAGTAATTTTTAGGATTTAATAATGGAAGTAGTTATCCCAGTTCTTCAGTACGTTGGGCAACAAGTATGCTAGAGCTGTGCATTCCTGAAAAGAAACAGATCCAGTGAATGCTTGAATTGGAGGCTGTTCTTTTCTGTGGTACTGTGCTAGAATGCAACTGAGCCAATACTTGGGGAGTGGAGGTTTTGCAGCAAAGTGATTAGACAGTGAATCCAATTGGATATGCCAGATCCCATACATCAGTCATTCATAAATCCCATAAGCATGGGTTTTGCTGTGTGGATGAGTCTAGCATAAACTTGAATAACCTAGGGTAGAAGTATGTAGCAGATGATGCTCCTACGTATGCTGGGGAAGGTGACAGTTGATTGTAATTCTTCATGCCTGTGATTTATTGTCATGTTGACTACAGGAATACAATGTGAAGACTTTGGTTCCACAGCCTGAACCAAGTGTTCAAGTAAGGATTGACAGTACTTAATACAACCTGTTTCCTTTTTCCTGAGTTTTAAATGTGAAGAGCTACTATGCTTTACATATCTGGAGTGAAGATTTATAAGAGGCATATTAAATTTTGTAAAGATCGCCTTTAATTTCAAGGCTGAATCTTCATGTGGTTGACTTTTGTAATGTTCTATAAATTTTTTTTTTCTTGGTTCAAAGAAAGTAATGGATATTAAAGTAGAGGCGCCAAACTCTTATTTTCATTTGCGTCAAAGGCAGAAGAATCTCACCGTTGTGAGGTCTGGACTTGATTTCTCCCATTCCCCCTCAGCCCCCACCTACAATAACTAATGTTGTTGGAGTAGTAGTATTGCATAGTGTAACTTTGAACGATTTCCACACTAATTTCAGTAGGAATTAGTCCAGTTTTGGTATTAGTCCAATACAGTTACTAGTCAGTAACTTTTATGTCTTCAAAACATTGTACAAGCATTAATTAGGCGTAGGCAATGTTACACTGCCTGGTGTAATAATGTCAGTATTTGAACAGTCCATGCTGTGCTTTGAAATTAACCTTTCACATGCTACAGAACTAAAAGGTGGTGCACGATGTAGAGGAAAAAGATGTTATCTTCATGTCAGACTACATGGAAGAGTGACTCATCTAGAGAGCAAGTAATTGGGAAGACAAACAGACTTGTTATAAAAGTCATTGTCAGAGATGAAAGCATTTATTTTTAATAGCACAGTGCTTGGGCTTGCTGGTTATGGGCCACGACTTGGTTTCATTAATGTTGTGTTCAAGTTTCTCTAACCTACAGAGGGAAAAACCACAGCTGAATTAGAAATCAAATTCAACGTCCTTTTTGTTTCAGGTATGAATTTGTTTTCTCAGGCAGCAGTGTAACCCATGGAAGAGAACTAAATTTATCAGGGCAGTGGCGGTGTTAGTAATGTGAAAAATGTAAAAGTCTTCACCATCCCACCCTGCAGTAAAGGAGACTACACTTCTAAAAATGTTAGAAAATGTGTATGATGGAGGAATATGAGATACATGAGAAACGGATAATTTTTTTTTTCTACTGTAATGCAAACAGCTAACTGGTACAACTTTTCATGCATAGATAATTATTTTTCGGGCAGGTAAAATGAAAAACTTTTAAATAAAGACAGTTGCTTCTTAAATATGCACATACGTACATCTTCCATATTCTCTGATAGTGTTATGTATTCTATACCTATGGTAATTTAATTGTCTGGGATTGCTCAGTAAGTTGTATACAGCTAAATTCATTGCCCTTAAATTATGAGTAACTTGTTCTTGCCTTGCTTTCAACATGTTCTCATGTTTTGAAATTTGAAACTGTTGGAAACAAACATGTTTTAATTTCTACAAAAAATTTACAGTTTTTGAGATGCTTACAAAATTGTTTTTAAAAATATAGTTTGAAATGAAATGTAAACAAAACTAAAGCTTTATAAAAAAATGAAATTAGTTTATCTTAATATATTGTATCATTGAAATGAAGGGGGCAGTTTTTGACTGAATGTGAAAAAGGTGTTTATTCTCTCAGCAGGATGTGAAAACACAGGGCTAAACTGTCTTTCACTGCTGTTAGTGAGTTATCTTTTCCAAAATGTGGAAAAATGTTATTTTACCTATTTTAAAAGTGTTAGTTGATGTTCTGAGACAAGTCACCCCTCAGACACTTCTCTCAGGAAAATGAACTGGCTTCCCTTCTTAGATGAAAAGGATCTAGGGCATGAATCACACAGTCCTGCGGGAAGAGCTATAGTAGCAGACAAGCCTGGAGGGAGATGGCATGTCATTGATTGCTTTAACTATGTTTTTGCTTTAATGATGTGAAAAAGGGATTGAGAATTGGATGTTGCCCTAAAATGAAATCTGTAGTATTGACTGTGTTATAATAGCATATTTTAAAAGTTTCTCCTTTATAAATGCAGAATAAAGCTTCTAAATGCTGAAATAGATTTTTTTTTTTTCTATGTATCTGTGTTCGGGTATACTTTTGTAAGCTGCCTCGGTGGGGTATATATTCCAACCCAGAGGGACAGTTTAGTCCTCAAATTCAGTCAATTTTTTTACTTGGTGCTGAAAATGGTGCATTTTTTTTTCATTGTGAAAAAAAGGTCATAGGAAATAGTGACATGGTAACTTCTTTTTGTGGACTAGCTGTTAAAGACCCAAAGGTAGTAGCAACACAACTGAACCCTTGTGTTCTATGTATTTCCTTTTTCAAAAATTCATCAGCTGAGGAAACCTGGACATAAGGAGAATACCCAAGGTAGCAGTAAAACCAAAGGGAAAAACTCTGGCTACTAGAAGATGAAAGTGTTAGGGAGGAAAACAAAATTTAATTAAATAGAGCTCCAAAAATGTAATGTCACAAAAATAAAATTCCTTCTTGAACAAGTGATTTTTTTTTTGTTTTGTTTTGTTTCTTTGGGATTACTTGAAAATTTCTGCAGTTAGTCTCTGATCAGAATCTCGCTTGGAACAAATAAGAATGATAAATGGAGTTGTAGCTGTCTTTATTAATGTGAGAGGGAGACATAGAAAGGTAATTGATTTGCTTAGTGGGATACCTGTACTATGCACAACACGCTGTGTTCTCATTCCCGTTGTTGATTTATTTACTGATTCCTGTTCTTTTAAAGTGATTAATAGTGGGAGGGAGAGAGTTTTCTTGGATATGTGAATTACTCTTAAGTTTCCTTCCAGATTGTGATTCTTTGACAGTTTTTCATACAGCAGTTAAATGCGGCATTATGCAATGTGGACATAAACTTTCTCATGAGAAAAGGAGGAACCACCACAGATTTAAAATAAGGGAGGGACACCTGAAATTAAATCTCTGAAATTAAATCCTTTAAAAGAGAGGAGTCAAGACCTGCAGTGGTGTGGAAGGTAGGACAGTCAAGGGATCGTTGACCTTCTCAGTTTCAAATTAATGTACCTCATGCCTTATTCAATGAAATAGGATCTGATTGATTACAGCAGAAGCAGGCTGGTATGACGTTATACTGCTTGTTCTTTCACTTGCCAGCAGGTGGCTGCCAAGTTCAGGAAATGGGTTGAAACTAGTGAAAACCTGTTAACTGAACCTTATAGTCTATGGTGATAATTCATGAACCTGTTTTAAATTAAAATTCCTTTAATGAGATTAACCAGTAACCCAGGATACTGATTATGTACAGATGTTAAGGCGGATTTTGCATAACTGCATATATATTTGGGTTTCTGATCATAATTCTAAGTCGGATGACAGTAAAATATTTTAGCAAGCCTGAAAATGGGTGGTGCTGATCCTTAGCTACGTATTCATCCACTGTTCATTTTTCTACAGCTTGAATTAGTACCATGAAAGACTCTCCATCTTTCAATATTGATACAATATGCCAATCCATACACTCTGCTTGAAAGCTGCTAGCTAATCGATGCAGATAGCAGTCACTATTCAAGTCTGGTTGTTATCTCAAAACTAATAATCTTTATGCCTGTATAAAATATGGTAATTAAAAATTTTGACTGTCAGAATTCACCATAGTTACACCTAACTGCATATTAGATGAAGCTTAATGTTCTTTTCACGTAAGGAAATGTGCATGGATGGGGTTGGTGGGACAATGAAGAAGACATGGGTTATGTGAACTGGAGATATCAGAAATTAAGGTAGCAAAGCCCTGGTGTTTATGGTTATGTTTTGACAGAATTCTGAAAGTATGTGCAATGAAAGCAAATGGGCTTATAGTATTCAAGCAGGTAATGCAAGCGTTAAAGAACTGAAAATCATATTTTGAGATCATGATTTGGGTGTATTCCCTGATATTTTGTAATTGTCCAGCCTCCAGCTTGGGATACAGTTGTATGTTATCAAAAGGAAATGCTAAGTTATCATGTGATAGTCTTGCTTCACTGGAAAAAAAAAACCAAATTCCTGTGAAATAAGAGGCTGCTTGTACTTAGAATATTGCTAGTTGATGCTGATTGACACCACATTTTCTCTGCTACATATGGCATGGAAAGATGTGCTCTTGGCTATAGTGCAGGCAAAAAGAGTGAACACAGGATATTTCACAAAAGCAGATGGAAGTTCTCATTTTCGTCCTATTTATAGCTGCTGTAAGTAGTATTCTTTCAGTTCTGTTATCCGATCACTGGTGATATCTTTGTGTTTTTCTTGCTGAGATGAGAGAAAAAGAAGAAACATACCTTTCTTCTGCTATATAAAATGCATTTTAGTACAAACTGGAAAAGATGAGGGGGTACAGTTCTTTACACATAAATTCAGAGATAGGAGAAAAATTAGGATTAGGTCACCCTAAGCAGGGGCTGAGGCTGAACTAGTAAGTGACTTGAAGTAGGGGTGGTGTGGTCTAACTAATATAGTTTCCTGCTAATTTTTTGCTAAAAAAAAAAAAAAAAAAAAAAAAAAAAAAAAAAAAAAAAAAAAAAAAAAAAAAAAAAATCAGCACTCGGAGTAAAACTAAGTTTATTTTGCATAACAATTGAAATTGGAACCAGTGAATATAAGCCTGTAGTCAGATGCACAGCTACAAACTCTTTGCATACTGCTGGTTAGGGTTAAGTAACCAGCCTCTGGGAAACAAGGGAGATCTATGGAGAACTCAGCACAAGTTGAAGTGTCAAGACACCTATTCTTTTGTCTCAAAGTATTTCCTGAGCTGTAAAGTAATGATTACCCACTCACCACACGGAGGCGTTATGAACATCAGTATTTTTAAAAATTTGAGCACTTCAAGTGCTGGTGATGGGGGAAATACATGTGTAAAGGGGGGAGGGAGCTAAATTCTTTTGGTTTTGAAACAAAAAAAGATAATACTTAGGGTTTTTGCAACACATCATTTTCTTTGTGGAGTAAAAATCCAATTTTAATATGACAAAGAGAGTGCTGGCTAGCAGAGAAAAGAATTAATGGCACCTCACACTGAGAAAGAGATATTTGGAAGTAATTTGTTTGGTCCTGCTGATTTTTGTAGCAGTGGAAAGCTAAGCTGCTTCTCTCTTTCTAAAGAGTGCCCACAGGGAGTGCCAGACAGCTTTTCTGCCACTCCAAATTAATCATGCAAATTGTTGTTCTGCCAAGATAATATCCTTAGGTACACTTGTAAACTCAAGTAGATTCTGTTGAGAAGTGAACAGCATTAACAAAATACTATTGTAATAATTGGAATGATGTGGATTCAGTCTAAAAATAAAATCAGGCAGTTTTCTTTTAAAGCCTGTATTAATTAGTCAATGATGGGGAAAACGGCTAAACAGTAAATTTTCTAAGCTAAAAATAAGTTGTCATCATCTTCCAGAAAATGCTAGTGATTTACAAGGATACTAGAACAATGACATTTATCACAAACCCTTTGCTGCATGTAGAAATTACTTAAATATGTCTTTAATGCATTCTTGAGTCCCTTTAGTGAGACTTTTTTACCTTTTTTTTTTTTTTTTCTCCAAGACTAATGTTTTTAAGGATGTGACTGGAAGACTAAAAATTTGTATGGTAATACTTGTTTAATTACTTCTAGGCCTAGGGGCAGTCGCAATCCCTGATAACGGAAACAGTGTCAAAATTCTAAATGATTAATTGTAACATTTCCGGCAATATCCTGTGGAGATGCAGTAGACTCCTTCCCTCATCTTACAGCTCCGTCATTTCACATCCTGAAACGCTAAACTGGAGGACAATATAGCTCAGTATATAGATGGGAATCTCCTAAAGCAGGAGTGTACTTAAGCAGGAAAAGGGCCTAATGATGACTGAAGTCAGACTTCTCGCTAAGCTGAAATGGTGTTATGTGTTATGCTAAGTCTTGTTTTCTTTTTAATGAGTTAAAATTTTATTTGATCATATGGTTTTAATACATTTTTATGAATTCCAGGTTCTGTGGTTAACTTATCTAAGCGCTTTTTGTCTTTTAACTAATTTACAATCAACTACCTTTGTAGTTTATTTTTGTAATGAGCTATGATCTTCTCTTTACTGATGAAGAGGTGGCACCTAGTTTAAGTAAAAGTGAAATGCTCATCTCCGTATACATACCAGATACTTAAATGTATTTCAGTTTTTGGAAGAAGTACAGGCTGAAAGCAAACTAAAAATCAGAAACCAATCTTGCAAACAGTTGTGCCCATATTTTGATTAAAACACTAATAAAGCCACTGAAATCTGTTGGCAAGAAATAGGCTTTGCACTTGAATTTTTTTTGAATCCTGTAATATGAAAACTGTATAAAAGGTATTATGAATGTTTTTATCCTATATCACATGGACTTTAAAAGCTTACATTGGTTTTGAGATGTTTTAAAATAATAATATGTCCAGATTAGATTAAGAAGTACTTACTGCTTTTCCAGGAATGTTGGAAGCAATCATTCTTCCATTTCCCTATCATGTATATATGTTGTCCAACTCTCCCCAATCTGTTTCATTTACTTTACCTGAAGAAGCAACAGCTATCAGCAGTACCTCAGATCATTGTGAAATGTAGCCTTTGAGTCAGATTTTTGTGCTAATTCTCTAGGGGTGTTTCTGCGTTGCACAATGAAGGTCCGGGATTTGAGCTAGTTGTGAAGGAGCTGACAGAGCTAAATGGCTCATCATGCTTCCATGCAGAAGCACACGCTTGGGTCCCAGAAACAGTATGTTACTGTGTACAGCTTCTGGCCTAATTGGCCTTACTTCCCAAGTCTAATTGTTAACCTCTGAACATGAATAATTAGCTAGACTGAGGTAGTGCTCTAATGCAACGATACAGTTTCCTATTCCGGTGCTAGCTTACTCAAAGCCTGTTCATTAATACCTTCTGAATGCTCCTTTTTATAGTGTACCTATGCTCTTAAAAAGTAGGTATAGCCCAGAGGCTGCTGTGATTAACACCTATCCTATTTTACACAGTATTTCAGAGCAGCCTCTCAACCTGTTCTGGAGGTTGTGAAGTTACCCAGAATCTCTGCAACGTTGTTCAGCTCCTGATGCTTGCCTTACCCTAGGGCTTGTAAAGATGTTTTTTGAAGAGAGCTGCATGGAAAGAAGGAATCCTGCTTGTCTTGGGAAAACCTCCCATTAGCTAGAACTAGGCTTTTTAAGCATTACTGAGAAGCTAAGTATTGTTTTTATGTACCTATGATACAGGCTGCAGTTTCCTTCTCCTAAAAGGGCTAGAGATCACCATAAAACATTCAATTTCGTTATATTACTCTGAATTGAAAACAAATCCTGGCATGTTGAGAATGTTTGCCTTGCACATTTTGTAGAAATAGGAGTAATTAGTTAATTCTTAAATTAGAGTTAAGTAAAAGAACCTGAGGGTTCAGGTATCAATCAACCAACCACAAATATTAATATATATTTTAAAATATATATTACACTTGGAAACTGTCTTGATATATGTTGCATGCAGTAGGTGGCCAGTATTTCAAATCTGAGTGCCAAGTGCCTGACTTTCACAGCTTCTGGATCCATAGATCCAGAATTTAGGATCTGTTTTCCAGTAGATTAATTTTCAGTACTCCGTTAGGGCTTCTAAGGTTGAAAATTTTAACTCAAAAGTTATTTTTCAGGGTTGATTTTTAGATATCTAAGCTGAAACAAATGGAAAGATGAGTTTTACTGGAATGATCTGGAACTGAAAAGTCCTGGCTGTCCTGAAGCCAGCAACAAACTTCTTATTCACTTAAATAGTCAGGACTCTCACCCCCAGTGTTTAAAGGTTCAGTGTACATTTAGTTCTCAAAATTACTCTTTTTAAAGAAAAAGTGCCAAATCAGGCATCTAAAACCAAAGGTGCCTAGATTGTTGGGTGCATTTATAAACCTTGGTTAGGACACAGTAGAATATGGATTCTACTTAATGCACAATTAAAGATTTTGAAATCCCTCTGCTAAAATTATTACATATGCAGCAAGTTATAGCATAGGTATTAATTTAAAAGATATATTAAAAAGCATATAAAACAAGCACATTCTTTTAATTTTTACTTAATTATGTTTTGAACCAGGTTCTCTCCTTGTATCTGATTATATTTTTTTGAAGAATCATATAAAGGTGTGTGGTGAACTGGTAGCTAAGCAAAATGTTGAGTGAATTTTACAGTGTTTAATGGAAATTATTTTTTCCTAATCCTGAAAGGCGTGTAAGTTGAGTGAATTCAAATATATATTTATTCATCATTTTTGTCACTTACTTATTTCTGCTTCATTACCCAAATTCTAAACATGTATTCTGCTTGGCATTTTCAGTAACGCATGCAATCTACAAACAGAGTTAATGTGTCAGAGTTCAAGTGAAGTGTGCCCAAGTGTGGAATTTAATCTTCAGAGTCTAAAATTCGGGTGTTATACGACCAGCAGCTTGGTAAAACATACATGTAGGCCACCACAGCATGTGGCACACTTACTTATTTTGTGGATCCCCACAGACCAAATGTGTTTCTTGTTTAATGTGATTAAACATTTCACTCCAGAAATTACATTGTTGATCTGTGGTCTCATCTGCTTATTTTGATAAATTCTGATGTTAGTAATACTCAAATACAGTATTTTCCTATCTATCTAGAAGAACTTCTGTTTTCCTTTCCTATGGAAAATAGGACTAAACCTAAATTAAGTGTGATGCAAAAGAATGTTACCTGAAAGGTGACTTGGTAATGAAAAAATAATTGGATTTAAGGAATTTTTGTTTCATGCTATAGAGACTTAAGACAGCAGTATTTTCACTGAGTTTTTATTGCAGCCTATAGAAATGATTTTAAGTAAAAAAAGAGAGGAAAATCTAGAAATTGATGCCTTGAGAAGGGAATTTAATTCGGGTGGCTTTCAAAGCCTTTGCTTTCTATTAGTAGCTTCATAACAGACACTTCGGTGGAAAAAATAATCTTTGTCGGGGACTTAACACCCCTCCTTTCCTAGCTGCTGAGGAAACTCCCCGTTACAATCATTCAATGATGCAATTCATCCAACTACTTCCATCAAAAATACGTTGTTTTTTCCTCGCATGTCAGCTCGCGTTCCCTAACTTCTCAATTTGATTTACTTACACACCTGTGGGGTTAAAAAAATACATATATAAAAATTCTTCCCTGTTTATTTCTCTTCCTCGCCACCGCCCCAGGTGAGGAGGGTGCGAGTCCCCGCAGCCAGGACTCCCGCCTCTCTCCCGGGCGTGAGTCAGCGCTTCTACCGGGAGGAGGCCTCGCAGCCGGGCGGGATACAAAGACCTGGGGCCCGGCCGCCTCCTCCCGCCAGGCGCCCCCTCCTCCTCGTTAATGAGGAACGACGCAGCCGGCAACGGCAGCCGCCTCGCCCCGCGACACCCCTTCGCCCCGCGGCCCCTGGGGACGCCGGGATGGGATGCGTGTGGCGCCGCGGGGAGGTGGGGGGAGGAGGAGGCCAGCGGCAAGGTCGGCCACCGGCCTCCCCCCTCTACCCGCACGGCGCGGCGGCCTCACCCCATCCCGTCC
>VYXH01005917.1:363-16374 GCA_013397275.1 Burhinus bistriatus
ATCCATTCTCCACCCAGCCTTTATTTGTGCGTGGGATTGCTCTGACCCACATGCAGGACCTTGCACTTGGCCTTGTTGAACTGCACGACGTTTGCACGGGCCCACCTCTCAAGTCTGTCCAGGTCCCTCTGGATGGCATCCCTTCCCTCCAGCGTGTCAACCGCACCACGCAGCTTGGTGTCATCGGCAAACTTGCTGAGGGTGCACTCAGTCCCTACATCCATGTCGCCAACAAAGATGTTAAATAGTACCGGTCCCGTACCAACCGCTGAGGAACACCACTCGTCACTGCTCACCACTTGGACATCGAGCTGTTGACTGCAACTCTTTGAGTGTGACCATCCAGCTAATTCCTTATCCACCGAGTGGTCCATCCATCAAATCCATGTCTCTCCATTTTAGAGACCAGGATGTCATGCAGGACATCAATAAGTAGAGTTAATGGCTGACTCCACAGCCCATGTGCTTTAGCACAGCTTGTTAGGCCCACCCTTTTTCTCTCAGTGTTTTTTTTTGCTCTGCAGTCTGTCTGTATCTACATGTTGGCTCTTCTCTTATGTCTCTACAACAGTAGAGAACTGTTGAAGTTATGGCAGTATTTAAAAGACGTGTAGATGTGACACTTAGGGACATGGTTTAGTGGGACTTGGCAATGTTAGGTTTACGGTTAGACTCTTAAAGGTCTTTTCCAACCTAAATGATTCAATGATTCTATGATGTGCACAACACCCAGCACTAGGGAATACCAGGTCTTGGGTCCATGAGGTATATTATCATTATAAAGTTTGATAACAATTCTAGTTGTTTCCTGTGCAGCTATTAATATGAAAACAGGAGCTAGCTATGAGTTTTAACACACATTGTGTTTGTTTATTCAAGGATTTTCATCCCAAATCAGCCTTAGGGTCAATGTCTCCTATAACTTTTCCCCCACCTAGTTTTCTCCAAACATTTGATAGGGAGGAAGCATAATTCTTTGAAGTATTTGGGGAAAAATCTGTTTCATTGTTTCTATGACCCAGTCCTTCCCATAACTATTTCTGTGGGAATGCATGATCTAATCTGTTAACTGATTCAAGGGAACATGGGGTTTTTTAGGTAGTTGCGTTAATTTGTGTTTGCCATTAACATAATTTTTTGGTCATATTTTTGTTATTTCTCTTTGAACTATGCTCTGTTATTCTTTCTTCATTCAAACACACACAGAGTTCAAGAGTTTCAAGAGTCAATTTATAGCAGCTTTCAAAACTACCATTTAGTATGAGATCTGTTGTAGTTTTACAAAATAAAAATACATTGTTGATACCTGTTTTAAGTAGATCTGTTGTGAGTGTGAAACAAAGGCCTCTAATAAGATTTTCTATTGTGGTATCTCTATTAAGAGAAGTGAAGTTGCTTCTATTTAAAGCATTGAGTTTGATCTTGGCTTTGATCTAAAGCTTTTGATTTTGAAAGAAAGATGTTGTGGCAGTAAAACAAAAAGGTTAAGAGAGGGTTTTTTTAAGTGATAAAGTTAAAGGGATACCACCAAGATTTAGTAGGCACTAATTGGACCTACCTTTATTTACTTATATCTGTTTGCAAAGTACAACTAATTCTATATGGGGGATGTTTGGCTCAGACACATGCTTTGATGAGCCTTTTTCTTTTACAAGAGCAGAGATTTTCTTTTGAAGCTTTCAGGGAGTTTTGATATATAGCACAGAGCAGAAATTATGTTTAAAAAACTGAAAATACCTTACTGGCATCATTTTAATTAGGCCAGATGGGATGCAATCTGATTTTTTTATTGTCTCTTTTATTAAAGGCTAAACACTGTAAAAGCACTTAATAAAATCCTAACTTAAGAATTTCTAGTATTCAAATTTTCCATGGCTGACATTACTTGCATCTCTCCCATCACAGTGAAGTTTTAATAACCTGTTCAAAGAAAAACATCTGTTGAAATCCTATTCCTAAATTTAATCACCTGCTTGCAAACTCTGAATAAAGCATTTAAACTGAAGCCTAGGTAATGACCTTGCTGTGCTATAATATGAATAAAAAGCTGGTTTGGTTCTTGCTTTTAAAATGCATTTCAAAATCTCCAAGGTAATTGATTTGACAGTTGGATTCCTTGGGTGTTAAGAACATACCAGGGAAAATCTTTAAGCACTTAATGGTGATATTATTTTCTCTTTTGAACTAAACTCATTAGGCCATTTCTTTGTATATAAAGAGCAGTGAGTAAGAACTTTAATACTAGACACCATAAAATACATCTCTAAAAATTAGACTACAAACCTGCGACAATTGTTTGTGTGGGGAGATTAGAAGAAACGCTGTTCCTTAGGCTAGCAGGGATGGAAGGAACCCGGCTCAGTGGCAGTACAGGAAACAGCTGTGGGGAAAGCTCCCATCGGACAGCACCGGAGGAGGGAGGTTCCCCCGCGGTTCGGGCTCGGAAACCCGGGCATAGCCCCAAGTGCTGTACTGTACCTATGGCCTACGCTTGCCGCTGAGTGTTGCTAGCAGTTGCCTCGCTGACGGTATTTTACGCAAGGCAGAGGGGAGGAGCGCAGAAACCCCGGCGAGGCAGTCCCGGGACTTGCGTGTGAGAAGAACCAGGAGCGGACTGGCTCCTACGTCTTTAAGACAGATTCCTTCTCTCCGCTAGGAGATTGGAGCATGGTTGTGGGGGATTTTGTGGAAGCGTTTCCTTCTCCGCTGAGGGCTGTAGTGGGTTGGGCTTTGGTGTGGTGCGGTTTTGTTTCTGGGTGATGCTGGGGCACAGTTGGGTTGGGGTCTCCACAGTGTGTCCTGTCCCATCAAGTGAAGCAACTCTGTGGGTGAGCCCGCCTTAATGTGTGCTTTCTTCCTCGTGTAGCCTTTGCTGCAGGAGGGTGAGTCTTGGAAGGTGTCTCAGCTCCTCCAGCAAGTGAGCGGCAAGGTGAGAAAAACCTTTTTTTCATAGTTGTTACATGCTTTCTCTCCACCGTTTATTCCCCTCCCCCCCATGTCCTTCTGTCCTTTCTCCCTTGCAAATCTCTTGGAGTTTTCCATCTGACCCACCTGCTTTTGCTTTAAACATAATTGCTTTTATGTTAGTAATATAAATATTTTTGTGGGAAACAACCAAATCTTATTACCTTACTAAATAATAACTGTCCCATTATGTAAAATTGATATTGGTAGTCAAGAAGAACAATTGAGTGGGTGGCTGGGAGTAAACTTCTTACTTGAGATAGAAGGTGTAAGGGATAGAGTGCAGAGATTTTTCTCCAGGATTTTTGCAAACCACTTTCTATTTAGCAAAGTGATCTGACATCAAACACATTTTCTTTATGCTAAAAAAAATCTTAAGCTGGGAGCTTGTAAGCTTGCTTTACTAAGGAAGAGAAAGTAAAATAATTCTGCATAAAATGAACAACACTACCTCACACTGATCATGCACAAATGACTAACCAGATTACCAAAGACCATGTCAGTCTGGACTGGAGAAGTGTTTTCCTGTTTCCAATGAAGTAACGGAAAAATATGTCTTGAGTCTGTTTATAGTTTCTTACTAATGCAGAGTAGCTGCACTCAAGTCACATCTTCCTTTAAAAAAAAAAAAAGCACGCTATGATTTTAAACTCCAGGTTGCAACAAACCAGACAATCAGAAAAAGTGGTGAAAAGAAAGCTGGATGTAGTCGTTTTCTGAAAGGTAAGGGTTGGTAATATGCATTTGTGTAACAGAGGGCAGCACAATCTAAATGCTTTTAGATGATGCCCTTTTAAATGCTAAAGACATAGTAAAAGTTACTGATAAAGTTTCAATGTGTCATATATTTGCTATGGAAAGAACTAAATAATCTTTTAAGATATCTGTAACTTAGGAGAGAAAAATTCTCTGTGTTTAACATGAACATTCTGAGGAAGAAAGATGAGAGTGATTTCATCAGAAAAAGCAACAGTACTTGAACTTTTGACAACATCTGCACCATTATTGGCAATCGTTCAGATACTTTTAATTTAGAAACATTTTTTTTGTGGGTGTTGGGACAACAATATATACATACATAGAAAAAAATACTGTTGACGCTATTCAGAGGGTGAGTTTGAAAGTCTTCCATTTGCTGTGTAAGGCAATTCATGAAAATGGTTCTTGATGGACCATTTAAAAAACATTAAAAAATGATGACAGGATTTTAAAAATTGAATACAGTTTAAATTAACTCAAAAGATTTTTAAACTAGTGATTTTAGATTTAGCTATTCTTAAACATGCATTCTATAATGTTGGCCATTTAAATATCAATGTGGCAAACTAAGTACTAACTGACACTTGTCTTAAATAGCTGTTTTCTGTCTTCTGAAGAAAAATTTGTCTCTAACATCTTTCGAAAATGAATAAAGATGCATTACCAGAACTATAATGTTTTTTTCTTTTCTAATTTATTTTTTGGCTTCTTTTGATTTTACAAACAAGTGGGGTTTTTGTCTTTAAATAATTTTTACCTTTTAAGGCTTGTGATAAATGATTTATTCCCAAACAGGATTCCAGTTAAAGTTTTCAATTTATTAAGTGAATAGAGGCAAGCAAACAGTGCTGGGTGCGCCGGGAGTCTCTGCTCCACCAAGACGCACACCCCAACAACACACTTTGCCAGAAATTTGTACAGTAAAGATATACATATTCATAGGATTAAACATACATATGCCTTAGCATAGGCTGGGTTATTACAAATAGTTCTGGGTCAGGCATAATTATTATAATTCTTTCCGTGAATTCATTATCCTAAGTCTCCTCCTCTTGCCGCATACACGCTTCTATCGAGTGGTCGTGGGCTGGGGTCTCTTGGAGAACGGCTCATAGTCTTCTTTACTGTGTACTTTTCACCTTTTGGTCCAGAATGCTGAGTTGGCAAGACCAGTTTCAGCTAGATGGTCACTTCTTGCAGACAATGAAGTTCCTGCCAGCAGTTCCTGTCATCTATACAATTGCCTTGCAACAGGATCTGGTTGTTCTCGTTATCTACACAAGCTTACAACAGAGCACTATTACCTCGACAGTTTGACAGGCCATCACTCATTAGAGGTTGTAAAGCAGACAGTTGCGCCTTACAGGCTTCCCTTCGCTTAACACTATGCAGTTAGCGTCAAAACGGGTTTAAGCAGGAAGTATATACATACTATCCCGCTTCTCCTAGGCTTGCAGCTATACAAGGAAAGAACAGAATGGTTAAAAGTTACATGCACAGAGAGGGTCACATTTCACTGTGCGGCCCTAGCATTGTTTCATATTGACACGAATCATGTGAACACATTTCACAAGGCTCAAAATAGCAGTTTTGCTGTTTTGACAGTGCTTCTAGGATGTATGATGAATCATTGCTGTTTCTGTAGCCAAATTCTTGCTGATACCGTGGCTGCCAACTCCTGGGATGTGTTGCCTTAGTATGGGCATTGCAGTATTTGACAAATGTCTACAACATGCATTGTTGTGTATGGGTGGTTTACCAGCTCCATGGTGAGTTTAAAAAAAAAAATAATCAAAACAAACCCTAATTGCAAATCACTACTTTTTTCACCTAAATGGTGTATTCTGGTTATAAAATAAAAGATGTTCTCTATTGTCATAGTTTTAGAAAGATGTGATCTAAACGGAGATAGCAATAAGCTGTTGTATGAAATAATTCATTTTCTGTTCATATTTCTGTATGTGAATAAAAAACATGTATGTTTAGCATTTATATTTAGGATCGTTTTATGCTAAGATGAAGAATTTTTTTAATTTGAAAAAAAAGTATCATCGTGGGAATTTGCTTGAGCAAAAAGCATTTGAGGTACAAATAGCCCTCATGTAAGTTACAGTTTGCTTACAGTTTGAAGTATTTTTAAATTGTGCAAAGTAGGTCCACTGCTACGTCTTCAGCAGTAGGCTTAAAGGTACCTTACACTGTTATACCTTCTTCATCTCCTTTTTATAGGAGAAAAATTCCCTAGTGTGAACCTCTTTGTACTGATAAAATTCCATTTGCATTAGGGAAGTTGTTCTGCTCCTACTGTTCTAAGGTTTGTGAAATAGAACTCTAGTATATAGATTTTTAGCTGTGTCCGTATTGTCTTGTAGCAAGAATGGCATCATACAGCAGTTTAAGTACTTCTGGCATAAACAAGAGAAAAAGAAAGGGGAAAAAAAAAACCAAAACAAAACCCCACACTACATAATGAAAAAGGAAGATGCCCTTGAAAAAGGTAGCAGAGGTACAGATAAAATCATGGAGTGAGAAGAGGGACATGAGAAGTAGAGCAATAAGTAAACAAAAGTCTGGGAACTGGTACCAGGTCATACCACAAATGTAGTTAAAATACGGCTACTGATGCATTTTGTCATAACTAGAAAACTGAACTGTGTTGATCTTGCTTATACTTCCAGAACACGCACTAACTTATTAAACATAGCTTCTCAACTTTTCTGTTCCTGTGCTGTCTGATTTTCCTCTATCATTTTTTGTTTGTGGTAGGAAATCCTATTTCTAATACAAGATGGATGACTTTGCTGAGGCACTACCAAATCAAAGCAACTGCTTCTGTATCCAAGTATGAAATCTAGGACAGATTATTTCTGTATGGAGTAAGTAAAACAGAATTGCGGAGGAAAGGTTGCTGACAACTGCTGGGGAATTGCTTCTTGAAAAAAGTTGCATTCTGAACAGCTAAGCTTTTAGGAGCTGGCTTTACATATGCATATATGTATTTAAAGAATATTTGATGATACCGTGTGCTGGATAAGATCTGTGTAACTGGTAGCGTTAACTGTGCTCAAGGGGCATGTGAACCAGTGGGGAAGCTTGTGTGGTGCTGCTCTCCACTGTGGACATACCTGCACAGAATGGATTATGGTAGTGTAATGAATTCCATAGGTGTGAGAGACTTGCTACATAAGTAACTAAGAGTTCCTTTTCTTTTTTAGCTTTATTTTCCCCCCTTTCAAGCCTTTTTGTTGCTCTTAAGTATTTTATTTTTTTTAGTAACTTTTGTATTGTCTCTCCTTTCCTTCTCCCCCTCCCCTTTTTTATTTCTCTCTTTTTCCTTGTCTCCTTCAGTCACCTTCAATACTGTTCATTGCTCTCTGTTTACTTTCAGTCCTCTTTTCTGCTTCATACAGTCTTCACTTTTGTTCACCTTATTTTCTGTTTATAGTACTCTATAGATACTCTGTTTAGGAACCCCTCCCCATATGTGTGCGTGCACATAAGCAAATGTTATATGCACTTACCCCTTGCACATCTATTTTTATCATCCTTATTCTCATGCTTTCTTTATTGCTCATTTAATCTTATGCTGTCTCTCTTCATTTTGTCATTTAGTTGGTCAGCACATCTAGTGATCAATATGTGTATTAATACAGAAATGCACAGCAGAATGTTTACGTGAAGAAAAATAGAGAGGGTAGAACAAAGCTTGGAAAGAGTTGGCTAATATTAGTAGTGCTCTTTTATTATGAAGAGTGTGATAGAAATGCTAAGTATTATTTTTGTTGTTCTACTGGACTGTGCCTGTTTTTGGGGGAAAAAAAGATTCCATTACCCTTCTCAATTTTGAGTGTCAGGCAGGAAGAAAACCTTTTAATCAGATTAGTGGAACTGTAGTGTGCCATCTGTATCTACTGTAGTATTTGAGGATAAACATTTCTTTTTATGAGGAGACTAGTTCTTTTTTTACATGTAGATTGATTCCAAATATTGGCATCTATATTGCCTCTGACTGGAGTTCAGTGTTAAAAAAGAAACATGAAAGCTGCTTTGAAACTATTTGAATAGTAGAAAAAGTGCAGTAATTAAGGAGAGCACTGAAATATGTGTATATATACAATAGCTAAGGAAGATTAGTTGTTGCAAATTATCAATATTGAGTGAAATTGCTTTCAGTTTTAGTTTGTTTTTATATTGAAACTTTCAGGAATAAGTCAATTTCCCCAGAATAATATCTGCTGCTTTCTTGGAAATACTGTTTTTATGTGTTTATCTGCTAGTTTACTAAAAATGTGGTTGTCTGATGTTATTTTTTTTAAATTTTTTTTCTTCCCTAGTGGTTGTTGCTATTGTCCATTTGCTTTCTTCTCACTCCAGAGTGTTACAATTATCCAGCATTACTTAAGATCTGATAATAATCTGAGCAAAAAATAACTTTTTTGAAATAGCTGTTAATTTCCTAATAACAATAGGTGGGGCAAAAACCCCACCCTAGTTCTAATATGTATGGCTAACGCTCAGTGCTATAGCTCTTCTGTCCTTTAACAACAAATTGACCAGTGTAACTGAAAGACAAGAAATAGATCCTGTATTTCATTAAAATGAGTTGTGGTGTTACACTTTAAATAGAAAACCTTTTGATGTCTCATAAAAATAAGGTAGGGAGAAGAAAATATGATGCGGTCTATTTAACTGGGGAATTTATTCACGTTGATGTGCTTTTACTAATTCAGGCAGAGAAATAGGAACATATATTGCATTAAATTTGCTTTAAAAACCTTAATTATTACATATTGTTTGTTTTTCAAAATAAATGTTTTTACTCGAGTCCACCAAACTGAGAATTAAAGCAAGGACCAAAGCTGAAATATGTTTCTTGAACTTGCAAACTGTATAGCATTTAACAGCTAAAAGAAATGTGGTAAGAAATTCTAAAGAGTTTTTCAGAGTGTATTCAATGGAGTCATTTGTGATACCTTACCTTTCCAAATTCTGTTAATTTTACAGAACTTCCTAAGATCCCTATAAGTGTGTTAGTTGTCTTTCCTTGGTTATAGATAACAATTTATTTGGCAAATACTGCATCCACTTCATGCACAAGAGGTAGATTGCAGTAAATGTCATGAAGTCAAAGAAATAGAGCTTGTAGTTTTAAAAACTTTCCCCCAAATACATATGAATATAACTTCAGGCCATTAAAACTAAATTATTTTAGAATTTAACTTTCTATCCACATAAAAATATCCATATTTATGTATTGTTTGGAAGCTATAATTGTAAAGCTCTGAAGAACTTTATTTTTTAGGATAGCTCTGCCTCAAAATTGACTAAAGAAACACTTAATAGAACAGGAAGTACTGTGTCTATGTGTAAATATGTAAAAATCTGAGTGGCTGCATTTTTAGGTCAATGAAAGCAACGTATCACCACACATATGACAATGCACTTGCTCCCTTTCACTCCCTTTCATTTCTAAATTAGGAGAACTCAGGTCAGCATGGCCATGTGTTGAAATAGTGTAAAGTTTACAGGTAATTACATCACTGTTAATTATAGCAGTTCAAGCCAGCAGCTATCCCCCCCCTTCTCGTGCAGTGAAAGATTAAGGTCACCTTAATGTAAAACACGGGGTTTGTGCAGGAAAGAAAAAAGGCAGTTTTCGCAAGGGGGGTGTGTGGGGATGGGGATGTTCCTTTTGATTTGTAGGAAGAATTACACTCTTCAGATAGAACATTTTATTTGGCGATAAGTCTCATTGGAGGCATTTTAATGAGGTAGTGT
This sequence comes from Burhinus bistriatus, assembly GCA_013397275.1. Classification (NCBI taxonomy): domain Eukaryota; kingdom Metazoa; phylum Chordata; class Aves; order Charadriiformes; family Burhinidae; genus Burhinus; species Burhinus bistriatus. Next base: position 9,865 of record VYXH01005917.1, read on the forward strand.
TTGGGCATGTTATCATGTGATACTAACAAAATAAATTACGTTACTGGGATCTACATATCCCTCAAGATTGTGAATTCTACCAGGGCATGATCACTGCAGCCCAGGCTGCCACCAGTCTTGACATCTCCAAGTAGTTCATCTGTGTTGGTGAGCAACAGGTCCAGTAATGCTTCTCCTATGATCAAGCACTCTCCCAGACTGCTTAAAGCTTGCTGTGCTGCTTTTCCAGCAGATGTCAGGGTGATTGAAGTCCCCCAGCTGGTTCAGGGCCTGTGAGTGTGATGCTTCCTGTAGTTGAAGTAAGAAAGCTTCATCAACATCCTCCCCTTGATTGGGCGGCCTGTAGTAAGCACCAACCATGAGGTTTCCTTTGTTGGCTTGGCCCCTGAGTTTTACCCATAAGCTCTCAAAATGTTCATCGCTGTTTTTCAAAGACAGCTCTGTGCAGTCAATGCCTTCTTTTACACAGAGGGCAATCCTTCCCCCCCACACACCCCTCCTTCCTTGCCTGTCCCTCCTGAACAGGTTACAGCCATCAATTGCAGTGCTCCAGTCATGCAATTCGTCCCACCATGTTTCAGTGGTCGCAATTAGACCATAGATTTCTAGCTGCACAGTGGCTTCCAGCTCCTCCTATTTGTTATCCATGCTATGTGCATTGGTATAGAGGCACTTCAGCTGGGCTATTGACCATGTCACCTTTTTAGAGGAACACAACCTAATTNAAGGTAGATCCATGATCATAGAAGCCAAAACCTTGAGTCTGGCACCAGCTACGCAGCCAGGCATTCACCTGTTCAATTCATCTCCTCCTTCCTGGACCCCTTCCTCTGACCGGGAGGATAGGAGACCACCACCCATGCTCCTGATCCTTTTAACATTGCTCTGAGGGAGTCTCTCTGGAGGGTTCTAAGTTGCCTTGTAGTTGCTCTACGCGGAATAGTAGGAGCGGATGATAATCTGTAGGGTTCACCAGGCTTGGCAGCCTCTCAGTGACGCCACGAATGCAAGCTCCTGGTAGGCAGCAGACTTGTCTAGAGAAATTGTCTGGACAGCAAATGGGTGCTTCAGTGCCCCTCAGTAAGGAGTCTCCAATTACTAATACTTTACATACTTTTCTGGTGGCCCTGGTTCTAATGCCAGTGGGTGGCTGGCTCAGCTTTGCGTGGTCAACTTCTCCTGGATCCTGTCCGTTACTCGTACACTCTTCAGTCTCCAACCCCAGAGTGTCATATCTGTTAAGCAGTGGCACTTCAGGGGAAGGTTCTTCCTTCTGCTCCGAGCACAGACAAGCATCCAGTCTCCTTCATCTCATGAGTTACTTGTGTCAGTCAGCTTGAGGTTGGATTCAGGCTTGCCTTCCTCTTGTGCAGCCTAAAGGCAGGCTGTCGCTCAGCCTGGGACAGTGCACAGTACCACCTGTTGATCTCCTGCTCACATTCCCAGATACTGCCTGTTGAGCTCCTCTTGTAACATAGCTACTTGTTTTAAGAGTTCTTCCACCTGGGCACGCTTGCATCTATGACATCCACTGCTGCCTTCAGGTGCTAGGGGAACTTCCAGGTGCTGGAGCTCTGTGCAACCTGAGGTCTGGACAGCTATTTCAGTCTGTGGGAGGTCTGTTTGCATTTCAGCCACAGCCTTGCAGTTGTGGAAGGTGGACACCATTGTCTTTCAGTAGGTCACAGTCTCCTTAGAATTCTCAGAAAAATAGCCCAGGAAAAAAATCAGGAAGTTTCTCTGGGTTTTGACTGTACTTCTGAGGAATTCAATGAAGCTAATTTAAATGATTAATGTTTAAATGCTTTGCTGAACCAGGTGTTAATCATTCATCCTCAAGATCTTCTTTCCAAACAACCATTTATTGAAGAGGAGATTTGGCGGCTTCTAATTGCCTGGAGTGATTTTTACTGGGAGATGTGATTTTATTTTTTTATTTTTTTTTTTAAATAAAATCTTGCAGTATAGACATGTCCTGGTTTGAGGTATGTCGTGGTTTGGGCCAGATTGGCCCAATCCGGTGGAACGACAGATGCTCGCTCTCTCTTGCTCCACTCCCGAAGGGAGGCAAGAGAGAGAGAGAAAAAAAAGAGACTTAAGAGTTTAGAGGGAACTAAACTACTTTAATGCAATATTAATAATAAAATAATAAAAAGAAAATAATGAAATATATACAAAACCGTATTAAGCTCCCAGGATGACAATCACGTCACCAGCAGGCCTCAAACCAGGACAGGTAAAACAACCAATTTTCTGTTNTCATAAGTCTCTCTCTCTCTCTCTCCCTCCCTCCTCTCCTTGGAGAGAGAGGTGGGGGAGAGCATCTGTTGTTCGCCTCGGTGGCCAATCCAGCCCAAGCCATGACAAGACAAAACGATTCAACGGGGCTTTTGGGGCAGGGAATTTTTGAGGGGAGATGATTGTAAAATTAATTTATCTCAGCTCTTAAAATTTCTTTCATCTCCTGTAGTTTCCCCTCCCCTCTTTTGCCCATTAAAGCCAAAGTAGATGCCCTTCTAAGCGTATGCCAGTTTATGGTGTGATTATCACTCAAATTAAACTTCACTCTGAGTAAGCCTCTTATCAAATAGGAAATTGAAATTTTACAAATTTTTTCAAGTTTGTCTTCTGAACTACAAGCTGCATGAGCATTTGTGTTGAAGAGAAGTGATTGCTTTAAGGGACTAGGAAGCCAGGGGAAGTGATTTTTGGCTCATGAATTTATAGATTCAGAGTATGTATTTTTAAACTTTTTACCCAGTTTTAATACACCCTCTTATGTTGTAACACCTGCAGTATTTTTCAGGGTATTATACATTTTCTTGTTGTTGAAATACTGCCACACCTATTTATCAGCACAACGGAGGAAACATAAACGGTAACAAAATGCTTTTCTGTACCATGTGCATTGCTCCTAATTTTACGGCAGCTCTAAGTTGCAGGATTGAGTTGTATTAAAGTAGTTGAGATTCCAGGCTTCTCGGAACACAAAATTACCTAGTAGTATGAAGATGCAGTTATAATCTAAACACACGTTTCCAAAGTGTCTTTCATTGTAGGATTGCAACGTGCCTTTTTTATCTAAGGACCTCACTACCATAGAGTGAGATACCTCAGAAAAGATAATGTATTTCTTCTGATGCTACTGCTGAAGGATGGAGAATTTTAATATTTATTACAGATGGGGAACCAAGGCATAGAGATGCTAGATAGACACCTTTGGACAAGCTAAGAAGGTTGGGCAGAGCAAGGAAATGGACTGAAAGTTTCAAGTTTGAGTTTGGTGTTCTAACATGCCTAACCCTTTATCTGAGGGCTCTGTGTTCTAAATGCAAATGAAGTAAGTCACACAATTTTCCATGAGGCAGTTAAGGTTGGTGGTTAGACAGGAGGTGGGGTGGTTTATCTAAAATGATATCTTAAACCTGTAGCAGAGCTGGGAATGAAAGTTGTTCTGTGACTTCCTTCAGAAGACTACTATGAAAGGCCCAGTGCATACAGCAATATAACTGAAAAGATGAATTTAAGTATGGGAGGATACACTTTATCAATATTTCTATTGCAGTAGAACATCACAGCATAGAAAGAGATATGAGGGATAGGTCTGTTTCTCTCTTACTGAGATGGAGGTAGTAAAGAGCTGGGATCTATGAAAAAGAATAATTGTATACATAATTCTTTACTGTACAAGTATACTTAATGAGGCATGGTGCTTTGCAACTATGTAAGATAGACAAAATACAGAGGTAAATATCTTGTGTGAGTGTCCTGTGTATTGATATAGCTTTCTGGTATGAAGTGGCACATAATTAAATATTTAAAGGATTAAGTTTTATTAAAGGTAGCTGGTCAGACCATCAAATTCTCTTATGGTTTCCTGTGCAGTTTGTCAGGGACATAGGAAGTTGTGGTGGGTTGACCTTGGCTGGATGCCAGGTGCCCACCAAGCCGCTCTATCACTCTCTTCCTCAGCAGGACAGGGGCAGGGGGTGGAGAAGATAAGATGGAAAAAACCTTGTGGGTCAAGATAAAGGCAGTTTAATAAAGCAAAAGCAAAGGCCACATGTAGAAGCAAAGNATGGGGTGGGGGGAGAAAATAAGATGGAAAAAACCTCGTGGGTCAAGATAAAGGCAGTTAATAAAGCAAAAGCAAAGGCCACATGTGGAGGCAAAGGAAAACAAAAGATTTATTCTCTACTTCCCATCAGCAGGTGATGTCCAGCCACTTCCTGGGAAGGAGGGCTTCAGTACGCATAGCGGTTGCTCTGGAAGACAAACGTCATAAATAACAAATGCCCCCTCTTTCCTCCTCCTTTCTCTTAGCTTGTATTGCTGAGCAGACGTCACATGGTATGGAATAGCCCTTTGGTTGGTTTGGGTCAGTTGTCCTGGCTATGTCCCCTCCCAAGATCTTGCCCACCCCCAGCCTACTGGGTGAGGGGGGACATGCTGGAGAGACAGCCTCCATGCCATGGGAGCACTGCTCAGCAGTAGCCAAACACTGGTGTGTTATGAACACCTTTCTAGCTACCAATGCAAAGCACAGCTCTATGAGGGCTGCTGTGGGGAAAGTTAACTCCATCCCAGCCAGACCCAATACAGAAGTTCTGAAAACAAGCAAGCCATTTTATTCTTCCAGGGCGCATTTCATGTCTTGCACTTGTTTTTTTAATCAGTTATAGCCCATGAATGTCCTGTATAGGAATTTGAAGTGTGCTTTTAAAAAGGGACATTATGTAATACCAATGACCTAGATGACATGTAGACAGTAAATTTGTGTTCTCTTGTCAAGAGCATTGAGACAGGATGCATTCTTGGAATTAATTTTAGATTTTTAAAAGTCAGCCTTGATTTCCTCATGTAACAGTAATCCCTTGGCTAGGCATAAAAGCAATATTGTTTAGTCTTCCATGGTGCCATATGCTTACATTTTTTGCTTTATTTTGGGTTCCTGTTTTTTAAAGAAAGTACTCAAAACCAATTTATATTGAATTGTCATAATTGAACTGTTTGAATACAGAAGAAAGTAGTCTCTGATATATCCATGATACTTTTTATTGTGGACCTACATTGAACACAATAGGTGATTTGATTTATTGCAGTCCAGTGAGATGATCATGTCTAAACGAGAGATAATTTTCTTGCCCTGTAATTATATGTTGTCTTTATGACATTTGTTGTGACAGAAAGATGGCCGTGTAACTAGGAGTCAGGAATTCTGGTTCCCTTCTTTCTTAAATCCTACTTATTTCCCATCCCAAATTCAACAGAAGCAGCGAACTATAGGTCTGAATACATTTTACACCTATGTCATGGCACTACTGCTTTAGTTGATGTGTCCCTCTTTTTTAACCAAGAAAAATTACATGCATCAGTGTGTCTCTGTAACTCCTACCTTTGCTCCTCATTCCATTTTCACTGTTAAGATCTGGGAAACTTCTATGGAGATGTCTGAAACATGCATAGGATGCAGAATTATTGAAACTTGTTATCCTTTCTTCTACTACACAAATGAGCTAGGCTATGTAGAGAAAGTAAGCAGGATTTGAGTGCTGCATCTTTGTGACATAAAAATATACTTAGTTACTTGTTTTGTCACTTGTAAAGCTAAGTTAATATTTATGAGATTGGTAGATGCAGTGACTGTGAGAGTTCAGGGAGTTGCTGTTTGTTGCTGTAATGAAAGCAATGACTGATGGTTTAGAATAAGGGGATGGAAATGTTAATTGTTCTTTGTGCCAGACATAAGCTTTTCAGTATCTTATATTTGTCTGCAATACAACTTGATGTTTGCAGATCACAGCTAGTGTTTCATTATATTCCTTTCACCAATAGAAAGCTAGTGGGTTTTCAGCTTCTCTCCTCCTGAGCCATCTTTAGCTGAATGTTTTTATTACTCTCAAACCTTAGAATGAGCCAAATGAATAAAATGTAGAAATGTCTTTGCATGACAAAATAAAAATCCCTCACGGTTCAACAGGTCTGCTATGGAAAAGAGTTACTTCTGGAGAATATTATGTGTACTTGAGTTTTAATTGGCCATAATATTGCGAATATATCCGTTAAATGTTTATGAAAACCTGATTAAGGACATAGAAACATGAACTCCAGATAATTCACCTGCAGTTTTAAAAAAATAAAATAACTCATTATTTGTGATGTGGGAAGAACTAGAAAGTGAGAGAAGTTCAATCAATGTACTGTCACTTTCATCATTATTATTCTAGTTGCATTAGCATTTTTTATAAACAAAATGGAAAGTGATCAAACCATGAAATGTTATCAACACAAATAACATCCTTGAAAGTTTATAATGCTCACTGCTACTAGTGTCTTGGCTGACGAGAAGATATAGGTAGGTGTAGGAAAGGGATTGTAGAAGGAAAGTTGAACCACACACACCCCCCATTCAAATGCATGTGTATTCTACAGGGGAAGCGTCTGTTCTTCATTAGGAATATTATAATTGGACCCATTGTTGGCCTGTTGTACCGGGTCTGGCTGGGATGG
>VYXH01005919.1:0-29796 GCA_013397275.1 Burhinus bistriatus
CCACTTGTCACTGAACACCACTTAGACATCGACCTATTAAACGCAAGTCTTTGAGTGCTAGCATCCAGCCAGTTCCTTATCCAACAAGTGGTATATCCATCAAATCCATGTCTTTCCAATTTAGAGACCAGGATATCATGCAGGACAGTGTCAAATGCCTTGCACAAGTCCATGTAGATGACATCTGTTGCTCTCCCCTTATCCACCAGTGCTGTAACCTCATTGTAGAAGGCCACCAAATTTGTCAGGCATGATTTGCCCTTAGTGAAGCCATGTGGGCTACCACCAATCACCTCCTTATTTTCCATGTGCCTTAGCAGAATTTCCAGGAGGAAAATGCTCAAAGGAAAGAAAAGACAAGAAAAAGTGAGCCCTTTTCTCAACAAGGGAGTCACCAGTGGGGCCAGAGGGACCTGTGCTGAGAGCTGGACCATTCAACATGTGCAGACAGGGTCTGGGAAATGCTGAGAACTGTGAAGGAGCAGATGGTATTAAATTATTCAGCTTAGTAAAGAAACATGCCAGACGCAAAAACTACAGGAAGACTAAGCAACATGCAGTGATTGGAATAAAAATGGCAGATTATGTTTGAGGCAGGTAAAAAGGCACACGTGAGGAGAAGCTGTCCTTGTGTCCACATACCCAGCGCTGAGTTGTTGCTGTTCAGCAGCAAGAATTGTAACAGATTATTTGGTGTGTGCTCAGCAGCCATCAGAGTAAATCAAATGTTAACACCTCCATGCCAGGATAATGCACACAACCTACGTCCATCCAGAGGCACCACATAATCATAGAATCACCTAGGTTGGAAGGGACCTTTAAGATCATTGAATTCAACCTGCCAAAACCATCACTAAGCCATGTCCCTCAGCACCACGTCTGCCTGGCTTTTAAATACCTCCAGGGATGGTGACTCCACCACTTCCCTGAGCAGCCTGATCCAGTGCTTGACAACCCTCTCGGTGAAGAAATTTTTCCTAATAGCCGATCTAAACCTCCCCTGGCGCAACTTGAGGCCATTTCCTCTTGTCCCATCGCTTGTTACTTGGGAGAAGAGACCGAAACCCCCTCCTTTCAGGTAGCTGTAGAGAGCAATAAGGCCTCCCCTCGGCCTCCTCTTCTCCAGGCTACTGGAGAAATAATATCCCGAGAGGAGACCAGGCTCCTTGGTGGGGCTGCAACCAGGACCTCAGCAGGGGCCCAGCCTTGCCGGCCAGTGGGGCTTCGGTGGTGTAAGGCACTGTGGAGGACCTGCTCCTTTGAGGGTACCGGTCAAAGGAGCCACCAATAAGAACACACAGGGACAAACCCAATCGACAAACGATACAAGCAGCGGTGATGGGAACAAACCTGGCCAGTTGCACCAATTGGTCAGGATGTGTGGAGCCAGAGGATGTTTGTTCTTTCTGTTGAGATGCTAAGGAAACGGAGGGAGGCAAACATAGACATAAAGCCTGACCAGATCAATTAGTGTTAATGAAGACAATAACCAGAAACAAACCTGGTCAGCAGCACTAATTGATGGGCTATCAAGGAACTGCAGGCACAGCAGGGCTTTGCAGCTGGTACAGATGTCACCCTGAGGATCTCAGCATCGGCAGCTGGAGGACCCTCAGCTCTCTGGATCTGGAAAGGGTCCCACAGACCGTGTCCTGAAAACCAGCTACTGAGGGGGAGCGGTGTGAGTGAGGGGCTGAGAGAGCTGGGACTGTTCATCCTGGAGAAGAGAAGGTTCAGGGGGATCTCATCAACGTATATACATACCTGAAGGGAGGGAGTAAAGAAGATGGAGCCAGGCTCTTGTCTGTGGTGCCCAGTGACAGGAAAAGAGCCAAGACAGGACAGGAGGTTCCCCCTGAACATCAGGAAACACTTTTTTACTGTGAAGGTGGTCAAACATTGGCACAGGTTGCCCAAAGAGCTTGCAGAGTCTCTATCCTTGGAAATACTCAAAACCCAACGGGACATGGTCCTGAGCAGCCTCAGGACCCCAGGCTGGTTGTGGCTGACCCTGCTTTAAGCAGAGGGGGTGGATCTCCAGAGGTTACTTCCCTCCCCTTGGAGGTGATCTGCACTGACTGAACAGAGCCCTGAGCAATCTGATCTGATCGGACCTGCTCTGAGTTGGACCAGACAGCCTCTGAAGGTCCCTTCCAACCTAAATTATTCTATGATCCTGATTTTCTGTTATGTTTGGTTTTGTTTTTTTTTTTTTTTAAGAGAGTAGAACAGACTGTGCAGTCCCAGCAGCTCCAGCCTCTACACCTCACCTGCCCATCACCAAGGCCCATGCCCTCCAGCCCAAGCACGGCAGTGCTCTTGTTGCTCCAGGACATGTCACAGCCTTGTGGCAGCCATCTTCTCCTCCACCTGGGGACCAGTATGGCCCCGCTCACCATGCTGAACCGGTGCCTTACAAAAGAGACTGCATTCAGGAACATGCTCAGGCAGTAATTAATGCTCATTGTGGATAATTTTTGTTTGCCCAGGGAAGCTGTGGCTGCCCCATCCCTGGAGGTGTTCAAGGCCAGGTTGGACGGGGCTTGGAGCAACCTCATCTAGTGGGAGGTGTCCCTGCCCATGGCAGGGGGTTGGAACCAGATGATCTTTAAGGTCCCTTCCAACCTAAACCATTCTATGATTCTATGATAATTAGACACCAAAGCTGCAAAGATGAGCATCGACCCAGGTTCCTGCCTCATCCCACTTCAGGCTGGAGGGCCCCAAAACATTTTATTTGGGACCATGATGTAAGTTAGGTGGCCTTTCTTGGAAGGCCTGCTCCCACTGGGCTTTTTTCAGGTGCCTGTTCAAAGCCTCTCCCTCACTTTTTGTCCATTTTACCCTTCCTGGAAACTTGACTTCATTTTTCAAGAAGACAAACAGGAATAGCTGGTGTCGGTCCCCAGGCAGCCGGCCGCACTGCCGGCTGTAACATCCGACTACTTTGGCAGCATCAGGGTGCCCCTGCGGCTGGGAGGGCCGTGCTGTGCCGTGGTGTGGCACACCACGCGCTCAGGGCATGGCTGCAAGAATGTCGCACCAGCCACACCGGGCTCCAGCAGCACCCAGGGCTGGACCCTGGGCCCGAAGGGTGCTGAGCTGTGGCCTCTAGGAGATCAAAGCACCCGCCGGCAGCCAGGTGTGCCGGTCCCCTGCCTGTCCCCACCTGCCTCCGGAGCCTGTGTACCTTGCCCTCTGTGCCGCACTGCCTCCTGCCCTGCCTTCCTCCCCACCATCCTTCCTAGCCCTTGCAGTCCTCTCCCACCAAGCTCTCAGCTGCCTTCTCACCCCCATCTCACTCGCAGTCAGATCTCCAGTCCTGCAGCAAGCATCTCCACGTACACCAGCAGCATTTCCCACACATTGGCCTATTGGTCGCCACCATCAGGCTCCTGGCCCCAGCCCAGGGCTGCACGTCTGCTGCACAGCTCTGTGCCTCCCAGACCTGTCCTCCTCTTGATCCTCCCTGCTCAGCCATTCAGCTGCCTCACAAGCCCCTCTGATCTGCCCCTAGCCCCATCACAGGGTGAACCATGGTCTCTGCTGCTCTCCCACCTGAAGCCTAGGTGTTGCGGCCCCCCACATGCTTGCTGGCCCCTGCACATTGGGACTGCCTCCGCGCCAGGACTTTCCCACCCTGGACATCCACCTTGCAGGACAACAGCCGTGTGAGTCTGCTGGAAGCCATCCCGCCTGGCCGGGAGCCTTGAGCCATCCTGCACCAGTGTCCCAGCACCTCTCCCCCATTAGGGCACAGCAGCTCCCACCTGGGACCAGCCTTCCCTGTCCAGATCAGCCGCATGCTTGGCGGTGCCGGACCACACAGCTTCTTGGCCCCTGCAGGGAGAGCTCGTAGCCCTGACCACCTACGTGGAAGCCACCCATACTGACTCCAGGCCACAGTCTGTGGAGGCTGTGCTTGCCCCCCTCCCACCCACTCCTGGGCTCGTGGCTCTTGTACCTTCACTGCCAAAGCCAACAAACTGTCAAGCAGCCGCAGGGCCAGGGGGGTTCTGCAGCCTCAATACACCCAACCCAACCATCAGCCCCAGCAGTGCCCAATGGCACATTCGAGGATCAGCTGCTGGCAAAGCTGGAAGGGGTAAACATCAGAGCACTGAGGGCATAGATGGGTAGGGACCCACCTCCCTGCCTGCAGCCAAAAGCAGACCTGGAGGAAGCCTTGGGTGCCTTCTGGTGGAGGGGTGCAGTCAGACGACCCTGTGGCCCGGTTCTCCACAGCACAGCAAGCCCCATGTCCCGGAGCACCTCCTGGATTTCCAAGCTCCTGGCAGAGGAACACCTGCCTTTGCTTTGTGCACAGCCCTGGTGGGTGCGTTCTGGGAGTGCTTGGCCGAGCGCTGTGAACGGCAGCAATCAGCACAGCGGCTGCAAATCCCCAGAGGCCTGTGTCTGTGTCTGGTCCGGTGGCAGTGGCCGTGTGTGTGGTGCCATCTTCCTGACGGCATCGGTGGCCGGGCATCCCGCAGTGCTGCAGGGGTAGTAGCCAGCACAGCAGGAGGGAGTGTGCACGGGCTGAGCCAGCCCTGAGCCACAGCAGTCATGTTACGGGGGGCTCATTCATCAAGTGATGATCCCTGGAGCATGATTTTTCCTTTGCTGCTCTCAGCAGGCTGTTCTGCCAGTGACCACCAGCCATCATCTGTGTCCAAGGAGTCGGGGGGAGGACACGCTTGACTCTGGGAGAAGGGCAGCAGAGCTGCGTTGTCAGTCAGCTGGGAGATGGACCAAAGGGCAGACCCCACCAGCTATGTTCAGCTCTGCATATGCCAGCAGTGCCCCAAGGTCTGCCCCAAGGTCTGCCCCCAGAGCTGATTCTGCGGACATCCCAACAGCCGAGGCTCTCCTCTGCACCGGCTGTGGCACACCAAGGAGCCCCACTTCCCTGGGGAGATTACTCCAACGGCTGATTGTTCTCAGGGTGAAAAACTTTCCTCTTGTGTCCAACCAGAATCTCCCCAGGAGTAACTTGTACCCATCACCCCTCGCCCTTTCCATGTGACTCCTTGTAAAAAGGGAGTCTCCATCTCCCGACGTGCCCTTGGGGGAAGACAGGAGTGTGGGTGGGGGGACCTGGGCCAGTCCATAAGTTTGCATCCTTCCCCTCACTGTGACCAGGAACTGCAGAGGGAAACTCTTCTGCTGGGAAGCTGGGAAGCCAAACAATAAGCTAGTTCCCTGGGAAGAGTGGCAGGAGGCAGTTGCCGCCACGGCACACCCCACCTTATCTTCCTTCCTGCCGTGGGCCAGGTGGCCTGAAGCACCAGCCAAAGTTTCACCGATCCGTTTCCCAGGAATCACGTGTCAGGGTAAAAGATGCTTGAGAGCTTCTTTCCCACAGAGATCAGAGTTGTGCAATCACGTATCTCCAAGCCAGAATAAAAAGGATTTTTGTCTTTTCTGTTTGTCCACGGTTGTCTGCCTGCGCCCATCCCTTGGGTGCTGGGCTTGGCTGGTTCATTGTGGTGTTTGAAAGAGGACATTTTTGTTATTCTTTCCTTCAAAAGCACACTGCATTGCTCAGATCAGCTAGGCGAGAACAGGCAGAGCAGGCGTGGCAGCGTGCAGTGCCTGCAGTCAAGGTGAAGCTCCCCCAACACTGCCAACGTACACGGCTCTGCAGGTCCCGAGTCAGCTGCATGCCTGCCAGGAGCACCCGAGCAGCGCATGGGCGGCCCCGCGCCTTGGGACACCTCTGCACCGGGAATCCCGGTGCACGAGCTCCACACCGTGGGTCCCACCGTGCACAGGGGCACCAGCTGCTGCTGATTTTCTCTGGTTAATATTGTCCCCTGCCGTGTGCAGGGGCTGCCTGTGCGTGGGTGTCCCCGAGGGCTGCCCAAGCAGAGGGGCTGCCCTCTCCTCCTCAGGCATGCGGCTATGCCTGTGCTGTGCGTCACCCTCTGCAGCCACCCCGAAAACACAGGGACCGCCGCGGCTGTGACCGGCTGGGAGGGAGTCATGTCAGCATCCGAGCTCTGGCAGAGGAGGCTCCCCAAATCAAACACTGAAGGAAAACACTCCTCAAACACTTCCGTACTGAAGCATCCCTGAGAAAGCCATCTCCCCACTCTCTGATGTGGTTCATGGCTGCTTCAGCCAAGGACACCTACACCTTCCGGCAGGAGAGGTCGAGCCACCAGACTGCAGACACCTGAGCCCAGGTGTCTCCATGCCAGGCTTCCCGGGAAGCTGCAGGACCAGCTGGTGAGTCACAGGACAGGGGCATCCCATGGGTCTTCGTCCTGGCTTCGTTCTCCGTAGACTTGTGGTGACAGGCAGTCAGAGAGGTGGAGGCAGCACACACGTGTGTTTCAGACACTCTGTGAGACCTGCACACTTGCCTGATTTTCCTTTACTTCTTTTTAGTGTAAAACCCGTCTGCCCTTTGAGCAGCTCTGAGGCCAGACCGACACGGTTGGCTGCAGCTGGGCGGCAGCCCTGGCACCCCAGTGCCTCACATACGGATCCTGATGTGACACAAGCTCTCCCCAGACAGTGATGCTGCCCCCTCCCTGCCTTCTGCCGAGCGCAGGATGTGCAGTCACTCCAAGGGCCGCAGCCCCACCACAGACGGAGGCACAGAGCGCTGGTCGGTGCCGCAGCAGCCAACCCAGGGCTTTGCAGGCAGTGCGGCTCCGGCTGCTCGTGTACCTGCCAACTGCATCCCCTGGTCTGGCCGAAGGGGAAGGGCGGGAGCCACTTGTCCAGTCACTAAACAAGGAGGTGGTGTCTCCAAAGAGCCCATACCAGAGCTCATGATGCGGCACGGCCAGAAGTGCTGGCTGGATGATGGAAGTGGCAGCACTGGGTACCCCCGGGAGGTCCGTACTGCTGGTCAAGCTGTCAGGGAAGGGGGAAGCCGGGGCAACAGCAGGTCAGTTAATGCCCCAAGGCCTGAAGCCAAGTTAGAAATCAACATTCCTCCTCGAGGCAACCTGTTCTCACAAATATCCAGCTCCTGGCACTTTCCAGGAAATCAAAATGTGAAGTCATTGTGTTTTGGCTCGTAAACCAAAACAGGAACTGCTGCCCAATTCAAAAACCTCTGATCATATTCAAGTCACAAGAGATTCAGTGTCAGCTTACAAATCAGCTGTCTTCCAGAGAAAGAAGATGAAATGGATAAAGCAATCGGCATTGCTCAGCAAGGACACCCGTTTCCAAACCCCTTGCATGTACTGCACCAGTGCTCTCACAGGCTGCGCAGCTGAAGCAAGCACACCACTGAGATGGTCCCTGTCATCCGCCTGCCGATGGAGCTGGAGCAGCAAGGCTGGGGGTGACCTGAAAGGTCTCCTCTCCAAGATGTCTCCAGGACTTGGTGCAGACTGGGAGCAGGCCTAAAGAACAGCTTCCCCAAGGGACAGACCAGTGGCGTAACAACTTCCTTATGCTGGTCTTCTATTTCCAAGTTTGCAGGCAACTTCCAATTTTGCAGTCAGGACTCCATCGTCGAGAACAACCCCCTTGTTTGCTCACAAGGCCTCGTGGCCAGCAGTACTTGCCTGCAGCTGCTAATGCCAAGTGTCAGAGTTGGGCTGGTGCCTTCCAGTGCCAAGAGAATGGGGAATGGATCCTATGACATTAGTGTCATCGGGTAAGATGCTGGTGATGCTCCCAGGTGGCAGACAGAGAGCTGGAAGCCCTCCTTGGGTCTAACTATGAGCCCCAGGAGCAGGGGGAAGGGATGGAGGCAGGTCTGGATGCAAGTGTCCCCAGTGCACAGTGGCTTTGAGAACAGGGCTGAGGATTCCAGCCCAAGCCGCAGAGCCAAGGGCCAGGAGGAGATACATGCCCTATGTGTCCAACAGCAGGTGGCCAAAGCAGTGAGTAAGCAGGAGAGGACCATGGTGTGGCACGCAGCACACAGGCAACCCTGTCCAGGAGGACCAGGGTTTCAGCTCTGCAGCATAGAGATTGGCATTTAGGAAGCTGAGAGGCTCCGTGCAGTCTCTGCTGTGCCCCCTTTCCCTGGGGAAGGCATGCAGGCACTGGAATCACTCATGGGACTCAGGAATGGCCACTTGTCTGGAGATGTGCTTGTGGGCACCCTTATTCTTCATCGGCCCTTCTCAGCGGGGTGGCAGAGCAGCAGGTGAGCCCCGGGACTGTGGAGGGCCACGTTGTCCTGTGCCAGTGAGTGCAGCCCTTGGTGGCTCCAGGAGCTGGCAGGCACGGGAGCACAGGCACAGGGCTCACCTGCAGCATCATCCCAGTGCCCTGGGGAAATACCTCTTGGATACAGTACTGGACACAGCAGAGCTCAGCTCTGCTGAGCTCCATCTCCAAAAATCCATCCATCTCCAAAAAGCCTTTGACAGTGCCTTAGAGAAGATCGTGAAAGAACTAAGCTGCTTCAGGGTTGAAAAGAAAAAGTTTTGCCATGTCCCAGAATTAGGTCAGGAGGTAGGGAGGGAAGCGTGGGATTGAATGCTCAGTCCTCATTGCAGGAGAGGGAGCCCTGTTCTCTGCTAATGAGGGGAGAATCTGGGAGCAGGGTCGAGGTGAGGCACCAGCATTTCCACATCATACAACTCTGTCCAAGCCATCTGGTGCCTGTGCGGGAGGTGGGGCTGCTCAGAGACCTGCATGTGCAGCAGGAGGCGACACTCAGGGCTGATTCACTGCAGGTGATGTTTGTGTGCAGCACAGGTCACTCTGTCTGCCCCGGGCAGCCAAGGAAGAGCAGCTCCATGTGGCCAGTGGTTGCTTGGTGGACATATCCTACGGCAGACATGTGCAAGTGGTCAGAAGAGTCATGCTCTGTGCCCGGCGAGCATCCTGGTGTGCTTTCCATGGCTATAACAGGACCTGGGCTCCAACTCCGCGGGAGGCATTCACTGTGGGGAGACAAATCACAGCCTCTGCTTTGACAAATGCAAAGTAATGCACCTTCAAGGGAAGTGGCCAACTACCACCACTTCAGAGGTGTCTAAATAAGCTGGACCAGCTCCAGAGAGTGGTCCACTGTGACTGGCACAGCTCAGAGGAGCATCCTGCTTGGCCGCAGTCAGTGCTGTGCCATGCCTGAGGAGCGTGCGGGGCTAACACAGAGCAACTCCAGGCTGCCTTTGGGTGCTCATCTGGCCAGGCCAGCGTGTGGGGTCTGTGCTGCACAGAGCAGAGAGAGATGGGACCCTCCTGCCTGGCCCAGGCCAGGTACCCTCGGCACCCCCTTGCACCCTGCTCCTGCCAGGGATGCAAGCCCAGGACAAAGCCTTTGCCGTAGCCCAACCGGAATAGCTGAACCTACAGTGCCGTGCAATTAGCGGTAAACTTGTGGCATCCGTAATTAGCCAACATAACGCAGGCTGAAAATAGATGTCAGGCAAGGAAGCGCTTCTGAGGAGGGAGTAAAGACAACAGAAACGGGTCCTGTGTCCACCTTCACCCCTGTGAACAGAGGGACCTCCTGCTCAGGTACGTTACCCAGGGCCAAATCGTCCTCAGTGAGTCAGAGGGAAAATGCCTCTGTGTGCTGATCATCCAGTCTGGCAAGCACCTACGCAGGCAGGAATGTGCACTCCAAGCAGGACACCCAGGGAAGGAAGGGCAGGGGCAGGCAGCACCTCCTCCGCACAGGGGCACCCAGTCACGCACACCCACTCAGGGCTGGACTCACAGCTGCGCACGCAGCTGCACACAGGCATGCATACAGTCTCTCCCTTGCACACACACACACACACACACACAATCACATGTGCACACACTCGCATGGTGTCACCCACGTGCAGAGTCACACAAGAGCACACAGTCACATGCCCACAGAGGCACAGACACACGTGTGGGTCGATGGGAGCACATACACAGTCACAAATGCGCTCAGCCGCAGAGACGGTGAACACTCAAGCGCACACACAGCTGCACAAAGGATTGTACACCAGAGCAACCCAACCAAAACCACTCTTGCTCTGGAAGCAGGCGTCAGGCAAGCCTGTTCACCAGACCTGTGGCTGTGGTCTGATGGGATGCGGCCCATCCTACGCCGACAAACGCACCCAAACATGGGACTGAGCTTCAGCCCTGCTCAGCCCAAAGCTGGCCAGAGCCACCAGCCAGCCCTTGCCAGCTGGCCGGCTGGCACAAGCCCTATGTAAGCAAGCGGCTGATCGGGTGCCCAGGGCTCCTGGGCAGATGCTGGCCATGGCACAGGGCTGGCCCTCCCTGCTCAGCAGGAGCCTGAGAGCCTTCCATCCTGGGTCCCAGGCATGGCCACAGAGAAGGACGGGCTCAGTCTCTGTCCCGCTGGGGCATAGGGACAGCTGCAGGAGGGTGGCTGCAGCAAGGGGCTCAGCCAGGGCAAAGGCAGATTGAACAAGACCAGATCTGTGGAGACCTCCGTGGCGGCCAGGACCACGGGCAGGGCAGTCCACAAGCAGTTTGCTGGGCACCTGTCAGAAGAAGGTGGTTGCAGAGAGTCCAGAAGCCTCATGGTGCCTCCACAGCCATTGCTGGCCCAAGCTCCAGTGAGAGACGTGCCCCACGTCTCCACCAGCGCCGGTCACTGTGCCCCAGCCCCTGCCACCCTTCCTGGGCTCCTGGGGCTGGGGCTGCTCTGACACTGTGCTGCCGTGGTCGGATGCCATATTTCAGCCATGGTCCTGTACTTCAGCACAGGGCAGGGCCACCGTGTCCTCCCCAGGGGCGGGGAAGGGAAGGATTTAAATTGGGCGCTTGCCTCAGCTGCTCATCCTGGCTGAGAGACAGCGGGAGGAGGAGAAGAAGGACCAGAGCCTGCGGGGAGCTAGCCGCTCTGGATACGTGTCCAGCAGGTAGGACAGAGCCCATCTGGAGGGGGCACCGGTGCCACCACACAGCCCTGCTTCGGCATGGCTCCCACCGCGCAGATACCAGGGGCCTGCAAGGGATGCGAGGACCTTGCCTCTACCCTGAAACCTCGTGCTCGGAGGGCAGCTGCTGAGGTCCAGGGGACTGGTGAGCAGGAGGTCTCCAGGCAGGACTCAGTCCTTTCCAAGAAGGGACAAAGTGACAGAGTGGCACCAGGGCGGGATGGAGCTGCTACTCCATGTGATGCATTTTGTGTCCTCGACACTTGAGCTGAGCAGATCAGGACATTGGGATATGGGAGGGAAGCAATCAGAGCTGTGGGACCTGCCTGAGCCCGCAGGCACCGGGACAGGAGGCCGCCAACCGGTGCGGTGGGTCTCGGCTGGGAGCCGGGCAGCAGCAGGCTGTGAGGTGAGCACCGCGCTGGGGGGCTGACGTGATTTCCCTCCCTGGGGCGCAGGCAGGGCTTGGGACCACAGCACTGCCAGGCCCCCCTGCTCACTCCGGCTGGAAAACCACTTCCACTGTGGCCTCTTGGGCTGGGCTGCTGCGACAGCTTGAAAGGACAGCCAGCTCCTGCCCCGGGAGCTGTGTGTGCAGCCAAGCCCCAGCATCAGGATGTCTGATTAGAGACCAGCTAATGATAGCTTGCAGTTGGGCAATGTCTTTCCAGTATAGGGTGTTTACACGACATCCACGTCCTACATAGGTGTCGCCGGCTCCAGGGCGTGACACAGCACTCCGCTTTCTCCTGGACCGAGTGCCACCCGAGCAGGCAGCACAACCAGCCCATCGCCTGCCAGGAGGGTTCAGCTCCATCAGGCAGGGGAGGGCAGTGAAGCTGCTCCCCAGGGCTGGAGCCACAGGGTGGACCAGAGCCACTGGCTGCAGAAGAGCCTGGGGCCATGGGCAGGGTCACCAGAGAGGCAGGGGCTGGTCTGTAACTGCTGGGATAAACCTCTCCCCCATCGTGATCCATCTACACCAGCATCAATCCAATATTTAAATGGATCAAAAGCAATGACTCAGAGACTTTTAGACCAGTTAGGTAAACAGACAGAGAATTAAGCTGTGACCCTGATAATGAGTTAAACATATCATTAATGTCAGTCACAGTTGTTTATGGGAGATGGGCGTTCCCAAAGAAATGGTTTGGGTTTTGTTTTTGCTGGTTTTACAAGACTGTGGCCTCATCAGCACACAGTGTTGTGGATGCTGAAAGTCTACAGGGCTTCCAGAAGCGACCAGGTGACAGCACGCGAGACATCCCTCAGGGGTTACTACACAGACCCAAAATGCATCCAGCTCATGAAATCCACTGAGCTGAAAATAGTCAGAGGCTGACATAGAAACTGGGGAAATATTACACATGTTGCCCCATTCTTCATCGTTCCCCTGTTGTCCACTTATGGCTCAAGATGGAAACAAGACTCTGGGCTACACCTGCTCTTAGTCCACCACTACTGTCTAATTTTTATTTTGATATATATATATAATTTTATCTACCATTTTACCTACACAACAATTAGCTAATAACAAAGACTGACCATTCATGACATCCTGTAGCACAGGAGCTAGAAGCTCCCAGTGAAAATACTTTCCCTGCAAAGAGTGGTTAAATCACACGCCTCCTTGCCACGGGATGCTGTAGAGGCTGACACCAGACCTGGACTCACAGATATGATCACACTGGTCCATGGAGGTCTGTAGCCTGTGGTGGCTACAGACAGTGGTCCAGGGCAAGCGGAGGACTGCATGCCAGAGGGCTCGGCCAGAGCATCTCTCCCTACTGTCCTGTTCCTAGAGCAGTTTCCCTAAATATCTGGAGAGAGCACCTTGGCCCTGCTGCAGAGAGAGCACTGGGTCAGACAAACCTTCCCAGTGATCCTGCCCTTGTCCCCAGTTGCTAGAACTGGTTAGAACGGTCCCCAGGATGGTGTCTGGAACCAGCCGACTCACCCTCCCACAGCCAATGCCCGTGCGCAGTTCAGAAGTCAGCATGGGCCAGGAGTGGTGCCAGCATGCCTGTGGCAGCAGACACCAGTTTTGGAGGACACAAGAGTGTAACTGGCTGGGGGCTGAGGGCTCTGCCAACCCAGTGGCCTTAGAACCAGCAGAGACCCAGGCACATCCCAACTGCAGCAGAGGCACAGCCTGAGAGGTCTCTGCCAGCTGGGACCCACTGCTGCACGTGGATCTGTCCAGCCACTCATCTGTCGTGAAGACCATTCCCATGTCCTGTGTCATGCGGGGTGCTGTGTGATCACACAGCAAGACGAAAGGTCTCCACAGACATCCATGAACCAGGCTGGCCTGCCACCCTGCTCGGTGCTGGCAGTATCCCACCACACTCACAGCCTGCCTGTGACCAGCATGAAGCCAAGCAGCCTGATGGTCTAAGTTGGACAAGAGCAGAAGAAGACTTGCAGCACTAGCCAGCACCTCTCTGCAGCCAGATAGTCACCGGTGGCTGTCACATCAGGGAGTTGCTGCTGTTTCTTGGCATGACCTATGCTTGTCAAATGACCACCATCTACATCTGCCAGCCCCACGGTGGCACGGGAGCCGGCACTGAGGGAACAGGGAGGTGAGCAGTAGCTGTGCTGCCTGCTGGCACCCCGTGGCATCAGCCCAAAAGCAAGCAGTGGTTGTGTCACCCGGGAAGAGATGAGGAAGTTCGCAGAGGCCACAGGTCTGAGGCAGTGTCAGGCTCTGGGAGGGCAGGCAGCTCCTCGGGGTCCTCTGGGACCAAGTTACCCATGCTGCTGATAGGATGCTTCTTTGGGGAGTGCATGTCTCTTGCTGAACCTGCCGCTCTGTGATGTGGCCCTCAAACCTCTCTGCCTGCAGCTGCCCGAGCTCTGTTGCAGCACAGTCTGTTTTCCTGCCCTGCGTGCAGGAGCTCCCTGGGATGGTCAGGTCCGTGCTGCACCTCTGCACCAAGGCTGCCGGCCGCAGAGACATGCAGAGCCACCACTGCAGCAGGGCAGGTGCGGCAGGCTGCACAGGCAAGGACACTGGCCAGGCTGTCACTGCTGCTTCCCGACAGCTACCACCCGTTGCTCGGGAGGGAGCTGGACGAGGGGCACTCTTGGCCCTGAGATTACTGCTGAGAGAGGGGGGCGGCAGCAACGCCCCAGACCCCAGTCCCTGCTTCTCGCTGGGCTCCTGCTGCCACATCCAGGGAGATGGCTTTCTTCACACACACCGTGAAAACTGCACAAGAACCTATGTCTTACCAAGTTGTTTCTTTCTCTCTCTCTCCTCAGATCAAAGTGGTGCCCCATAGTAGCAGGACTGCTCCCCAGAGACAATGCAGAAGATGAGTGAACCCCCTCAGAATAACAAGTCAAGCAACAACATGGGCAGTAACCTGCTTGCAGGTGGACACAAAGAGATGGGTGGGAGTGGGAGTAACTTCATAGCTGGAGTCTTCCTCCAGGCCATGAATAAGAAGATGAGCATCTATGATGCCATGATGAGGGGGCTCCTGACACCAGGTACGGCCCTGGTGCTGCTGGAGGCACAGGCTGCTTCAGGGTTCCTCACCAACCCCGTGAGGAATGAGAAACTATCGGTGAAAGAGGCGCTGACCACAGGACTCATAGGCAGAGATTTTTATGAGAAGCTGCTGTCAGCAGAGGGAGCTGTGACAGGGTACACAGAGCCGTACACAGGACACAAAATCTCCCTCTTCCAGGCCATGAAGAAAGAGTTCATCGTCAAGGAGCACGCTATCCGCCTGCTCGAGGCCCAGATCGCCACCGGCGGCATCATCGACCCCGTGCACAGCCACCGCATCCCTGTGGAGGTGGCCTACCAGCGTGGCTACTTTGACCAGGAGATGAGCCAGTTTCTTTCTAACCCCAAGAATCAAACAAGAAGTTGCTTCGACCCCAACACACATGAAAATCTCACTTATACACAGCTCCTTCGCCGCTGTGTGCCCGACCCGGACACGGGGCTGCTCATGCTCCAGCTGATGGACAAGGGCTCCGTGCTCTACCAGCTGACCGAGGACGCCCGGAAAGCCCTGCAGGCCGCCCGCACCACCCTCAGCGTGGGGCTCTTCCAGGGCCAGAGCGTCACCGTCTGGGAGCTCCTCTTCTCCCGCTACATCCCTGATCACCAGAGAGAGGAGCTGCTGAGGAAATACAAGGCAGGGACGGTGACCATCCCAGAGATGATCACACTCCTCACCACCATCATCACCAGGGTAGAAATGGAAAACGGGCATTTGAGCTCATCCGCAGTTATACTCAACAACGAGGTGGGAGCATCACAACCAGTTCAGGATACGCACTCCCAGGAGCAACAGCTGAGAAACTCCTTAAAGTCTGCAACCATCTATGTCACTGCTGGCGAGTTCCAGGGGCAAAACATTTCCTTGTTGGATCTGCTCTTTTCCAAATACATCCCTCAAGGGAAGCGGCAGGAGCTGCTGGAGCTGTACAGAGCAGGGATACTGACCACAGGACAGGTGGCTACTGTGGTCACCACCATCATGAACAGAACAGAAGCTGCAAATGCTGTGCTCATGGCAAACGCCAGAAGTCCACACAAGGCAGTGACAAGGGCAGAGGAAAATGGAGATGATTTTTCAACACAAGATGCACAACTCGATAACATCTTAAAGTCTACCACCACTGATGTGCCAGCTGGTGAGCTGCAGGGGAGACAGGTGTCTGTGTGGGACCTGCTCTTCTCCCGGTACGTCCCTGAGGAGAAAAGGCAGGAGCTTCTGGAGCTGTACCGTGAAAGGGTATTAACTCTGGAGCAGATGATAACTGTTGTCACCACTGTCATTAAGAAAAAAGAATCTACCAGCCGAAAATTCCTAACTGCAGCCAAGACTTCCGACAAGGACACTGTGTCACCAGCAGGAGAGAAGGATGGCAACTGCCCCAAAGAAGAACCATGGGAAAGAGCCTTGAAAACCACAATTGTTGACATGGAGGTTGGGGAGTTTCAGGGCCACAAGGTCTCTGTGTGGGATCTGCTTCACTCCAAGTATATCCCTGAGGAGAACAGAAAGGAGCTCCTGGAGCTGTACCAGGCAGGAGAGTTAACCCTCGAGCAGGTGAAAACTGTTGTCAGCACTATTGTAACCAAGGCAGAAGCAGCAAGGGCAGAGCAATCAGCAAATGTGAGTAGTCCAAGAGCAGAGTTGACAGTCACAGAAGATGAGGACACCCCCCTGCAGGAGGACAACACCTGGGAAGAGACCCTGAAGTCCACCACAGTGGAGGTGTCAGTGGATGAGTTCCAGGGGAGGCAGGTCTCTGTGTGGGACCTGCTCTTCTCCCGGTACGTCCCTGAGGAGAAAAGGCAGGAGCTTCTGGAGTTGTACTGTGAGGGGACATTGCCCTTGGAGAGGTTAATAATTGTTGTCACCACTCTCATTAAGAAAAAAGAATCTACAGGCAGGAAATTCCTAATTGCAGTCAAGACTTCTGACAAGGACACTCTGTCACTAGCAGGAGAGAAGGATGGCAACTGCCCCAAAGAAGAACCATGGGAAAGAGCCTTGAAAACCACAATTGTTGACATGGAGGTTGGGGAGTTTCAGGGCCACAAGGTCTCTGTGTGGGATCTGCTTCACTCCAAGTATATCCCTGAGGAGAACAGAAAGGAGCTCCTGGAGCTGTACCAGGCAGGAGAGTTAACCCTCGAGCAGGTGAAAACTGTTGTCAGCACTATTGTAACCAAGGCAGAAGCAGCAAGGGCAGAGCAATCAGCAAATGNCCTGGAGCGGTTCCGTGCAGGGACACTCACCGTTCAGGAGCTGGTCAGCACCACCAGCAGCATTGCAACAAACAGCAAAGAAAGGCACCTTGCAACCCTTCCCCATCAGACAGTGGATCTCCTCCAGTCCGAGGGCTCCTACATTACTTTTGGCCAGTTCCAGGAGCAGAGGGTGTCAGTGTGGGAGCTCCTCTCCACCAAGCAAGTCTCTGAGTACAAACGAGAGGCACATCTCGACACTTACGGCACAGGAGGGCTGACTGTGAACAAGATCACCATCACCACCACCGTCATCACAGGCCCACAGCGCAAGAAGAGACACCACCAGGACCACTAGCACCACCCACCCCGGAAGAGGAGCCAGCTCTGCCTCCTGGGGCAGGCACGGTCTGGGCACTTGTGAGAGTTTGCTCTCCACACAACCTAATTATGGGCAGGAAAGAGCAGTGACAAACCTTGTGCAGAATGGGGTGGGCACCTGGTTAAACGCCTTACTGTCCCAACTGCTACTGTGCTGAGATTTCTTTTGCCCAACAGCTTTCCTGGAGGGGTTCTGGGGAGGGTCCAGTCTTGTGACTGTGGCACTCTGCCGTGCACGCACAGGCACTGACAAAGAACAGGGAAATGCAGGGCCAGCACTCAAGTCAAGTGGGTTGGAGACTGCCAGGAATGGGAGTGGGGAGGAGCCCCAGTGCAGGAGCTGTGGGCAGCACAACTGGCAGCCCCAGAAGAGCCGTAGAGGGACAGACAACCTCTGCTCAGTACAGCTGGGCCCCCGGCCCTGCTGAAGAGCAAGCAGCGGGGACAACACATGTGGCTGTGGTCACCCATGGGACATTTAGCCCCGACCTGTCCTTGGGCTTTGCTGCCGCAGGCTGGGGTCATGGGGGTCTGCTTGGCTAGCGGAGCTCGCTGCCCATCAGCGCTGGGGCAGAGGGGTTCTTGTGCCAGGGCTCCGACACCTGCAATGGTGCGAGGCTGCTGGGTCCGCTCGCAGGAGCAGCAATGGTTCCGCAGGGCCAGAAGAGACCACAGACAGGGCAGGTCTGCCCCCATGTGTGCCAGGGGAACCCCAGGTCCCTGTGCCCATGAAGGTCACTGCCCATCAAGGAGGGAGAAGCACCCACAGGAGCACCCCCATACTGCCCAGTGCCGGGCGGGCCAAGGGTGGCTCCCTGCCCCGTGTCCCTGCGTGCACATGCAGAGCCATGGGCACAGAGGCGTGAGCCACAGAGCTGTGCACATGTGTGCTGTGGCACCGTGTGCTGCGGCCGTGCACATGTGCCATACAGGTGTGTGCCGCAGAGCTGTGCACACGTGTGCCACAGAGAGTGTGCACCAAGCTGTGCACGCACGTACTGCAGAGCCGCGTGCCACGGCCACACACACGCGTGTGCACAGAGCTGCCAGCAGGGCTGGCTGTGCAGAGCCCTGGGGACCCCTGTGCTGTGTTGGGGTGCCAGGGGGACACACACAGGGCACAGCCCGTGGTGTGCGTGTCTGCGTGTGCCTGTGTACCTGTGACAGGGCTCTCTCTGGCTGTGACACCATGTGTGACACAGCTGTTGTCCACTGCTGGCACAGTGCACCTCTGCCAGGTCCTGCCGTCCCATGGAGTCTCATCAAGCCACCCAGCAGGTCCCCATAGTCCTGCTCTTGAGTCACCCATGCCCATGGACTTGGTGCTGGACATGGCATGGCCTCCCTGCTGTGCACCCCAGTGCCAGGACCTGCTGGAGCTCCCCAACCCCTACCACCCACACTGGGCCATGGCACTGGAGCCAAGGGACTCCACGGGGTGCTGGTACACACAGCAATGTGTGCCCCAGCCCTGTGAGCCCTAACTGGAGATCATAGAGTGATAGAATCATAGAATGGTTTAGGTGGAAGGGACCTTCAAGATCGTCTAGTTCCAAGCCCCCTGCCATGGGCAAGGACACCTCCCACTAGATCTGGTTGCTCAAAGCCTCATCCAACCTGGCCTTGAACACTTCCAGGGATGGGGTATCCACAGCTTCTCTGGGCAACCTGGGCCAGTGTCTCACCACCCTCACAGTAAAGAATTTCTCCCTGAGATCTAATCTAAATCTACCTTCTTCCAGTTTGAAGCCATTAACCCTCATCCTATCACTACATGCCCTTGGAAAAAGTCCCTCTCCAGCTTTCTTGTAGGCCCCTTTCAGATACTGGAAGGCTGCTATAAGGTCTCCCCGGAGCCTTCTCTTCTCCAGGGTGAACAACCCCAACTCTCTCAGCCTGTCCTCATAGCAGAGGTGCTCTAACCCTCTGATCATCCTGTGGCCCTCCTCTGGCCCCGGTCCAACAGGTCCATGGCCTTCTCATGCTGGGGCCTCCAGAGCTGGACACAGTATTCCAGGTGGGGTCTCACCACAGCAGAGTAGAGGGGCAGAATCACCCCCCCTTCACCTGCTGGCCACGCTTCTTTTGATGCAGCCCAGGATGCAGGTGGCTTTCTGGGCTGCCAGCGCATATTGCCAGCTCGTGTTGAGCTTCTCCTCCACCAATACCCCCAAGTCCCTGCTCTTGATCCACTCTCCACCCAGCCTGTATTTGTGAACAGGATTGCCCTGAAGCATGTGCAGGACCTTGCACTTGGCCTTGAACTTCATGAGGTGGGCATGGGCCCACCTCTCAAGCCCATCCAGGTCCCTCTGGATGGCATCCCTTCCCTCCAGTGTGTCGACCGCACCACATAGCTTGGTTCAGAGACGGGGAGCAGCACCCCACTGTGCCACAGGGCCCCGCTCTGCTCTGGAGCTCATACACCACACCATGCCCGCCGCCTTGCCAGCTCTCCGCTCACAAGGGGACAGGGAGAGTCCTTTAGCTCAGGACTGAATTCCTAGGGATGAGCCTCACCGCCAGATCACACAGCCCCAGGGGATAGTGACACGTTTTCGGGGCCTGCTCAGTTCCTGAGAGCTGCAAGGGCTGCAGCCTGCCCCAGTTCTGCTGGGCACGCTGCCCGTGGTGTGGCTGGCACATGGCCACAGCTGCAGTGGGGATCACCCACAGGGAGAGGCTAAGGAGGGAGCCCTGGATGTGCCCACCACAGCCGTGGGTGCCTCTGGAAAGGGTTCGACAGGCATAGAGCTCTGGAGCCATGCGAGAGCTCCGGGCGAGCCAGGCACACAGGATGTCCCTGGGGCTGGCTGAATGGACTTATCCCAGCCACCCTCATGTTACACATGTGGACAGCTGTAGGAGCACTGTGTGCCACACAGAGCCTGCAGCCCTGGGGCACGGCCCGTGGCAGGAGCACCCACCCCTGCTGGGGAGGCATAGGAAGGTGCTGGCAGAGGTGCCCATGAGACATGATGCTTCAGTCCCAGGGGCATCAGAGCCACTCCATCAGTGGAAGCTTACTGATAAAGAGACTAACACAGGGCTAATATGGGCACAGGGACTTCCCAGACTTATCAACTCCACTCCGCAGAGGGAACGGAGTTGCTGGAAGTTACTAGAAAGGGAGCAGAGAACAGAATACCATCTCCAGAGGTGTTCATTGTCCCATCTCATTGTCCCGTCTTGTGAGGACTCAGAGAAGCATAAGAATAATGAAACAGGGAAGGAAAGAGGAAGGGCTTAGTGGACTCCACAGATGGAGATGACCAAGGTGGATGGCATAGCAGTTGGTAGTGGGGAGCTGTGTTCACCGTCTTTTCCAACTCAAGGATTGAGGGTTATTGCAGAATCCAGCATGAGGCCAGTTCAAGTTGAAGGAAGCAATTCTGCATACGCTGGGTAGCTGAGCTGAGGAACTCCCTACTGCAGGGTGTTCTGGGTACTAAAAGTTTCTACGAATTCCAAAAGCATTTGGAGTAAGCCATGGAGGAAAATCCATCAAGGGCTACTAAATAACGAGAGAGACCGTTTAGAGGGACCATTTTAAGTCCCTTCTAACTCATTGTAGGTCCCTTCCAGCTGAAGTAGTCTATTCTCTTGGTCATATGGTTTAGTTTTAGGTAGTCCTGCGAGTAGCAGGGCATTGGACTCGATGATCCTTATGGATCCCTTCTACCTTGAGATACTCTATGATTCTATGACTGTTGTTTCAGTAGCTCCCAGAGCCACAAACCCCTGGGGCCTGTGAGGACATTCCAGAGAA
The DNA here is from genome assembly GCA_013397275.1 of Burhinus bistriatus. Taxonomy (NCBI): domain Eukaryota; kingdom Metazoa; phylum Chordata; class Aves; order Charadriiformes; family Burhinidae; genus Burhinus; species Burhinus bistriatus. The sequence goes on from VYXH01005919.1 coordinate 20,690, forward strand.
GTGCTGGTATGAGCTTGCCTTGTTCTCACACTGCTTCCTACACACTTGCTGTTGGCTGGTACCAAGTTAGAGCTGGACAGGCTGTGCAGATGCAGCCCCCCTCCATGTCCTTGGTTCTTGCAGGGGACTGGCACCAGCTTGTGCCACTGGCTCTGGGGTGGACAAAGGGGCCTGGACTGTGTATGCAAGCAGAGGACGATGGGCAGGAGGACTCAAGCAGCCAGGGTGGTGATGCTTCTGAAAGGAGTCAGTGCTAGCGCCAGCCTGCCTGGGGATCCAAGGCTGGGAGGGTTCCAGATGGCTCCCCAGGACTCAGATCACACTCCCACAGGAAGTGCTGAATTTCCAAAAAAGAAGCTGAAAGAAAACAGGACATTGTGTAAGGAAAAAGCTGCATATATTTGCATAGTTATAAGCTGGTTGCGTAACTGAATGCATCTGAATAGTATCTGAATACGCTTTGGAGGCATGGGGGCAACAGGGGAAAAGAAAGGGTCAGGCAGTCCGAGTATCTGCTGCCCAGTCCCTGCGGGAACATTGCACCACAGTGGATGCGATGGGTAAGGTCTCAGTTTCATGGGAGAAGACCAGGGTTGAAAGCAAAAGCCCCTGGACCCAGTCCACTGGAATAGGAACAGGAAACCAGCAAACCCATCGCTGTGCCCACAGCCATGAGTGGGGAACCAGGTAGGATGACAACAGCACAACAGCTTTCCCTGCTGAGTGATGGTGTTCCCTGCCCATGGGGGCCATAGACCTCCATAACGGTGCACTCAGGTGTGGGACATAGAGCCAGCCAGGCCCGTCACCCCAGCTGGAGCACATCAGCCCACCTGAACAAAGCAAACGTGGTTGGCAGGGCGCTCCTGGGCCAGCACAGCTGCTCCCACCTGGGCAGCAGCTTCCCACAGAAATCCTTTGGCAAAATGGGCAGGGTCGCTATGCCTCTGCTGTGGGAGCTCGTTCCAGTCTGCCTCCTACAGCAGCTAGAAACATCCTCCTAGTTTTCAGCCAGCTCAGACCAATCTCCTCTTATGCAAAACCCATCCATCATAGAATCATAGAATGGTTTAGGTTGGAAGGGACCTTTAAGATCGTCTAGTTCCAAGCCCCCTGCCATGGGCAAGGTCACATCCCACTAGACCTGGTTGCTCAAAGCCTCATCCAACCTGGCCTTGAACACTTCCAGGGATGGGGTATCCACAGCTTCTCTGGGCAACCTGAGCCAGTGTCTCACCACCCTCACAGTAAAGAATTTCTCCCTAAGATCTAATCTAAATCTACCTTCTTCCAGTTTGAAGCCTTTACCCCTCATCCTATCACTACATGCCCTTGGAAAAAGTCCCTCTCCAGCTTTCTTGTAGGCCCCTTTCAGATACTGGAAGGCTGCTATAAGGTCTCCCCGGAGCCTTCTCTTCTCCAGGGTGAACAACCCCAACTCTCTCAGCCAGTTTAAGCAGATCTCCTCCTGCTCCAGTGTTTTTCACTGATAAAGCTACCCTGGGCAATCTTATCTCCCTTCAACGCCTGTTTTGACAAGTTATCATGCTGGGTTGCTCTCATCTCCTCTCTGCGTTCCCCCAGTCATCTCAGTTGCTCTTCTCTGCACTGTTTCTACAACGAATTTATGGTTTTTAGCACAGCTGGTCAGCACCAGTGCATGGTCTGTAAATAATACTCTGTACAACAGCACTGGCACTATCTGCCTCTTCTGGAAACACCTCAATAAGGTTAAGAACACACTAGATCTTTGTGGTGCATTACAGGGCAGCCTGTGTTCATCCTGAGGTTGCTGAAGGCATGCAGGCCTTTTCCTCTTTAATCACTTCCAAATCAGGGGCCTAATTTATGGCATAAATGTTTGTTCAGTGACTCCAGGGCATGACTTTGCATTTTGTACTATTCCATTTCCTCCCATGACTATTAGTTCAGTCTTCAATGTCACCTGTTGCTCCTGAATGGTGTTCCAGCCCTCTGCTCTGCCGTTGCACTACCTCACCTGTTAGCTAAGCTCACTGACCTGCACCTGATAATTCATGACAAAGTCATTGATAAAAGTATTAAATTAACTTGGCTCTTAGAGCCCATATTCTCACTTACAGTTCCCCTTTGGGCACAATCCAATCTCCTAGTGGCAGACAGGACATGGGATGTGTCTACACCTATACAGCAGCAAGGCTGCTGCAGGAGACAGAAGTTATTTTTTTGGCTTCGCTACTGTTGTGATCTGCAATTGTCTTGGTTTTGTCCTAACAGCAGAAAGAGGGGATTTTTAGCAACAGAGCTCCAGTGTGTCTCCACTAACTTTTTTCCCCAAATCCCAAAGATGACAGCTAACATCATCTTTACGCTCAGCTGAAAGTCTGCTAGTTTCTCTTAATGAAAGCTTTTAACTCAAAGAGAAAGGAACAAAATATATTGTTATGATGAAAGCCTTGCTTAATCTTCCACTTAACTGATTCTACTTCGTTTCTTAATAAAAGGTCAAAAAAGTGTTTAAAGGCTGTTGGAACTGGGAACTCCCCAGCTATAATGTGATAGCCCAAGCTACCCTTAACTCCTTACTGCTGTACCACAAAGACAGGGTTATTTACCCCGAAGCGCCCTGGGCTGGAGCCGCCCCGGTGGCAGGCACCCTTCCTCCCGGACCCAGGGCTCCAGGGCTGTGTGTGGGGAGAGATCTAAAACCCCAGCAGGGCCGCCCAGCAGCTGAGGCATTTCGTTGCACCGTCCCCCTGCACAGGTCCCTGCTCCCCGGCATCCACCGGCATCCTCCAGGGCCGGCATGGAGAGCGGGGTCAGGGGAAGAGCCTGGAGTGGGCAGCTCTGCCCAGGGACAAGGGGCTCCGTCAGCGGGTCCTGGGGAACAGTGGGGAGACAAAGCAGGATGGGACCTGAAGGAACCAGCTGAGATTTGCAGAAGGAAACCATGGGATGCAGAGCGGGAAATACTCTGGCAGCCGAACACCAGCTGTGCTGCTGCTCTGAACATGCCATCCTCCGCCCAGAGCACTACCTGCAGCCAGGCTTCCCCCTTTGCGAGTCAGGAAACGCTGGCCCAGTCCCCTGCCTGGGCTGCGGAGCAGCACCAAGCCCTTCCAGCTGCCTGCAGGAGCCTGCCAAGAAAGGCAGAGTCGGCAATGAGGTCTGACATAAACCAGGCGCCCTTTGTGCGTGACCAACTACAAGCAACAAACACAATGAGATCAGCCTGCTCTGGTGGGAGCACCCGTAGGAGCAGCAGCCTCACCCGCTCTGGCAGTCGGCTCTTGCAGGGCAATCACTGACAGTGCTCCCAGGGCTTCCACCTGCAGCTCCCTTGGTCATCCCTGCCCTTGACCCTGCTCCCCTCGCCCCTCGCTGCCCCTCCGTGCCACAGCTCCCAGCTTCCTCCCTCCACCCCTCTGGTTGGACAGGGATGCCTGTCTCCCTCCTGGTGGTGCCCCTCTGCCTCTGACCACTGGCTCCAGCTCCTCCATCACCCAGAGACTGCCTGGCAGCCCGTGTCCATGCTCTCACATCTGCAGATGGTCACACAGCCAGAGCAAGCAGCCTCTCCCCCTGCTTTGCCCCACACGTCAGCCTGGCTGCCGTCCCCCGCATCCCCCTGCTCCCTCGCAGACAGATGAGCCTTCCCAAGGCGATTCAAACCATCCCATTTTTAGCACGGAGCTGTGACCAGTTACAGCAAATGCCCTCATCCCAGCACACACCCACACGCTGCGCCCTGTTCCTGTGGTTGGCTTCACCTCTGTTTATGCGGTGCACAGTTACACATGCTGGCTTCCTTTCCGGTTATGGAAGCACTTATGGAAGGGCTGGATACGTGTTTCCTGCACTGTGTGGGAGCTGCCAGTGGGACCGAGCAGGGCTCAGGCAGCAGAACAGTCCACAGCCCCTCGCCGGGCTCTCTGGCCTGCCCCTTGCCCTGTGATGTTTGCAGAAGTGCGTGCCATCCCAGGGGTGACAGCGGAGATGCTCTTGGCAGTAATAGCTGTAAGAAGTAGTTTCAGGGAACTGCTCTGCCTTCTTCCCAGGAGAGTGCTGATCCCGCAGCATTAAATGCACGCTGGCCTGCCCTCCCATGAATTCACACGTCCGAATAACATGCTGACACCAGCAGGTTACACACTTGTGTCGGTCATACATTTGTGGAGGACGTATGTGGGGAGCTGCAGAACAGGGGAGGTTAGAGCCTGATGTACGGACTCGGTAAACACGAGCAGATTCCTGAGAAGCTCTGTGCTGGCCACGTTTGCCCTGCAGAAACCACTAGCAAATGTGATGAGAGAAGACAAAGCAGCGGGGAAGATGTTTGTCGGCTTCACAGAGTCAGTCTGGCACTTAGACTGAACCTTAAACCGTTACAAAGTGCAAGTTGTGCAAAAACACATGACGTCATTACATCCCAGCCCTATCCATCCGATGCGGATAAAAATAGACGGCAAGCCAAGAGGGGCCTCCGAGCAGGGAGGGGAGGGAGGGAGGCTGGGAGCTTCAGCCCAGACCTCGGTGCCATAAGCCCCAGCACCCTGCCGGACCCGGCACTCGCCTGGCCCCCAGCAGACGCCGTGGGGGTGCCCCGCTCCTGCCGGGAGGCATGGATTGTCCCAGTGGCACAGCGTCACCTGGGCTTTCACCAAAACCCAGACCCTGCAGAGCATTCCGGCAAGGAATAAAAGCAAACTAACCCTGAAAGGGGTTAAAAAATCCTCTCAGACTCCAGCAATTTAGAGTCGGAGCACACTCAAAATGATACATGCCTGGGACCCACATTAAGTAGAAGAAGGAGCTCTGGGCTAGCTGCATGTCGCTGTGAGATCAGCCCCTCAGGACCGCCATGCTGTGAAGAAGCTTCCAGATCCTCTGCACTCTTCCAGCTGTACCGTAGCTAAAAGCATGGCAGTGCGGTTCAAGCCCCGGTCCATGAGGCAGCAGCACCCAGGTCACCTGGTGAAACTGGATGACGCCAGAAAGGAGCCCCAGTTCCACACATCCGCCTGCCCCCTTGCCCACGGGCTGCAGAGCAGAACTGGCCCATTCGCCCTTCCAAGACTGTGGAAAAGGAGAACTCGCCCCACGCAGCAAACCCTCCCTGCCTCACGTCCTGTGCGCAGGAATCCCGAATGGAAACCAAAGCCTCTGCCTTTAGACCCGTTATCTCCCTGCCCAAGATCCCCAACATCCATAGCCAAGAGCCCCAGCCCAAATGGAGGCACTCGGAAGTGTTCCTTTGCTCTGGACAGCAAAGAGGAATTCAGGGAAAGAGGGCTTAAAGGCAGCAGCAAGCTGCATGATCATCCTGCCGGCAGCACACCACCCATGCAGATGTTCCCCAGGGCCCGTGGCTGCAAACCGGTGGTAGGATGAGGAGAGACAAGGCAGAGGACCAGCCTGAGAGGGGCCTGGCAGATGGACAGGACAAAGACAGGGGATCCCAATGGAAATGGCCTCTGAGGGCTGGCGAAGGCAGCGGCAGCCAGCCCCTGGGCAGGGTCTCGCCGCAGAGCCCCGGCAGCAGCTGGCAGAGAGCTGGGCTCTGAACGCACGCAGAGAGCCGAGCCCTGCCTGCTCCGGTGGAGGTGTGGGGCTGCGCCTTGTGCTCCAGCAGCACCCAGCAGGCAGTGCTGGGCAGCAGAAACCCAGGTCTGGGCCCCTGCTTCACCACAGCCGGCGTGTCGGAGCCTGAGTGGGACAGCAGAGCCCTGTTCTCACTGCAGAAAAGATGAATTACGGGCATGAGCCTGTTGTTTCCTGGGCACTGGCAGGCAGGAGGTGTGGCAGCCGCTGTGTTGGACCTCCCCAGGAGAGCTGCCTCGGGAAGGGGTCCGAGCACAGCGCAGGGTATCTGCACTCCCCTGCCCACTGGTCAGTGTGGGGCTCGCAGCTGAACGGCTAGCAGCTTCGACCCTGGAGGGACCCTGTCGAAGACAGCCAAGGGCAGATGGCTCTTTCAGGAGGGCACGTTCAAGACAAAAGCGTGGAGGCCACCAGAGCAGACCAGGGTTCTCCTGCTTGTTGGTTATGTGACAGTCAGGACAACCAGCAAATGAAGGACCGTATGACTCATGCCTGAAAATGAACAGGCAAGACAAATAAGCTCTATTATATTTTATCCAGTAAAGAAAAAGGAAGTCATAGAAGGAAGGTAAAGAAGCTTACTCTGATGTGGATGAGGCATTGAGTATAGTGCGATAAAGGGGTGTTGTCCGGATGGGGAAGAGGGGACAGTGACGGTGCAGACAACGATGACTGCTGTGGGAACATCCACTGATCCGGCATCACCTCCTGTCATTCCCGTAATTCCCTTGTCTGAAGAAGTCAAGGGTATCACATGCTGACAACACTGCACTCAAAGTGACTGAGTTTGAACAGAGAGATCTAGAACATGGCCAATTCATGCTGCTGGATGCAATTTACATACTTTGAAGGATCTAAAAGATTTGTGTATGAGCTGCCTCAGCACAGAGTGGGGCCAGTCCAGGGACACGGCAACATCCAGCCAAGGACACATCCAGCACATGAAATGAAAACAGCAGAGGTCCACAAAGAACATGTGAAGACCAGAAGTGTTTCCTCCCCAGAAAGCACGGAGCAGCTGACAGCGTGAGAGCAACTCCCCTGGGTCAGATCTAAGCCCTGCATATCCCTGCATCCTATGTTTGCGAGTTGGTAATAGCGGATCCCACGAGGAAGAGCGCAGGAACCAGAGCAGGAACCGAGCAATATTTCATCAGCTGCAGACTCACAGCTTCTGACAATCGGCAGCTTAGAGCCCTCTTGAGCCAGAGGCTACATCTGCGTCTTTGTGTTTAATAGCCCTCAATCAATTTTTCTCCCACAAATGGCCTAATGGCTTTTAAAATCCTTTTCTGCTTCGGCCGCTGTAAACAGCCTATGGCAATGAATTCCCCCATGTGTCACCCACGAACATTTTACCCCAAGAAGCACTCAGTAAAAAATTACTCCCGTTCATATGTTTTACAGCTCTTGCCCAGCCTTTTCATCAGGCATCCCAACTACCATTTTGTGTGAAATGGTGAATAACCATTCCTATGTGCTCTCTCTGTGCCATTCGTGATGCTCTCAGTGTCCATATCGCCGGCTCGGCTGTTGCACTCTGAGCTGAGTAGTTCGTCTCATGTGAAGCTTGTCCACACTTCTGATCCCCCTTCCAGTGTCACAAGAGTCCCTGCAGCTCTTCACAGCCAGCGTTGGAGCTGCCTGTCCTGAACCGTTTGGTGCCATTAGCAAACTCTGCCAACTCATTGTTCATCCCTTTTCTGGATTGTTCATGAACATGTTGAAAAGCAGTGCCAGGCACTGAGCCTGCCTTAGGTACATTCTCCGGCCATTTAACATTTGTGTTCCTCCAAACCTCTTGGGCAAATATGTCAGCCTGGCTATTTGTCACCATTTATATTATTGATTTGTTATATGATCTGTTCTTTTGTCACCTCATTTTGAGGCAATTCCTCTGACTGTCCTCCTATAAAGAAAGGCTTCCTACAGAGTAAATGCTACAGCAGAAAATGAACTTTGCTTTTTTACTATAGTCCTGTCTCTCCAGAGACCCCATTTAGACCCTCATCGTCCTTGGGCTCTACGTATCTTCTGCTCAGGTTCTTGCCTTCAGTGGTTTTGAGCACGGTTTTTGACCTTTTGGCCAGTTATTTGTCAAAATCCCTTTTGGTGTACATTGGGCCTATCTTCCTTGTTCGGCCAGAGCTTTTACTTGCAGAGGATGTCTTAAAACCAGCAGATCACCCCCAGTACAGGCTCTCCCCCCATCAGGTGCAGCCGAACTAGCAGACAATTGGCAGAGCTGCAACGGGGAACCAGAGTCCGCAGAAGATGGGAGGCTGCCACGGGAGTGCCACGGAGCTCGTGGAGACACAGGCAGGTAGGGAAGGTGCCGGGGGTGTGGTGTGTATCTCACGTTTGGTTCCAACCTTTTTATTCCTTGTCCTTGTACTTATCCCCAGCTGAACTTTTGCCTTCCACTCTGATAAGAACCAGTGGTTTACTTTCCTACAAGTCCTGTCTGGTAGGCACAGGACAAGGTCACCATGGGAGCTTGTGGCACCTGGCTCAGAGACTGGCAGCAGTGTGGTGTGCTTCTTGTGTTGGGTTTATGCTGTGTTTCAGGGAATTGGATTTTGGGCATGGTACCCAGTGTGCACCATCAGCGCCTTCTCGTTCAGTCATCACCATCACCATGGTCCCTCTCGGTTAATCATACCAGCTACTGTCTGGAGGGAGAGAATGGGGCACAGGAGAGACATGGACCTGTTGGAGTGGGTCCAGAGGAGGCCACCAAGATGATCTGAGGGCTGGAGCCCCTCTGCTGGGAGGCCAGGCTGGGAGGGTTGGGGTTGTTCAGCCTGGAGAAGAGAAGGCTCTGGGGAGACCTTATAGCAGCCTTTCACTACTTAAAGGGGGCTTATAAGAAAGCTGGGCACAGACGTTTTAGCAGGGCCTGTAGCAGTAGGACAAGGGGGGGAACAGCTTTAAACTAAAAGAGAGGAGATTCAGACTAGATCAAAGGAAAAAATGTTTTATGCTGAGGGTGGTGAGACCCTGGCCCAGGTTGCCCAGGGAGGTGGTGGCTGCCCCATCCCTGGAGGTGTTCAAGGCCAGGCTGGACGGGGCTCTGAGCGACCTGGTCTAGTGGAAGGTGTCCCTGCCTGTGGCAGGGGGTTGGACCAGGTGGCCTTTAAAGGTCCCTTCCAGCCCAAACCGTTCGGTGACTGTGATTCTAACGTCTCCCAAAACAGCAAGCAGGCTCCGGTGCAGGGTGGGACAAATAATGAACGTGCTGAAAGAAACCGGAGACGGCCAGAAAGAGAAGAAAAACATCGAACGAGCCAGAAACTTTCCCGAGGAATGAAAACATCTGTACGAGCCCTGGCTCGGGGCTGGTGACCCGGTGCCCGGGTGCGCGGTGCCGGGAAGGGCTCGGTGGTCCCGAGGCGCAGCCCCGGCGCCCGGCACGGAGCTGGGGTGGATGGCGCGGCGGCGGCGCGGCGGCACGGCGGGAATGAAGGGCCGGGGACCGGGGGACGCGGGGGCTCCGCCGAGAGGGACGGGGCGAGCGGCTGGGGCAC
>VYXH01005919.1:30025-80502 GCA_013397275.1 Burhinus bistriatus
TCGGCTCGGCTCGGCTCGTCGCGGGGATGGCGGTGCCGGAGCCGGACGCGCGGCTGGCGCAGGAGAAGGAGGAGGAGAGCGAGGAGGAGAGCGAGATCCTGGAGGAGAGCCCCTGCGGGCGATGGCAGAAGCGCCGCGAGCAGGTGGGCGCGGGGCGCTGCGGGACGGCGGCGGCTGCCGGGCCCTGCGGGACACCGGGATGTGCGGGGCACCCAGCGCTGCCCCCAGCCTGCGGCCGCCCCGTGGGGAGCCCGCAGGTGCCCAGGGCGGGGGCGATGGCGGCGGCCGGAGGCGGAGAGCTGCCCCGGTGCGGGGAGCCGGGCTCGCCGTGCCCCGGTGCGGGCTGCCCGGTGCAGGGAGCCGTGCCGTGCCCCCGTGCGGGGAGCCGGGCTGTGCGCCGAGGGAGCCGGGCGGCCCCGGGCATGTGGCCCGCAGCGGAGGGCACCGATGCCTGAGCCCGGTCCTGGAGGCCTTTGCTGGGCTCGGTCTTTGGACTGTGCCCGGTGGCACGGTGCGGGTGGCAGGTCGGTAACCACGGGCCACCGGCCGGCAGCTCCTCTGGGAATGAGGACTCGCCGGGTAAATGGCAGAGCTGGCCCCTGCACCGCTGCCTCCAGCGCCGGAGAACCCGGTTCCTCCTCTCCAGGGAAGGGGTCTGGACCATTTCCACTTATCTTCCCCGCCCAGGGGCTCAGCACAGCCCTCCTGCAGCCTGTCCCCCAGGGCTGTGCACAGCTCCCATCATCACCCCCTGCCCTCTCTCTCCCAGGCGTGGCCCCCATATCACTGTAACGTCCATCTCCCTGACACGGGAGCCTGAGTCTCCCAGCCTCTGTCAGGGCACCCAGCAATAGGGACTAACGTCGGTGGGTGAATCCTGACCCCAGGCAGGAGTGGGCCAGCACTGGGAGATGAGCACCGGCACTGTCCGCTTCTGAAGGGTAAAACAGCCCATCTAAGGCCAATCCTGTTCTTTATCTTCCCACCATCGCCTGTTAACGACCTGTCCGTAGTCCATCCTGCTCTAGTCTGGCTGCAGGCTGCCAACATTTTCGGCTGTCCCTTGTTTTCCCAGTCTGAGCTTTGCTGAGATCTCGATGACCTGCTAATGTCCGTGCCATCAGCACCTTGCCCTTGTGTCCCTCTGTGCTTTCTGGTGCTTCCACACCCGCACGTCACCCTTCGATCTCAGTTCCTACTACCTTACCACCTCTGCCACACATCTTCTCTACATCAGGGCCTCGCCTCAGGGTGTATGTGCAGCGTGACTGGTGCCTGAGCCTTGTCCCATGGTGTGCATGCCAGGTGGTGAGTGCCGGGACATGACACCGTGTTCAAAATCCTGTGGCTCCTTCCCCTGCTTGTCCTTGGTGCTCCCGGCATATCAGATCCCACCCATGTGGCACATTCGAGGTGTTGGAGATAGCTGTATCTTTGTCTTGTGTTGTTTCATTTATCTTTTTTGGGATGGGCTCTGTTGGCGCCCGCCGTCGGCTGTCCCTCTGTCCACTGTGCCCCACATCTGACTGAGCTTCAGCCACTGGTGCAGGCATTGCAGCATGCCCTCTGTGCCACAGGGGAGGCGAGGGGTAACGGCACTGGTGCAGCGGAAGAACAGACCCCTGCCTCTCCCATGGTCTCTCTGCCAGGGTGGCTCTGCAGGGCAGCTGAAGAGGTGAGGAAAGCTGTGTGGGAACTAGTTTTTTAGCTGAGAATACCCCGATGCTTCTGCAGTTAGACCTACAGACTTAAAATTACCTCCACTGTATGTTGGAAACAAGCAACAGGGTGGAAACGTTTGGTGTTGCTACTGGATAAGGCCCCGTAATTTAATTGCATCTGACCTGTAGTTGCATTATGTTTTTCACACAGTTCTTGAATGATGCGTGTTAGTCTGTGACACACCAAAACAGCCCAAAACCTCTAGTTGTCCTTGGCAAAGAAGTGACTTGGAGGTCATTTCTCATTTGAACAATCCCCGTCTGTTTTGACCTAATGGTGACATAGAATCATAGAACAGTTTGGGTTGGAAGGGACCTTAAAGCCCATCTAGTCCAACCCCCTGCCATGGGCAGGGACACCTCCCACTAGACCAGGTTGCTCAGAGCCCCTTCCAATCTGGCCTTGAGCACCTCCAGAGAAGGGGCAGCCACAGCTTCTCTGGGCAACCTGGACCGGTGTCTCACCACCCTCACAGTAAAGAATTGCTTCCTAATATCTAATCTAAATCTCCCCTCTTTCTGTTTAAAACCGTTCCCCCTCATGCATTTAATGATGTGTGTTTTAACATTAAATTTCAACAAGGGAGCTTTCTGGAGTGGAGTGCAGTGGCTGGAACTGGCCCAAGGAGGTTTGTCCGGCTGTGTAGCATGTGGGAGAAGTGGAAACAAATGTGGAGCGCAGCCCCATCGGTACCATTTCCACCCAGATGTTTTGGTAATTGTTTGCTGTGCTGTGCTATCCATCTGCAGGGAGTTTTTCTTGCCGGAGAGGGACTGGCCTTTCCTGAGCGTTGCGGGACAGCGGGTGGTGGCAGGAAGGCTCACGATGCTTGGTGGTTTGCGATACGGTCGCACATCACGGCGATGAGCTGCGGTGCTGCAATCGCATCTGTGGCAGCACGAGAGGCCATGGCCGCGGTGCTGTGCCGAGGTTGGGCTGCATGCCCCTGGGGGAGCGAGGTTCCGGTGAGCAACCCGGAGGAGAGCCGCCTGTTCAGCAAGTGCAGGTTTTGGGGTCCAGGATCTGTACAGGTGCCGTGACAAAATGCACATGAACTTGAAGAGGGAAGTGGTAGAACTGCCTAAACTGCAGATGTATCGAAGGAAGTTTTGTGTAAGAGACTCGTGTGTTGCAAGTCCATAGATGCTCAGCTAGGCACCAGGAAGAAAAAACACCATTTGCTGTCTGTAAGCTGTCAATATGGTATCATCTAAGATTGATGAACAGCTGTTCTCTTTGACACACATTCCGATTGCCATAAGCACTTCAGGTATTTTTACCAACAGGGATTTTCCCTCACTGTCCTGATGATTCTTTATAATTATTTTATTATATGTTATTTTTAGACTAGATCTAAGGAAGACATTTTTTACAATGAGGGTGGTGAGACCCTGGCCCAGGTTGCCCAGGGAGGTGGTGGCTGCCCCATCCCTGGAAACATTCCAGGCCAGGTTGGACGGGGCTCTGAGCAACCTGGTCTGGTTGAAGATGTCCCTGCCCATGACACGGGGTTGGACTAGGTGGCCTTTAAAGGTCCCTTCCGGCTCAAATCATTCTATGATTCTTTGATTTATTCTCCTTAATTTGCTTTTACTGGAATAGTCGAGTCCTGTGTGGGATCCACAGTGCTGTGCTTGATCTAATGCCTTGCTGTTTGGAGAATGGGTCCAGAGAGCTGCCTGTGAGCTGCCATCTCTGCGGCAGGCAGAGCGAGCCGGGCGCTGGAGCAGTGTCTGGAGCCTGGAGAGCTGAAGCGGGCAGAGGCAAGCACCCCATACAGTGTTTTAATGCTTAAACTGTGATGCTCAGTAGTATAGGCTGAGAAGCAGGTTATGATAAATTGCTGCGTATGTTAATTACATGTACACAAGGACTACACCTTTGGTTTTACACATGGCCATTGTAGCTGTACTGCAGCCGCACTGGGAGAATGCAGAGCAGCAGCTCATGACCCCACTGTGCATCGTTACAGCACGTTTCGGGTACGGACACAACAGCTAAAGTGTGCTGTGGCCCTGGTGCCAGATCTTAATGCTGTGCTGGGTCTGGTTTTGCCCACCATAGAAGAAAACACTTCCCTTCACAAATTCCTTTGCCTGTTTATGATACGTATGTTCATGATGGATACAAAGTCACAGATTTCCACAAGCAGTTCAGGAAATAAAAGCACTTACAGTATCTCCACAACGTATGTGGAGAAAGAGTCACGTGAATCCTTCGGTGACTTCACGTTCAGTGTCAGCACAACCCGTGTTCGTGTTCTGCCTCTTTCGTTTCTCTCCCTGCTATTAGAATGAAAGTGCAGCAAAGGAATGCTGCTGTTGTAGACTTTTCCGTTTAGGACGATACGTTTTTTTCAGCTTTGGTTTGACAATTTCATTTGCTTTTTCCATTTACCCTGTGGAGTTAAGAATAGCAAGGAAGAAGAAACTCAGGTTACTGCTTACATTAAAAGTTTTGCACCTTTCCTTGTCTGAATACAGTTTCCTGAATGAACCCTAGCACCTTGTTACTAAGATGAAACTTTTTATCCATGTTGCTTTGCTTTTGTAAACCCGTTATCCATTTGGAAAGGGGACTGTTATGACCCATAGGTATTTGTTGGCTCTGCTGTTGACAACCAGTGGTACCACCGCATTAACAGAGAATAATTAATAGAGAATAATATAGAATAATTAAGAGATAATAATTAATATAAAACAGCTAATAATGTATAATAATTAATAGATTCTAATAATAAACATAGACCGCGTTCAGGCCATTATTCCAACAATCTCTCCAGCATCTAGGTGACCCTGCTCTGGCAGAGGGGTTGGACTAATCTCCAGAGGTCCCTTCCAACCCCTGTGATTCTGTGATCTCCCCATCCATCTCTGGGTGTCCCTGCCTGTCAGTTCTGCCCACTGTGCTCCCTGCAGGAATGTCCTGGACCAAGCGTGCTCTGGGTTGCCTTTGGTATTCCTTGGCCCTTTCCCTATGCTGTGGTTCACAGGACTGAATTTGAGAGTTGCTTCTCCATCTGCAACCCTGCCATTGCCTCAGACACGGCGTTCTGCTTCGTGGGGCTGGAGGTGCCGCACAGCTGCTGACGGCTAGAGCGGGGCTGGTTGCGTTTTTTCTTGGCATAGTCCGTTGCTCCCTTTTTGGGCACCTTGTTTAGTAAAACGGTTAATGACTGAATGTGTGGTGATACAGAGCCCTTGAACTATGAGCTTTAACTTCTGAAACCAGCAGGATGAAAGAAAGGAAAAAGGGAAACAATAATAGAATGAAAGAGAAGAAATGCCGAAGCAGAATTTACAGAACATAAAAAATAAAGATATTAAAAAATCTGCAAGAGGGGGAGATTTTGAAGTGTTGCTATAGGTTTCCACAGATCAGAAAATGAAAACCAAATATGGAAAAATAATGTAAGCATTTGAATACACTGAGGTGCAAGGGGGTTCCCTTTTTTTAGGTATTAATTATGTTTGCAGTTTGCAGTGAGGATAACCAGTTCTGTGATAGATTAATTGGAAAGCATCCAACTATTTAATATTTGCCACCAGAGTTATTTTTAAAAGCTGCTTTCTTGCCAGCCCTCCCAGGAGACCAGGACTTGAAGTGTGTTTTGTTGTGAAGTGCTTTTCCAGAGCAGAGGGGATCAGCTGAAGGACTTAGCTCTTTCTTTTCATGCCATGTATTTTTTTTCTACCCCTTACTGGTTTTACGGCTTTTGTTTGCTGTTATTTAACTTTCCAGGATGAGTTTACTCACGAACCTGCTGACCTTAGCTGATCAGACAGGTTAATATGGTAAGGCTTTGCTCTGTGCTCCAAATAGGAGGGGGGCATCCCAGGTGGTTTTAACTGAGGATATTTGTGACAGCAAGACGAAATTGTTTGAACTAAGGTGGCATAACTCACCAATAGATAAACTTTGCTGGAAGCAGATAGTGAAGTCCTCTTCTCAGCAGGTATTCTGTGGGTCTGGCAACAAGCATGGCTTTTGCATGCTAGATTTAGCGTCCTCCTTTTAGTTTGTGTGGGCGATGGCATGGGCTGTTTTGCCTTTCGCTTCAGGTCTGCTTTCCCTGTGCTACTTTGTCCATTTCAGGGATCCTTTAATCCTTCATGATCTTGCCCAGTCATAACAATCCTCTGCCTTGTTCTCACTGCTGGGGAGGGAGGTGACGTCAGCCCAGCGGTAAAGGTTAGTGCAGAAACTTGTCCTTCTTCATGCGGTAACATGCTCTTTTATTCCCATTCATATTCTCCACAAGAATGCCTTTCTGTTTGCAGCTCATGGCTCCTGGGGTACTTGGTGTGCTCCTGCGGCACTACCTGCCCGCTCCAGCTTCCCCACTGTCTCCCGAACACAAGCAGCTCAGCAGCCCCAGCCTGCCCCTTCTGTGCTCCCTCCAAACTAGACACGAAAGAGAAGTATTACAATTCCCAGCATTCTCCGTGTTTTGTTCCCTTTCCTGTTTTTAACCAAGCTTTTTTTGCCCTTCCATTGCTTTTCCCATTTAAGTATTTTTGTTTACAGTGGCCAGACATTGTGCATGAGTCTTGCAGGCTTGTATACCTTTTGTGTCCCTTGTCTCCTTTCTCCTTTTTCTCTGATGTAACCAGAGAACGCGTACAGTCCCAGAGGCTTTTATATTTTACTTCTGGGACAAGGGAGGTGTCCCATGGTCATGTTACAAAATGGATTAGCAGATGATCAAATGTTCATTGGTTGGCTCTTGCATTGGACAAGTTCGCATTTGACAGTAAACACGTGAAAGGCAGTGTTTTAGCATTCCCCCGTAGCGATCAGATACTGGTCAGCAAGGTGTTTTTGTTAGCGTTCATTGAAACTGCACTGCTGACAGCTTAGCTGTTCAGCGTGGGTTCGCTCTGTGCCAGCACAGCAGGAGGCCAAATCCCCCTGCCCGCGCAGTCAACGGCGTAAATCACACCAAATTCCTGTTAGCTGGGCTAACTCGTGCTGGTGACTGGTCTCCTGCCTGATTCATAACAGGTTGGTGTTTGGCGTTTTCCAGCTGGCCCTGGGTGACCAGCCAACACAGTCCATTGCTTTCTGGAGGAGCACTGCAAAGCCTGTCCCTGGGTGCTGTTCCCAGTTCAGACTGGTGGGCACTGGGGGCCTGCAGCAACAGGATGGGGTGCCAGCCTGTCCTGCTCCCACCTAGACCCGGCTGGGCTCTGCTCACCTGCCTGGTGCCCAGGCTAGTGGTGGAGATCCTTTCCCTTTCCTACCGTGTTCTGCAGAGCCTTCTCTAATGCCCACTGCAAACCTGCTGGGCTGCTGGCCGCGTGTCCCGGGTTTCAGTGATGCTGCTGATGAATCTCCGAGGTGCAGTTTGGCCAGGGAGCAACGCTGAGCACAGGCTGACGTCTCCTTCCCGGGAGCGCGCAGTGCCCAGGGGCAAAGCAAACAGCCCCCTGGGGTCCGGCGTCCTGCCGGCCCTTCCCTGAGCAGCCTGGCCACAGGCCAGGCGTGTGTGCAACACTTCGTCTTCTGCCCAGGAAATAACAGCGCTTGTATTGCCTTCAGCGTGCAGGATCTCTCTTGGCTCTTACCTGGGCAGTGGAAAAATACTCTTCTCAGCCAGTGGAAGGAGAACAGGGATCACAGTGCTTGCTCCAGCAGCTGCTGGGCAAGAGGGAAGGGCAACCATGGGTATGGAGAGGCAGGAAAGACTTCCAGCCCTCCCTCCCACAGGTGGAGGGGACAGGCTGGCCAGTGGCTGCATTTCTGAGGCGGCCTGCTCCAGATCCTGCTGGGACAGGCTTCCTCTCCCTCTCGGCAGGTACTAAACAACGACCTCCCGGCTGTTGCTGACAGGCAGGGCATCTCCTGGGGACGGATGGGGAGAGTTCATGGAAGAGGGCTGAACGAAGTGCGTGACCTGCATGTCCTGGGACGGGAGAGCTCTGCCGCTGCACGTCCTGCTGTGTTGGCCGTGAATGTTTCCCTCCCTGGGTCTCCCTTGCCTGCAGCGCAGCCGGGCACCTGGTTATTTTTCCTGGGTGATGGCTGAATGCCACTTCTTTCTGCCCATAGCTCTGTTCCTTCTCTCCTCTGAGGCTCACAGCTCCTCCAGCGTGGTCCGGACAAGTGCCATTCCCCTCTACCTACCTCACTTCTCTCGATGGTGGCACTGATGTTAAACCGCAGCAGGGCTCACCCTGACCCGTGCTGTTGTCTCCCAGCTCTGCAAGCGGCGCACCACCATCCCTGCTTGACTAGGTCTTTCCAGCTGGTAGTGTGTTAGCCCTGTATCCACGCTGGTCTGAATTGTTTTTGTGAGAGGTAGGATCAAATGCTTCACTGGAATCAAAATATTTTCCATCTCATGTGTTCCCTTCACCTGCTAATTGTGTAACACGATCACACAGAGAGAACAGGTTTATCTGGCACCGCAGATCCCTCGTCCTGCTCCTGCAGAGCCACAGGACATTGTAGGTTTGATCTGTTGTTTTGCTGTGGGCTGCAGGTAGCAGCGTGAGTGGACGTCACCCAGCTAGCCTTTCTGTCACAGCCTTTGGCCTCCCCGCCATGAGGTGAAACCCAGCCAGCAGCCCAGCCAGGCTCAGGAGCAGATTGCTCTGTAATTGCTCAGGGCTGCTGCTGGTGCCGGCCTCCTCCCTGGGGACAAAGGGCTGTTAGTGGCAGGTCTGGGGCTTGAAATCAGGCCCTGGAAGCAGAGAGCTGGGAGCCGTGCTGCTGTGTCTCCAACCCTGGACAGAGCGCTCCCAGCTCAGCAGAGTGGGATGCATTGGCTCCTCACCCAGAGACTCACCTGTGCACAGCGGGACCGTGGATGAGCACCCCAGGTGCCCAGTGCCTGCATGCCGCCGCTCCTGCGGGACCTGCTCTGGCTTCTGATGCTCTGCACGGCAGTGATCGGGCAGGCTCTGCCTGCCACTGCTCTTTGTTGTCCCTGCCTCTTGGTGAGCTGCAGGAAGCAGCAGAGGCATCAGACCGGGGCCTCAGCCCTCTTAGCTCGTTTTTTTTCCTTTTTACATGTTTTAAAAAATTATTTCCGTGTCGCAACAGTCACCTCTGCCCTGCATGGGGCCATAGCGTGGGGTGGTGGAGAGAGGAGTGCAGGCTCTGTCAGGGCCAGGGAATGCATGGTTTGGAGAATGCGGGGGGGCCTGGCATCAGGCAGCAGGCTAGGAAGGGAGTCCCTGCAGAGACATGGTCCTCTGTCTCTGCTGCGTGCACATTGCTCTGAGAGGACAGTCTCTGCTGCCTAAGGTGTGTCGCCATGCCTTAGCGGCACCTTGCTAACTGTAACCTGAACAGAAGTCCCTTGAGAAGCCCAGACATAGCCTTTACTGTTGCCCAGCCTTATGAGATCCTGGAGCAGAGGGCCAGGTTGGGATTTACTCTGCAGAAGTACTCTCCCAGGCACATTGTGTTCCCTGCTTAGCCTTGTGGCCCCAGCAAATCCTGCCAGTTTCCAGCGCCAAAAGGGATAACATCACGGTGTCACAAGGAGCCAGGTAAACTGTGCACGCAGTGAGCATCACCATCTTCGTGTCCTGCTAGCCCTCCTCTCATTACCAGCCTGGTCGGGAGTCTCCTTGTGGCCTCTTTAACAGCCCCTCTGTGTTTCTGTTGGTACAGTCATTTTCAGGGATGGTTATGCGATGGCAATGCCTGGGCTCAGGGTGTGAGAAGGAAAGACGCCATTTCCCTCCCCTTCCCTACCGCTGCTTTGCCTCTTGCCCCTGGCACTGACAGCCTCGTGGGGGCAAAGGGACCCCACAGCATGGGGGGGTGAGGGTCACTGTTCCACAGCTCGCCCTTGCAGCCTCCTGCCTGGCACCCCCCTCCTGCCCTGCCTGCCCTGCCTCACTCCTTGCTCTGGCCCTCCAGCACATCCCTCCCAGCCCCAGCCCCAGCCGATGGCTGAGGCTTTGCCTGCTCAGCTGCCTTGGAGACAGAGCGGCAAACTTACACCAAACTTTGGGAATTATTTGGGTAAAGTACCCGAAGGCAGGAACCGGCCTCCCTCGCAGAGGCGCTGCCCGTTGGGTTGGAACCCTACTGGGTGCTTCTCTGAGGGGCAGGAGGGCAGAGCGGGTGCAGGAGAATCACATCTGTGCTGGGGGCTGAGGATGTGAGGTGGCTGCTCAGGCGTGGGAGAGTACCTGGGACCGGTGGTCAGTCCCCGCAGTTGTGCTGGGGGCTGGACCGCTTCCTTTGTGCAGAAGCTGCCTGCCCTGCTCCTGCACCGAGGTTCTGGGAGCAGGGCCACCAGTGGAGGTGGCCTGTGGGACTGCTCTGTCCTCAGTGTCCCACAGCTGGATGGGGTGTGCTGGTCCAGGTGGTGTGGGGGGGTGCTCTGGGGTGC
Source organism: Burhinus bistriatus (assembly GCA_013397275.1). Lineage (NCBI taxonomy): Eukaryota > Metazoa > Chordata > Aves > Charadriiformes > Burhinidae > Burhinus > Burhinus bistriatus. Next base: position 40,101 of record VYXH01005919.1, read on the forward strand.
AGCGGGATGTCCCTGCCGAGGGATGGGGCCAGCACGTGCTTGTCTCCTGAGGATGCGAGGGTGGGTGTCTGGGGAGAGGCAGGGGACTGGCAGAGTGCCCTCTCCTCCAGGCGCTGTGGCCATGCCTTTTCCTCAGTCTCCTAGAGCGACTCAAGAAAGGTAACAACCTGCCTTGTCCTTATTTTCTTCTCCAAATCAGGTCTAAATGCCAGTAGCAGCAGAAATGCCTGCCCATTGCTCTCCAGCCCCATGCCTGCCTTGTTTAACAGCAGCTCTCCTAAGGCCCCAGAACCATATCACTAAGCCTTTTTCTGTGGACTCTTTCAGTCCTTGTTGACGTGAAAAGCTCAAAAGGGAGTGATTTATTGTAAGATGCAATCTGATCTTTTGTAAACCTTCGCGTACTTGTCCCCAGTGATCTCTCCGGGCTGGCCTCAGCTCCTGCCAAGGGCTTTCTGGAAGCAGCCTGAGCAGGGAGTTTGCTCAGTCCGACTCTGGAGTTTTGCCTGTTCCACATGGTGGCCACCATTAGCAGCACGTGGAACTGCCGGCAACCCCTGAAAGGCGTGGCGTGAGATAATCAAGGTGACCTGTGACCGGTTCCTTTTGTCCCCAGTCACCTCTGTGATTATAATGCAGCATTTATTTATTTATGCAGTCTTGTAGCTCGGTGCACAAGACAGATGTTCAGTATCAGTTTTATTGTCATTCAGCACAAGACTGAGCACATTCACATCTTCACTGAACAGGGAATGTTTCCTCCCCTGCAGGCCTCTCTGATGCTCCTCACCACGTACCAGAGCCTCCCAGATATCAACAGATCCACTGTCCAGAGCCTTAAGCACCAGGATACCACTTTGGGCTCAGAGAGCAGGTTGTTCAAAGCTGGGAGGCTGCGGCGGAGGGATGACCCCGGACTTCTGCTGTGGGTCACTCTCAGACAGGCAGCCAGTCCGATTCAACCCGGCTGTTCTTACGTTGAGCTCTGAGCAAGCAGGAGGTGACATTGCCTGGCCAGGGATGGGAGGGGGCTGGCAGGCACCCGGTTCATCCAGGCATGGGGACGGAAGGCACAGGGTGCAGTGGCCCTGCAGGTTGGGTCCCGCCGTAGGATCAGTATCCACATGCAGGAATGGTGTGGCCCCACGATGAGGCAGATGAGGAGGTGGCACCTGAGGTTTTCAGCCCCAGCCGTGCCTTCAGCCAGGCACCAGTAACCTCCGTACAGAGCTGTGTTGCTCCCACATGTCCCTGTGGCAACCAAAAGGGTCTTCAGGTCCGTGTTCTCCATTTGACTCCTTGTTCTCGGCCTCGTGGCCACTCACTGATTTTAGAACAGGATTTTTCTCAAGACCATGAGCTGATCTTGCAGTGGCATTTTTGGGGAGGGGCAGAAGAGCAGCTTCACAGAGTGCTCTGTGACCAGCAGACCCCCATGGTGCGCAGGCACTTGCCCCCAGCTGTACTCCCTCCCGGCACAGCCTCCACTGAGACCTGTGGCAGTCTGGCGCCAGCTGCCGAGTGGCTGCCAAGAGCTCCTGATGAGGCTGTTTGCTCCCCTTGGCCAGGCAGTCCCTCCCGTCACAGCCCACCCTTGCTTTCCACCAGTAGCCTCTCCAGGAGGACTGTGGCTTGGGGTTCACGGTGACTGGTGGGACGGCCCTGCCATGGGGGCATTGGGCGAGGGCTAAGACATCTCCCTGCCGCCCCCCAGCAGTGGCTTCACCAGCAGTGCCGGTGCTGGGTGCTCCTGGGCTGGCTGCGTTTGCACTGGGAGCCCCAGGAGGCTGCGGGGACTTGCTGGGAAGGCTGTGGTCAGTGAGGCCAGCTGGCCGCATCTCTGGCTGTCCGTGCTGGGCTTTGTGCAAAGCACGTGGAGCCTGTGAGCGGAGAGAACAAGTAACAGAGGTGCTTTGTGTGTCCACAGCAGGAACTGGGCCACGAGCTGCCCGTCTGTCCCCTGCTAATGAGCTGGGGGGTGCTGTGTGCCTGCGCCCACAGCTGCCCCGTGCCACAGCCGGCCAAGGCTCAGCAGTGGGACGCTGTGTACCGGCCCCTGGAAGCAGAACAATCCTCCTTTTCATCTGGCTGCCCAAGCTGCCGCATGGCAGACGGGAGCGGGCAGCACTGCCCCTGCCCGAGCTGCCAGGGCTGGGCAGGGGATGGGCCTGGCCCCAGCCCTGGTCCCGAGCTGCCCCTGGGCCACTGGAGGAGGGCAGGGGCAGGCCGGGGGCTGCAGCCCTGCTCCTGTGCAGCGATGCCTTTGCGAGGGCAGCGCAGAGCCTGGTGCATATGGCAGTTCGGGACGCTGCAGGCCCGCTGCTGGGAAGCAGGACCTGCGCCGGGGGTGTCTCTGTGCTGCTGAGCCCCGATCAGAACTGGGTGCCTTTTGAGCAGATTTTACCTGAGCTGGAGCTGGGACCAGGTGGCCCTGGCTGGCCTGGGGACCGGCGATTTGGTGCTGTCCTCAAGGCAGGACTGGCAGAGACCCAGCGCAAGAACAGGCCTGTCATGGCTGGGTCCGTGCGGGACGTGGCCTGCGGAGGTGATGTCTGCAGAGCTGCTCTCCACGGGTTGCAGCTCTGTGGCCTCTGGGGATGGGAACTCATCAGACAGACCATGGGCATGGGGGCTTGTCCCCAGTCTCCTCGGGATGTTGAAAGAGATGATGTTATCGCTTTGGTTTGTCTGGACCTCCAAATTTGCCCTGTCCAACATGAGTGTGAACAGCAGCCATGGGTGTGGGTTGCTGGGAAGTGGGGTCCACGTGGGGGGTCCCCGTCGCTGTGCAGGAGTGGGGCTGGCAGGTGACTGTCACCACCAGCTTCTCACTGGGCTAAAAGAGTTGAGAGCGGCTGGCATGGGAGCTGCTCCGAATCGCTGGCTCTCTCATGTGCCCTCTCGTCCTGGAAAAATGGTTCCAGCTGCTGTGATGCCCAAGCTCCCAAGCAGGCAGGCTGTGAGGGCAGGGCAGGACAGGCAGTGGGCTGGGGGTTTGCTCCACTCACCATGTCCTGGCCAGAGCGTCCCGCGGGCTGGAGTCCTCTGCAGGAGCAGTAGCAGAGACCATCCATGCAGCACGTTGGTCCGTGCTGGGCTGACGGTGGGGCTGGGAGCAGCCGGGCTGTCTCATGCCTTCTCATGCTTCGCAGGTGAATCAGGGGAACATGCCAGGCATCCAGAGCACCTTCCTTGCCATGGACACAGAGGAGGGCGTGGAGGTGGTGTGGAACGAGCTTCTCTTCACTGACAAGAAGGCCTTTAAAGCACATGAGGTGAGCCATCCCTCCCCGGCAGGACTGTGACCACCTCCCCTCAGACCATGCGTCGCACTTTCCTGGGCGGCAACACCAGTCCCTGCTGTCCCTGGGCACACCTCGGTCAGCACTGCTAATCACAGCCTGACGTGCTGTGCTCCTGTCTGTGTGGCATCATGCTTTCCCTTGGCTTCTCTCTCAAAGACAACTCCCTGTGTCCTCTGCACCCCAAAAGCAGCTTTTCCTGTGACCGGGGGCACAGCCTGCTCCCCAGCCCCAGGTTCCCTTGCTCTCAGAGGTGTCCTGCCACGTCCCAGGACCTGCTACCTCACCTGTCCTCTCTCTGCCTGCAGGAGAAGATCAAGACCATGTTTGAGCAGCTGGTGCTTGTGGATCACCCCAACATCGTAAAGCTTCACAAATACTGGCTGGATGTGAAAGACTCGAAGGCGCGGGTAGGGAGGACTCAGGGAGACACAGTGTCTGGGGGATCCTCAGGCTGGGGGAGGGATGCCAGTGGGAATTAGGCAGGCATCCCAGCTCTGATCCTCACACCCCTCCCCAGGACTCCACTTCCTTCCCTGGGATGCTCCGGCCAGCAGCCCGCTCTCAGCCGTGTGCAGGGCCAGCACTGACGGTGTGCTGCTGGCCAGTGCAGCCCATGGGCTGCGCGTGGCGCTGGCAGGGCAGGGAGGCTGGGAAGCTGATGCCTCTCTTCCCTCCCAGGTCATCTTCATCACAGAGTACGTGTCCTCAGGGAGCCTGAAACAGTTCCTGAAGAAAACCAAGAAAAACCACAAGGCCATGAATGCCAGGGTAGGTTCCCTGGGAGCAGCACCGGGTACCCCAGGTGAAGTGAGTAGCTCTGTGCCCGCTGGCACAGGGCGGGTCTCTGGTCTCTTATAAGGCACAGCAAGTATGTATGCTTGCTCCCTGAGTTACCCAGGGACTCTATGCTGTAGGGAGATGGCATCTTGGTGAGGGCCAGAGCAGGAGCAGAACTTCCCCAGGACATCCCAGAAACCGATCCTGCTGTCAGGTTCTGACCCCGAGGGTGGGGAACCTGCTGGAAGCTGCTGCAGCAAGGTTCAGCTGCACGATGCTGACTGCTGCCGGGGCTGCATTGTGCTTTGGCAGGCCTGTGTCTCCACCACCCTCAATGAGGGATGGTGGCCTTGTGACTAGATTACTACTTGGGTTGAAGGGACCAGTTTCACCTACAAACCCACTCAGTATGGGTCTGACTAATGGTTTTGCCGGCAGGTCTCAGCTGGCTGTGACTGAGGAGCTGGGTGACCGTTCTGGGGGCCCTCTGCTTGACGTTGCAAGCCCTCCCATGAAGTTTGAGCTCAGTATCACACCAGTGCAGTTAGGCACTCCTAGAACTGAGATTCACTGTTGTGGTGTACAGAGAAAACCATGTGCATGGACTCCACAACCATAGCTAGCCTTGCCCCCAGCTGTGATATGCCTGTCCATGCTTCCATCAGCATTTTGAGGCTCAGGAGAGCTCTGTCTGCCAGTAAGGGTGAGTTCTCAGCTTTGATGGTGTTCTTTGAACAGGAGTTGGAAAGGTGACTGTTGTGGCTGGGACAGCGTGTGGTTCATCTCTGAGTAACAGTTTGCAGGGCTAGTGGAGGGCTGATTTCCCCAGTCACTGGGTAATAGGTAGGAATGACCTGATCCGGCTGTGATGGGCGTCTCGTCTGACGGAGAGCTCTGGTCTCTGCTCTAGGCCTGGAAGCGCTGGTGCACTCAGATCCTGTCTGCTCTCAGGTAAGCTTGCCATCGCTTGCACTGTCGGCCACCCTGCTTCTCACTGCGCTGGGCGCAGGTGATGTGCTCAGGGCAGCTTTGTGCTTCCCCAGCTTCCTGCACTCTTGTGAGCCTCCCATCATCCATGGCAACCTCACTAGTGACACCATCTTCATCCAGCACAACGGGCTCATAAAGATTGGTTCAGGTAAGAAGCTGCTGCCCTCGCAGGCCCGCAGCTCCAAGTGCTGATGAGGAGGGTCAGGAGGAGGAAGCTGCCGGCTGAGGGACGTTGGGGGGTCATGCAGGGTGGTGGGCTGAAGGGGGTTCTGGCTGGGCAGAAGAGGCTGCAGGGTCCCTCAGGGGATCACCCGTGCAAGGCTTGGAGTTACCTTCTCTTCTGTTTGTGTCCTTTGCTCCATGCCTTCTTACTCGTCCACTTCTGGATCGGCGCTGACTGGCAGTCTGGCACAGGGTGTTTGCAAATGGTGAGTGTCCCTCTGCCACCTCTCCCAGCACACCAGTCGCGTCCCTGGGTCGCCCTTCCTCCCCTGCAGGCCCTGGGTGCCTCTGACCGGCAAGGCACTGCGGCTGGAGGAGCACTCCTGGGCTCTGCAGGCAGGGGGGACCTTTGTCCCTCAGGGAATTGCTGCTCCTGTCGTGGGAGCAGAGGGATCTCCTGGGGGAGCGAGTGGCCCATGGGTAGTCTGCATGGGCAGGAGCACACACGGAAATCCCAGGTACCTCAGAGCACCCGTCCGTGCTCACAGCCCTGGGGAAATAGCTTAGACGAGCTGTGATGCAGAATATTTCTCGTTCCCTGACACAGCCCTCCCGGATGACCTTCGAAGCCCCATCAGGATTGAGAGAGAAGAGCTACGCAACTTGCATTTCTTTCCCCCGGAGTATGGCCGTGAGTGCGGGGTCTGTCTGCCAGGGGGTGCAGGCAGTGTGGGTGCTCGGGGGGATGTGGAGGGGGGGGTCCTGAGTAAGGCGTGGGTGCAGTATGTTTGCGGCAATACAGAATTATTCAGTGCATTCATAACTAAAGCTGCTGGCCATGAGTCACAGAAGATCTTGTGATGGTGAATGACTATGTGATAACATTGTAGGTAAAATTTAGTGCAGAGCTATGCATGTGGGAAAAACAGCTGTGCCTACATGGGAATGGACTGCGCATTAGCAATTACTGGTTAGGAACAAGCTCTCAGCATGACCATGGATAGCTCTGAAAAGGTCAGCTTATGGCTCAGGAACACTCAAAAGCATGTAAAATGTTACAAAAATTAGGGAAAAAGGAGTAAAGCATCTTTGTGCCATGTGAAAACTCATGATGTGATCCCCATCTTGAATATTTTGGCACAAATTTGAGTGCAATAAATGGGAAACGTTTGTGCAGGAAACTGTGAGAGAATGTGTGCCGGGGGTGGGGGAAGCAGGCATGAGCAGAGGCGTGGGCAGAGGGGGGTCAGGCATGGGCAGGGGTGTGTGGGCAGAGGCATCTGTAGGTATGAGGCAGGGTCCAGAGAGCTGTTCCCAGACTGAGCGGGTGGTGGCCTGTACCTCTGGCCTGACATGGTTCTGGCTTGCTTTTGCAGAAAAGGCTGATGGGACTGCTGTGGACATCTTCTCCTTTGGGATGTGTGCACTGGAGGTATGGAGCAGGACACTTGCAGCTCCTGGGAACGTGCAGTGACCCCTGGCTACAGGGCAGGATTGTTCTTGCTGAGCCTGCTGGGGATCGCGGTGGCCCGGGGAGCTTCCCGAGGAGTCTCCTTGCCCTTTTCCAAACTTCACTGTGAGCTGGGCATCCCTTGCAGTGATGGAGACATCACTGCTGGGTTCAGCAGGACATTTTCTGCTGCCATGGTCCACCCTGCCCTGGGTACAGCAACAGGCTTAGCTCACCTCTTCTTTGCGTGGCTGGTGCCTCCTCTTCCTCCTCAGGCTGTGACAGCCCTGGGAAGGGACGGCACAGAGGGCAGGGACAGACGATGCTGCTCCAAGCACAACTTGCCTGGGCAGACTGTGGGGCTATTGGTGCTGTTTGCATTGTCCCCCGGTCTGCATAGTGCCCAGGGAGCAGCCTCCCGTGTCTGCACTGCCAGGAACCTGTGAGCAGCCTGGAGCACTGCAATAGGCAAGAAACAGACCCCGAGGGCAGGGACGCAGCAGCCAGGGAGCACTGGGGAGCCCAGGGGACCCGGAGCCTGGCCAGGCTGTGTCCTGGTGAAGAGCTCCACAGCTGCCACCCTGCCAGGAGATGTCCCTTTGGGAAGCCTCGAGGACTGACCCAGGGCTTGGCTGCATGCAGACATGGCTGCACTTCTTCTTCCCCAGATGGCTGTGCTGGAGATCCAGACTAACGGGGACACACGGGTCTCGGAGGAGGCAATTATGCGGGCACGACATTCTCTGGATGATCCCAACATGCGGGTGAGTGCAGCTGGCTGAGCCTTGGGGACAGAGCCACTGGGCTGTAGCCTGACCCACAGATGGGTCAGGCATCCCTCCTGGGGTATAAATCTGCCCATGAGTGTCCTTCCCCTCAGCTGATATCTGGAATGTCAGAGCCAGCCTGGCATTTCTGCATGCTCCAGGTTACACCCGTGGTGGGAAAGGGGAACGGAGACAATGACCTACTGGAAACTTAAGGGCAGCCAAATCTGGTGGGCTGAAGTACATGGGGATTCCCCTCTTCTGGGGCTGGTCGAGATGAGAGGCTAGTCCTCAACCCCGTTTCCTGGTCTTACCAGTAGTAAAGCTGAGTGCGAATTCCCAATAGGTGCACATGCACACATGCTCCGTACAGACGTGGCCAGCCACAGACAGTTCAGCACAGACATGGGAGTGCCATGTTCATGGGCACAGACGGCATGAATAGCTGGATCCTGCTTCTAAGTATCAATGCTCAGGGCAACCCCTTTCACAGGTCACTGTGGCATCTGGCTCTGTCCCATGGGTCTCCCTGTTATCAACCAGACCCATGGTCTGTCTGGTATCTACACCCCCTCCCAACTTTTCATCTCACTTACCAGCTAATCCAGCTTGACATTCATCAGAGGACCACATGCACTCACAGGGAATAGAGAGCAAACTTATGCTGTAAATACTTAGGAATAGAGCTTAATAATGAGGTGGTCAGATGTGGGGCTCAGCCAGACAAGTGTACTGACCAGCAGAGTGCTTACCGGCTGCTGGTCCCTTTTATCCCCCTCCGTTTTCCTCCCTGACCCACCTCAACCCCTCCCTTCCTCTTCCTTTGGCCAATCTCCAAAACATCCCGTAATAAGTTTGTACACTCCCCAAATTCTCTTGTTTGATCTCAGAATTCCCCCAGGCATCTCAAAGTAAATCCTACCCCCTTTGATGCAATAGTCCCCTTGTTTGCATGGTGTCCCAGAGGGAGCTTCTTCTGTTGAGCCTTCAGCATCAGAGGCAGACAGCATTGCTGTTCACCTTTGATGGAGTTAGGCTGTGTGGGTGCCCACCCTGGCACCTTCCTTCTGATCATTTTTGGTCTTTGCATCTATTCTGAATAGCCCTAACCAGATACCTGTATAGAAAATGCACAGGACAGTTAAAGAGGACAGGCCCCAGACTGGAGCATGCAGAAGAGGCAGAGGATCTTGCGTTTCTGCCATCGATGAGCAGAAATGGGCAGATGCATCTCTCCTATCCTGCTGCTGTCAGGAATCCCTCCCGCTCAGTCTGCCCTTTCTGCAGTCCTACCACCGTCTTCCCTGGTGGGTTGCTGTTCCCAGAGCTGATCCTGGCTGGCTGCCAGGATACACCCCTGCCTGTTCTCCTTACAGCCCTTTGCTGGGCTTGCATTGAAGCCTCCTCCCTGGATGACAGCAAGCAGGGAGCAGAGGTCCTGTGGCCAGGCTGTTGGTGGGTACCCAGCAGCATGCTGCCCACCTGGAGCTTGGGTGCTCTGTACACTGCCTGCCCTGCCATGGGGCTGTCTGCTGGTGGAAAGAGCCACTGCTTTCTGGGAAATGTGTGAGAGGGAGCCAGGGCTGGCAGCCGTGGAAATGAAGCAGGGGAATGTCCGGCTTTGCCTCCAGTTTATGCCTTTTCTTTGACCCTCAGGAATTCATTCTGTCGTGCTTGACCCTCAACCCAGACAAGCGACCAACAGCTAATAACCTGCTCTTCCACCGGGTGCTCTTTGAGGTCCATTCCCTCAAGTTGCTGGCAGCGCACTGCTTTATCAACAACCAGTGTGAGTAACCATGAGACCACCCTACCCCATTTGAGATTGTATTGCTGCTCCAGCAGAGCTGGGGATGTGGAGGAGCCTGGGGAGAAGGGCAGTGACTTGTAGACCTTCCCTGGGGTCTGTGCTGCAGAGTCCATGTTACAGGACCTCCCAGCTGACAGCCGCTTTCTGCATGTGCCCTAGATCTGATGCCAGAGAATGTGGTGGAGGAGAAGATAAAGGAGCTGGACCTGAACATGGTGATGGCAGAGATCCGGAGAGAGGGTCGGCCTGGAGCACAGTGGAGGTGAGGATTAATGGGAGAGATTTCATAGCCAGGAGCCCAGGACTTGCATCCAGCCTGGTGATCCTGGTGTCGTGGCACAGTAGTCCTTTGCACTGTTCTTCTGTTCTGCCTCTCCCAGTAATCTTCCTGTTCTGTTTCTCTCCCAGGTACTCAGAAGTCTCCTTCCTTGAGCTCGACAAATTCTTGGAAGATGTCAGGTGGGTTGAAGGTGGTGCTGGCTGACCTGCAGTGTGTCCACCCAGCTCTGGTCCCCAGTGTCTCTCTGCCCTCAGCTCCCTGGGCAGCATGGAGCCAGGGTCAGGGCACTGCTGCAGCACACGTAGAGCGTCCCCTTTGCACAGCAGTACTTGGTTGTGCGCAATCCCCTCTACAGTACCACAGCAGACTGGGGCTGCAGTGCCAGGGCCAGGGGAGCTCTGTGGCCTGCCACCTCCTCACTGTGCTGCCTGCCACAGGTGCAGATCCCTGGTCTGGACCATGGCCCTCCACAGCTGACCTTTGCTAGGGCTGTAAGAGGACAGGGCTCAGCTGTTTGTCCTCCTTCTGTGTCTCTACTAGGAATGGGATTTATCCCCTGATGAACTTCGCTGTTTCCAGACCCCACGCCCTCCCACGTGCACTCTCCCAGCCCCAGGAGGACCCTCAGAAAGCCAAGACTCCCACCCCAGAGCCCTTTGATGTGGAGACCAGGAAGGTAAGGTCAGATCCAGGTGGGGACAGATTCTCCGCTGGGAGTAGGTGGACAGTCCCCATTCCTGACACCCTACTGCAGGAACACCTCTCCCTTTAGCCATGCACTGACCTCCAGCTCAGGTGAGAGCTGTCCTCCTCATTGCATTGGCTGCCCAGGACTGCGGCAGTCCCTTTGGCCAGAGCTAGTGAGGTCCATTTCACCTGAGACCTTCTGGAGCAGCCCCACTGCCTCTGATTCTTTGGCTCTGCTTTCCCTCCTCACACATCCACAGGCAGCTCCGTGGCATGGCACATTCTGTGCCTCGTTGCTGGCGTGTAGGTTTGAAATCCTGTCATTGTTTGATACTGACACTGCAGTGGCATGCTGAGATGCCAGCTGCACTCAGGCCCTGTTCTGCCTGGCACTGCACAGGCGAGACTGCACACCCCAACGCTGAAGCCACGGGCAGGAAGGTCATTGCAAGTGGTTTTGTCGACCCCCCGAGGGGAGTGGAAGGGGTGCCAGGCAGGGAGGGCAGGGAAGGGACCGAGTGAAGCCTTCCAAAACCATGGTGTAATCCCTCACTGAACAGAGCAGTTCAACGCAGTTCAACGCTGCAGCATAACCGCCTCATGTGTATGGGCAGGCTGCCATTGCATCCCCCCAAAGCCTTCCCTTCTCCAGGCTGAACAAGCCCTATTCCCTCAGCCTCTTCTCAGAGGGTAAGCCCTCCAGCCCAGGATCATTTTGATGGCTCTCCATTGAACTTGCTCCAGTTTATCAATGTCATTCTTGTTTTGGGGGCCCAACATTAGATGCAGTGCCTGGATGTAGTTTAACAAGTGCTGAGTAGAGGGGGATAATTATTTCCTTCAATATCCTGGCTGTGCCCCAGGATGTTGTTGGCCTTCCTTGCTGCCAGGGCATGTTGCAGCTGATGTCCTGCCTGCTGCCCACCGTGACCCCAGAGTCTTTCCAGCAGAGCCAGTAAAGCTTTCCTGCCAGCCAGGCAGTCCCAGCCTGTGTCCTTGCCAGGGATTATTCCTTCCCGGGGACAGGAGTTGGCATTTGTCCTTTGCTGACATGCATATGGGGAGACAAGGTTGCTGGCCGCCATCATCAGGGCATAGCTCAGGCATGGCACTTGTTACAACAGCTTCTGTCTCCTGAATGGCTGGCCATCATCGAGAGCAGTCAGAGGAACTGTGTGCACCTCTCTTTCTTAAAAACCCATTTTGTACCTGGTATTTCCCTGTGCAGTTATTTCCCTGTAATGACACTTCTAGTCATTCATCACTAATCACCTATGGCAGTCTTTGTGTTACCGTGGGTGATATGAATGCAATTTCATACTTGCATTGAATTAATGTTAAAAATACTATGTAGGGCTAAACCTAATTCTTATTCCTGCAAGATCCCATGAAATGCCTTCCTTCAAAAAGCACATCCGCAGTGGTTTCTTCATATCTGTCTGAGAGTAAGCTCTCAGTGCACTTAACTTATGCTTTATTCATACTACTCAGTGCTTATTTTTAGTGAGAGTGCTGTGGTGATCAATTGGATATGCCAGAGAAATGCAAATGTAAACCTATGCAGTTATGTCTTTTCCCCTCTTTGCATTTGTTATATGCTGTTTTTTCACTTAGAGCCCCAAGGTAAGTTCTGTAAGTGCATTGTCTGACCAATGTGTTCAACCAACTAGTTTTTACCCAATTTGACAAAGGACTAGTAATCTCGGAGGCACTGATCTTCTACAGATTTTGTGAAAACTTGCAGCTGGACAAACATGCAAGTCCCAAATCAGTGTAGCTGCAATGCAGACTCTCTGTCTGGGAGGCACCAGAATATGGATGCTGGATGGATCCAAGGAAATTTTTTTCATGGTGAGGATGGTTAAACAGTGGACCAGGGGCTGAGAGAGGTTATGGGACCTCCTTGGAGGTTTTCAAAACCCAATTGGGCAGAGCTTTTAATAGCCTGGTCTGAATTCAGTTTGTCTTGTTTTGAGCAGGGACTTGGACTAGAGACCTCCTGATGTTCGTTCACACTTAAATGATTCTTTGATCATGGGCATCAAGGAGAGAGAGGTGGGGAGCAGGTGGCAATCATGCACTCAAATGTCATCAGCCTTGTCTTTGATGATGTCTGCAAGGTGCTGTGCAGTTCAGTGTAATTCAGCATATAAAGGAGCACATGGCCAGACAGTGTGTAAGGAAAGACCACGCACCTTGGGCATACAGTCACACTGGTCAGCTCTTCTTGGAGAAACGGATGGCCTGGAGATGATAAAGCTCAGAGGACAGCGAGTTGCCTGGCTGAGAGCGCTAAATGCCCAGGGATGTTTGTCCTAGGGAGGAGTTGTAGTAGAGGGGTGCTGGGTCAGAGAAAGGAACAAGTATATAACTCACCTCTGAGCATAGGCTTGAAATCGAGGAATATAAATGAAACCCTGTTAAACTCTGCATGGAACAGGGATGTAATTCCTCGCTGGGTTTCCTGTCTTTTGGGCTGACCAATTGCACACTCTCTCTGGCTTTCCTTTGCCCAGACAACACGACTTCTGGTGTGAACCATTTTCACGGGAACTTGAAGCTGACGTATTGAAGCTTGAAGCTGACCCAGTTCCTTCATAGGAACTTGGTAATAAAGTGTCATATTTATCTAACACATTTGAATGTTCTGCAATGCAATGCGGGGTTTCCAAAAGCAAATCCATATGTCATTTTAATAATACTCAAGATTTCAGTTTTGCTCTTCCATCTGATTTAAGAATTGGTCATCCCATAAGGACATGAACAGTACAATATTAAAATATAACAAAGAGTTTGGACAGAGCTTTAGGGAGAAGCCTACCCCTGGCAAATGGAGAAGAAGAATTCAGCCTGGTTGTAAAGTTTCCCCAGAACTGCACCTTTTGCAGGGCTCCCTTACCCACCTCTCAATCAGGTAAGGAGGGCCAGGGTTCGTAGCTGGATACGGAACTAAATTAACCATCAGCTGCTCCACCTGGACAATTCCTAGAAACGTGGGAAGAAGGAGGTCAGGCTGGCGGTTGGAATTAAGGGGTTTAAGTAGGAATTTGAGAGTCATGCTTGGAGAGCAGAAGTAAAGCTCTGAGGGAGCCAGAGGGACTGCATCCAAGCTGATGCTGATTTTGGCCTCTTCTAGGTGGTACAAATGCAATGTAACATGGAGCTGAATGAAGACAAGACCCAGTGGCACGTAAGTATTCAGCTCCTATTCTACATGAGGCACTGGGGCGAGACCTGCTCTCTGTACCCATCTCTGGCATCTCACTGGGACAAAGTTTGGTCTCAGCTAGTTTGCTGCAGTACCCAAAGGACTTACTCTTGTCCCTTTATAATAAAAAAAGCCTGAAGAAGAACAAAGCCACCAGCCCCCTCTGGCTGCAGGACAGGGAGACCTTGACATCTTTGTCTGGACATCTTTTCACTCTACTTCTCTCTAGTTTAACAGTTGCAGGTTAGCTGTAACCGTTGAGAGAACGTTCCTCTAAGACACTCAAAGTACCCTGCCAAAGACATCCAGCATCCTGGCAGTTACCAACATCCTCCCTGCTCACCACTGCCAGCAGCTTCTAGTGCTGGTGGAAGAGTCAGCACCTTTCTCTCTTATACAGAAACTAGTGTTTGTAAAGAGCACTCTCTTCTTTCTGCAGCTTACTCTTCTGCTGATCCTGGAGGACAAATTGCATCGACAGTTGAGCTACGACTTGCTGCCCAGTAGGTTTACTTGCAAGTAAATTTTTGTGTGTGAATGCAGAAGTACTGCCTGGTGGCCCTGGTCAGGTTTAGGCTCAGATTGAATTAGACACAGATTGTGTTTACAGCCAGCTTTTCTTTCCTTCTTGTACTGGGAGAGCAGGCTAAACCCTAATATCCATGTGGAACAAGTTCTTGTCCACTCAGACCCTGAGCTTATAGCCTTTGGCATGTGGTAGTAACCTGCACTCTAAAGTGAACTTTGGGAGCCCAGTGAGTGGCCATCAAGACTTGCATTTCACCGTGGGGCATGTGGTGTGCAGTTCTTGGGGTAACATTAGTGAATTCTTCCCTGATTCCCAACACTGGTGCATTCTCCGCAATACCTTTCAAAGGGGAAGGTAGACCCTCCTCTGAGGGGCTCCAGGGAAGGGTGCTTCTCCTCAGAGTAGGTCCAGTACTGCAGGCTCCTTCCTAAAACGTGCAGGAGCCTTCCGGAGGCCATGCAGCTGAAGTCATTTGACTGCCTTACACCCAAAACTAAAGCATAAAGCTTGGAAATCAATGCTTGGGAGTTGCTGCTTCACCAGCTCCTTGTGTTTTTCTGCCTACAGGTAGTGGCCTACCTGCTTTTCATGCTAGGCTAAAACAAGCAAAAAAGTCTCAAAGTGAAACATTGCCAAGACTATTGTGCTTTGTACAATTTGGGACTGGAGCTCATTCCTGCCCAGTACCTTGTTGAGCTCCCATTCACTGCCCACCTCTCTGCTTTGTTTGCCCCAGGATTACTTAGCCCACCAAAGGCATACAGCACGCGCTCCTAGAGCATAGTGAAGCATAATGCAGGTGTGCTACAGGTTGGTATAGGGGCACTGGTGGAGGAGGAACTAAGAGATGTATGAACTTTCATGTTCTCACCGTTCCTTGTCTCTGCAGCCGATAACTCCAAGGACTTGGCCACAGAGCTGGTGCATTATGGATTCATCCACGAGGTAAGGCTCCTGCCACACCTCCTCATCTCAGTCGTGCCCACACCGTGCCACCAAGTGCAGTCCCCAATTCCATGTGACACCTCATGCCTCAGAGGAGCAAGAGCTCCTCCATTCCCCATCTAGCAGCCAGACAGCAGTCACAGGGGCCAGCCCACAGCGCTGTGCTGTACTCACTCCCCCCGCAGTGAGTGACAATGCATCCTTTTTTTGTTGGGTTTTTTTTCTCCATACTTTGCTTGTGCCTAACTCCAGGTTGCTGTTTTGAGGGGACAGTCGTGTTATGATGGCACGGTTAATTACATCAACCTCGCAATGTCTGAATGTGAGAACTAGAGCAGTGCCAAGGGAGGGAAGTTGAGGCCACCTCCCATCTCCCAGAGGAATTGCCCCGATAGCCGACGTTGCCTGGACAGCTGCTCTTAACTCACTTTGCAGATTTCTGCCTGCCAGGAGAGATGGCCGACCCCAACATCAAACTTCCAGGCTTTCCCTTAGGTGTTTGTAGACAGTCCCAAGAAAGAATTCAGAGCAGCCCAGTCATTCAAACTACTCAGCAGCATAGCCTCAAGGAAAGGCAGTGTGGGGGGAATTAAAAATATATTTATTTTTATTTTGTATGAGTTAGGAATTCTGGGGCTGTAGGCAAAGTTTTGGAGAATTCCTCATTCTGGATGCTGATATTAGCCAAGGAAGGGGTCAGCCTCACTGAATGAAAAATGTATGTGAGTACACCTGGAAAAAAGTACATTTAGACTTCATTCCTTTCTTCATCTGAGCATGGTGACTGTGCAGCTTGGCACTGAGACTCTGGGGTGCTTTCTCCTGTGCTCTGGAAAATACATGGCATTTGCGGCAACCTAGTACTGTAGAATATACCTCACACAGGTCTGTGTTCAACGGACTGTAAATTACCTTTCTCTTTCTTTCTCCTAGGAGATAACCTCCTTTTAACACCTCTTCCCCTCTCTAACATCTTTTCTACTCCACAGGTACCAACTACCTTTTCTCTGAGATTGTATGACTGATTTATACTGTGTTAAACTCTGAGCAAATGTCCTAAGCCTGTATTTAGTTTGGGAGTATGCTGTTTCTTTCTGACCTGAAGGACTTGTGTATCCAAATGCTCGTCTGGTTTTCCAGCTATAGTGGTTGGCCTAACAAAAGATACCACCTATGCTGTAGAAATCTTGTCTTCAAAATCCAAGTTTTTTCTTATAAAACTAGTAATTCAGCAGCAGTAGTGACAAAGGGGTGCCTCTGAGCAACAAGAAAACAACTGATTCTGCATTTTTCCTTCGAGTGAGAATTTTGAGTTTGTTTCTGGCAATTCCAAAACCCCTCTATGACACAACATGGGGGTGTTTTGCATCCTTTACATATCGTTGTGTATTTCAGTAATTTCTTTCTTAAGGAATAGATATTCTAATTATGTTAGAAACCACCTACTCCTGAATGTGTCAGAAAAAAGATTTCTGTACAATAGTTGCCAGACCAACAAAAAGTGACATTAATTTTTATTTGTGTTAGCAGTGAGGATACTATAAAGCAGGTGGCCATAGAAAATAACTTCAGAGACAGTGGTCAGTTAATCAAGTTGAGATTAAACTAAACAAAAGAAGCTGGAAGTTAGTTCGTTCAGATTGGAAGCTCCAAAGAACTGTATGCTCTTTTGCCTTGATATTGCACCTGACACAAAAAGGCTCCATTCTTGATCGGTCATTTGGTGTTATTCAGTAAATATGATTAATTATCAGTAGTATGTTCCAGATGTGCTTGCGAGTTGTTCTCTTCCCATATCGGAACTCAGGTGTGAAATCGGTGGCTTGGGATGGAATCATGTAAGGAAGATGTCCAAGGCAGCCAAGCCAAATTGATCTGTTGGTGTGTTTTTTCTTTTATTTTAGGATGACTGTGAAAAGCTGGCTAACTTCCTGGAAAATGCCTTCCACAAATACCGGTCTCCTCCCTTGTGAATTACCTCACTGCAGTCTGGGACAGAATGGTCCCCTATACCACAGGGGACGGGAAGTGTACCAGACTAGAAGAAACTGCGGGGCTCCTGACCGAACTTCCTCCAGCAGGACCAACCGGGCACTTGCTCCTGACTGAACCTCTGCAGTCCATGAGGTGTGTGCCTGAGCTGTGGTGTTAAAAGGCAACAGCAAGTGGAGGAGTAATCAGCAAACACAAGAAATTACATGTGCATCATGAGAAGCTGGGACCAAGCAGGAGTACGTGTCCCGGTCCCCCTCCTGAAGCAGCAAGCTAAAGGCAGTTGTGAGGCATGGGGGAGCAGGGTAGCACCCCCTGCAGCCCCTTCCCAATGGTGTTTGTGAAGATGCAAAGCTGCTGCAAGAATCCCCCAAAACTGATAAATTTCCCTCTGGGGAGGATAAGCTTTTTTCACTGCAGGTCCCAAAGCTATTTTTTTCCTCTTTGCCAGCTGTTAATACTTGCAGAACGGAGAAGAGGAACAGGCTTGGAAAGCTCTGGTGCAGTTTCCGATCTGCCACATTCCATTCTTTATACCCAGTTTCTCCTGTTTCATTAAGGTTTCCCCAGCACAGATGAACCACTGTGATGCCTTGTAATTAGAATTGCACATCTTGGTGTAAGCTGAAGAGAGGACTTTGTGAGCTGGACTTGATATAAGATGAGAAGAAACATCCAGAAATCCAAACCCACCAGCTGGATCCAAACGTGGATCAGCAGAAACCTCACTGGTGCTGAACAGAACCCTCGTCATTCTCCAGTTTGTCTTACGGCCTTCCAGAATGTCACAGCATCTTAAGGGGAAAAACCCAGATGTCTCTTCCTTCCCTTTTTTTCTCCTGTAGTGTTTGGAACTTCAGTCATTAGCCTGGAGAAAGCGGCAATCATCTTAGCTGCTGCGCACGTCAGGTTCAGTTGGTGAAAAGTGCAGATAGGAATTATTTGTTGCAAAAGCCATGCAGTGCTACTCCATGCTGTTCATGTTGTGCCGTGTGGAACCAGCTGTATCATGCTGCGCTGTGCTGGTGTTCTGCGCTGTGCCAGGTCCTCCATGTGGTACTGCCTGTGTTACGCTGCCCGCACTTTGTGGCGTTGCACCAATTGTATCACACCAGGCTGGGTTTGCCGTGCTAGGATGCTATGCTGAGCTGCCAACTTGTGCTGTATTTCCCAGTTGTGCTATGCTGTGCCAACTTTACAAACTGACAAATCAATAAAGCCACTGAAAGTAGCTTGTCTCATCAGAGCTCTTCACTCAGCAAACTGCTCAGTAATTTCTTAGTCACTCTTACAGTTAAACTAAGGTGTGAAATACCTTCCCTGAGTTCAACAGATTTATCCACAAACTCAGGCAAATTGGGTAGAGGGGGAATTCAGTGGAGAAACATCATACAGCTGCTTGATTCAGAAATTACTCTTTCTCCTGAACAAGTTTGCACTTGCCTCTGCAAACTGAGAAATTCCTTCCTATACCAAGTGCTTCGTTTCCCTGATGAGCTAGTTTAGCTCTTTAGCACATTTCACCTGCCTAAATTCATTGTTTGATTTAACATTACCACAGCCCAGTTTGCCCAATGGATTTCCCTGCTACTGGCTGTGCTACATTCAGCACTGATGAGTTCATTAACCAGCTACTGCAGTGTGTTTCCAATACAGGACAGCTGAAGTTGGATGGGACCTCTCAAGAGATCCCACCCAACTTCTGTGATCATCTGGTCCAATTCCCCCTGCTCAAGCAGGGTCAGCTAAAGCAGGTTGCCCAGGACCAGGTCCAGTCAGGTTTGAGTATCTCCACAGGTGGGGTCTCTGGGCACAACTTGTTCCCATGTTCAACCAATCTTACAGAAAAAGGAGTGTTTTCCTACGTTCAAATGGAATTTCTCATTTTTCAATTTGTGGCCATGGCCTCATCACTGGGCACCACTGAGGAGAGCCTGGTTCCATCTTCTTTACCCTCTCACCAGATATTTGCATACATTGACGAGATGCCCTGAGCCTTCTCTTCTCCAGGCTGAACAGCCCGAACTCTCTCAGCCTCTCCTATGCAGATGCTCCAGTCCCTTCAGCATCTTGGCGGCCCTTTAGTGGACCCACTCCAGTTAAGTCCATGTCTGTCTTGTCCTGGGGAGCCTAGCACTGGATCCAGTGCTCCAGATGTGGCCTCACCAGCGTTGAGCAGAGGAACGATCAGTCCCCTCAAGCAGCTGGCCAGGTTTTCCCTGGTGCAGCCCAAGACGCCGTTGACCTTCCTTGCCACATTGCTGGCTCACAGTCAGCTCGATGTCTGGCAGGATGCTTGTCCTTCTTCACAAAACCGCCACCGGCTCAAGAATGGAAATCCTGCCCCCACACTTTCAAGTCAGACGACTCTTTGGAATTCTGTCCTGCAGGAAAGGAGATGTGTCCTCAGACACTGATAGCCAAGTCTAATCAGCTAATTAGGATTGTAGTTCCTGCCCATGTATTTAGCTGTGGTATGCACACCTTTTAGTAGAGTATCTAGTCTTACTTTAAAGATTGCATAATGTAGGAAAGCACTGCGTCCCAATGTTTTCCAGTGGTAACTACCGTCACTTTTATTTAAGCTAGAAATAAGGCACACTGTTTTATGTCCCAATTCAGATATTGTACCTTTATCTCCCAGATGAAAAGAACTTACGCAATGCAAGACTTTCTCATCATAACGCTAATTAGATGTTAAATCATCTTTCAACTGCTTTTGATAAGCTTTATTGCCCTGAACTTTCAAAACCTTCTGTGAGATGGGCTTTCAGAATCTGTAAACTTCTAGCAGGATTTCCTTAGTCCTGCATCTCCCCTGCAGCGGGGCCCGGAGGCCGCGGCGCTCCGGTGGCCGCGGAGCCGAGCGCACCCGTCCCTCGCTGACGGCGCTCTCCTCACAGCACGGCCACCGCCTGCGGAAGGGAGGGGGGTCCCGTGGGGTCCCGTTTCGGAGTGGCGCTTCCTCCCGCGCCGGGCGGCCTGACCTCGCCCCTGCGTCTCCCCGCGGGCCCAGTCAGTTCCGCCCGGGGGGCACGACCGGAGAGCCGATGGCACCGCCCACGGACCGCCCCGCCCCCGTCACGTGGCTCTCCCGATTTCTCGCGAGACCTTCTGCTTGCCGCCGCTGGAGCGCCCGCGAGAGTTTCTCGTTTCGCGCGCGCCACAGGGCTCCCGCGAGAGTCTCGCGCGGACTGCCGACGGGGTGGACAAGATGGCGGCTACAACGACCATCTCCCTGGTGAGCGGTGCCGCCGCCGCCCTCCCGCGGGCGAGCCGGCACGGCGAGCTCGGGCCGACTTGCTCAGTGCAGCGTCGGCCGGGCCGCAGGCGGGGGGCGGCTCGCCCCCGCCNCTCCGGCGGTCGCGTCGGGGCAGGTCCTGCCGGGCCGGTGGATGGGGCTTCCCGTCGTGCTGAAGTGCCATCGCCGTGCGCTTTGCCGCTGTCCGGCGAGTGCTCCGTGCCAGCGCTGTGCTTAGGAAAGGGGTTTCGCTGTGCTGGGATACGCGAGCGTTACTGTTCTTTGGACTTGTTTGATGGTTTCAGAAACTCACTTGTTTAAAAAATTCTGGCTAGGTGCTAGGGCTTTTTTTTAAAAAAGTATTTAGCAGAGACCTTTCTCCCCCGGAGCCTTCCAGCCTGAGGTTAGAAAGTAAGCTGATGGTCATCTTTCCCGACAAACGGGTTTGATGCCCCACGAGTGGTGGTTATTTTTATATTTCCTGTTGCTTCCTTTATGCATTCATGACAGGACCCCAACAGTATTGATTTTTATGAGAGTTTTTTGTGTTTTCGGGAACGTTCTTTAGAGCTTTCCTGAGTGAACTGCTAATGTTGTAAGAAAGCAGAGGAACGCTCTCATTTCAGAGGCTTGTTTGTTTTCTTTGTGAGTTAGCCTTAAACAGAAGAAACGGGGCGCTGTTCAACCTTCCCTGGACTACTCGTTTTTATTTTTGGCTAACTGGAATTGTCTAAAATGGAAATACAAAACCTGTTAGGTATCAAGTCTCCAGGGACAGTAACTTGTAATATAACTGTGGGTGCTGGGGAACTACAAAGGGGGTGGCCAGGCTCATGTGGTCCCTCCAGTTATCATCAGATGCTCAAGGACTACTGGGCTGGATCGACCATTGGTGTGACACAGCAGGATATTTCTTAATGGTTTTGTGTTTTCTGCTTCCCCCCCCTTGTTTTCAAAGAAAATATTGGCTTTCTCTCATGACTAGATCTAATTCTAAAGCTGCTCTGTTTTTCTTTAAGGGTCTACCTGTAAACCCTGAAGGAGTTGTCTTTCACAGTATTCTTTTTTTGGATTCACAAATATTGGTGCTCATAATTGGGAACAAATACGAATAACTTAGTTTCTTTCCTATCTCATCTTTGCTTAATTAGGTCTTTGTTAGGTTAGGTTTGCCACGTTAACACTGGGAGTGAGTGTTGAAGTTTTGAGCATGTGAGGTTAAATATAATGTAATTCCAAAGATGATCAAAACCAAAGGAATGGTACATTGCTTAGGATGTGTGAGGACATCAGATTTGTTTTTCCTCAAAGCTAAGGTAGTGACCACCCATTATTTCACAGCACACTGCTTCAGCCAGTTCATTTGGTGTCATTGTATAGTTCGGTATAAGCATATTTTAAAATGACAATGCATACATTTCAAACCCAAAATAACTAGCTAACTTTATAACACCCAGCCACTTCATGGTTTTGCTGCATGGAAGTGAATTGTTGCAGTGGCTAGTCAAACAGAAGCCTGTCAGAGCTGCAAGCCTATTTACAGTAAATTATCAGGGCCTTCCAACATAAACAGAAAAATAAAGATCTTGCTTCAGAGTTTCAGTTTATCTATGTATATTAGCTATTATAAACAAATGTAACCAACACTGTAAAAAACCCTGTTGTGTTACTTTTCTACACATCTGCCATTCGGATTTTGTATTAAGAGCTGAGTAGAGTACATTAAGCGTTAGGATTTTAATTATTTTTGTTTGATTGACTTCAAACACCAGGCATGCAAGCTTAAACCTGTTAGCTTACACTGTCAGGTTAAAATAGACATTCTCATTCAGAGAGTTATGCTCCTGTTAGAGATGAAGCATTGCATCGAGTCCAAGCAAGTCTTGATGAACCTGTGACTATTCGTGGGACTAGGACCAAGAGTTGTACAGGCCCCAGGAACTTAACGTTTAGTTTCAGACCTGGTGCTGCTGTAGTGGGTGGCTGTATCGGCAGGAGCAAGGAGGTAGCGATGACCTGTAGATGAGCACAAGAAATTGGCAGCAACAGTCTATGACTGAAGGAAGCACATAAGTACTGCAACAGAAGCAGGAGGTGAGGAACAAGACTATTTTGAATATGCTGATGTTGTTCAGCAGTGTTTGACTACAGAAGAATTCGGAATAGCTGGTGTAAACTGTCCCTGTTGGTACATCTGTCACTTCAGTATGTTTTGACAAGAGGCAGTAGATGTCAGGAGCGAAGAAAAATAAAAGGATTAGTTAGACAAAAGATCGTGTTAGAATACAAGCCTTGAGGTGGAAGGAAGTGGCTTTTTTTTTTTTATTTTGCTTGCTCCCAGACTAGGTGATATCTCTGTGTTTAAATGACATAGTGTAAGAGAGCCTTCCAGGAACAAGAAATCCAGCTTTACTGAGTGTTGCATGCTTTTATTCAGTATGGGCTTTTGTAGTATGACTGGAAGGCGTTTATTTTAAACTTCAGGACTGTTAAACATGTTAAATAGAGCATTTGTTCTTGCGAGCTTCACACAGTGAGTTAAAACACTTTTTGTTCAAGTAAGGTCTTTCATAAACTGGGTGTTCTTTATGTGAGTTTAGTTCTTATCTTGCTGGAAATAAGGTGAATCTGACCATCCAATAGGATGTGTTGATTCATCAGCGTTTTTGCTACTATGTGTTTTACCTTGTTGTGCTTGAAAAACTGACACATGGTCTTAATGTTAATGGTCCTTAAAATGAAGACCCAATTCAAATGTCACTGCAAGCACCTTTTGCATGGTCCCTGGCTTCTTTCTTTTCAGGCTCAACATGAGTGCTTCTATCTGTTTTAAATCTGCTTTCTATGCTGGAAAGAAAATGGGCTGCTCTAGGATGTGACCGGGAAATCGGCCTAAAGAAAGTCCAGTGCTTCTGCAGTTGTATCAGAACAGCTGCAACATTTACTTTGTTCTGGGACAATTTAAATCATGAAGGGTGGCTAGGAAAGCTTGAGAATTAAGGACAAAGTAACCTCAATTAAGCGGAAGCCAGTTCTGGAATTTGGTAGACTTAGATTTTGCTTTCGGGTAACTTTCTGAAGGTAGATTTGCAGTACAGGCTCTGCTGTTGTACTGTTAAATGGGAAAAATAATTAAAATACAAAGTAGAGGGCTTTTGTTGGTCAAAAGGAATGCATCTTGTAAGGAGACTGAGTTGGATCTTATGAATTATAACTCAATATTTGATGAATATGTAATTGAATTATTATATATTATTATTGCATTATTATTATAATGAATTGATTATATAATTTGAATTATAACTCAGTATTTGATGCTTTTCCAGTGTAGTCTATGCTTATCAGATGTCATAAATCTACCTTGCATTGAGCCCATCCGTAAACATTTATTGAATGCATCTTATATGAAAGCCATAAGTATAAGATGGGAATCATCACTTCTTTACCTAGCCTGTTCTTTTTCTAGTCTTCCTGCTACTGAGAATAAGTGTCCCTATTTCTCATTTGAATTTTAGGTAGAGTTAGACTTTATACTAAAGTAGTTTTGCAACTTGGTGCCAAATGCTATTGATTACAGTAACAGGTCTGTACTACCGTGTTTTGTTACCCAGAGTATTACTGTTGTGGCATGCTGCCTTGCTGTCCTGGATTAGCTCTACTGGCTATATCTGTTCTTTCATCTGCATGTTTTTTCTCAACACTTGCTTTTGAGTCGATTATCCCCACGCTCTTACCATAGGCCATGCCCCTCGGCTTGCGATACAGGCAAATTTCCCCTATGGCAAGCGCTTTTCCTCCTGATATCAGAGCTGTGGTCTGCATGTGTGCCTAGACACACACAAATTCAGTATTTCCAAGGAGTCTTTTTCTTTGTTTGTTTCATGGGGTGTTTTTTTGTTTTTAATTTACAGCCACTCACTCAGGGTTGCCCAGCTGTCAGTGGGAGTATGGGGCTTGATTCACAGAGCAGAGGAAGTACAGTCCTGTGTCCCTGGTAGTTGAGGAAAAGACTGCCATATGCTACTCCTGGTGCAAAACCTATCTTCCCAACAAATAAGTATTTTATCTGATTCTCATTAGTAATTGTGGGAATCAGTTACAAGGGTATTGTACTTCTAGGACAAACCTAGGCAGACGTTGAATTTAGTTGCTGAGGGAAGCTTTAAGAAAATGTAGAACATGCCTGGAAAAAGATTTGACTGGGGGAGAGTTAAGCTTCAGCTTTTTTCCTTCCCCTAACATTACTGAAATTAGTTCACCTTTACATTGTTAGGTTGTTCTTGCTCTGCTGCCTTTGGTATAAGGAACATGTAGTCTGCAGGCAACCCAAGTAGTTTACTGAAACTTCTGCAGGTTTGTTTTCTGTAGTAAGTCCACTGTATTGAGAGCGATCAGAGCCACGGCAGGGCAATCCTGCACAGATGTTTCCAGTACTTAGCATTTTGCAGATTAACAAGTTTGCAGCTTCTGAATTGTATGTCAATTTGGAGGTTTTTTGAAGAACATCAATAGTGCTCGCATGCATTGTTCAGCAGGAAGGCAATAAGCAGCTACAACAAAGATGTTAGTAGTAATAGGTCCTCCTCAAATACTTTTAACTGTAAAAGATAAACTAACCATTCTTAATTTTGACTGTAAAGTCATGTGTTACAGGAAGTAGTTGTGTATCTGCATTTGAGATCTAAAATTCCGCTATGGTTTTTATGGGATAAATTTTCTTAGCCTGGAATAAGTAATCAAGTTCCCCATGAAACTTATGAGGACCAGTACAATTTACTTCAAGATTGCTTATGTCTCTTCTTTTCTTTTCACCTGAAGTGTTCTTAAAAAAAACTCTTTTGCATGTTTGAAATAGTTCATAGTTTCTGTCCTACTGCTACAAGCAAGATATGTTTGTAACATGCAGTGGACTATGCTGCTTGTGGTGACAGAGTGGGCAGCAATAGAAAATTCTTATAAAAAGTATAGTTAATTGTTAATGTAATTACAATGAAATTTCTCAATAACTTGATTGGTACCTTATAGTGTTATAATGGATTAAGTCATTAATGTCTTGCTAAAGAAACTTATATTTTTAAACCAATTAAGTAGTCTGAGATATTTGGTACCACTGGTTTTGATATCAGTACAAGTGTTTTATGTCACACCTTTAGGCACTGGTCCTTGATACACTTCCATTGTAAATGCTCCTTTGGTGCTTGGTA
This sequence comes from Burhinus bistriatus, assembly GCA_013397275.1. Lineage (NCBI taxonomy): Eukaryota > Metazoa > Chordata > Aves > Charadriiformes > Burhinidae > Burhinus > Burhinus bistriatus. The sequence goes on from VYXH01005919.1 coordinate 65,448, forward strand.
GCCTGCTCACCCTCAGGGGTGGTACTTCAGAATGATGTGCAGGGCTTCTCGTTTTTACCTGATTTCTTGGTCTTGTGAACTTTCTTGCATTACTTCTGTGTTTTTCTATATTCTTTCCAGACTCTTGACATTCTTTTAAAAAAATATATATATAAAAATGGTTACAGTATGTCTCTTATCTCACCAGTTCAATTTATAAATATAAAACCACTACAGTGTTATTTCTGTGCATTCAGTAATATTATTAGACCTTTTTGCCATCCCTTAATATACTCATGTGCGATTGCTTACCTGTCTGTCTTTTTGCATTCTTAAAATCACAACTGAGTTAGATAATTTGTCCTTTCCTGCAGAAGGAATGCGTGCTTTCTGTTTGTGACTTCAGTGACAGCAAGTCTTGTCAACCAAAATAAAGTTCACTCAGCTGTTTTGTGCAGTTCTGGAGCACTGCAGGATTCTCTTTTAACTGATTTGGGAAAAGTGATCTGTCTACTGAATGTGTTTGTGTTTTAATAAGACGTGCTGAGCGGAGGGGGATCCCTGCCGCCTCTGTCTGTGGGCTCCGCTCCTGTTGATGCAGCCCAGGGTGCTGCCGGTGGTGTGCTCTGGTGACTTGCCTTCAGTGTGCTGGGACCCCTTCTTCCTTCTCCAGAGCTGCTCCTTGGCCTGTACCATTGCAGGGGCTTAGTCTGTCCCAGGTGCAGGATTTCATTAGCTTTTTATTGGCAGTAAACTTTTTATACCTATGACATAAGCTGTGTTGGGAATTTCAAGAGTTTCAGTCGTGTTTCACATTGGCAGAAGTCATTTTGGAGCCTGACTGTCAAATAAGAGCGAGAGAGCTATCTTCTGCTAAGAGCAAGTGGTGGAGAGAACTTGTGATTTAGAGAAACCCAGCATGGACACTGAAATCATATGCAAGCTCTCTCGCTACACTTGCTGTGTTGTCTATAGCTGCATTAAATGGAGAAGTGTTAGCTGAAGGATTTGTCAGTAAGAAGGTGAGATGATGGTCAGGGAAAGTGGTAATCTATTTTGGGGGGGAGGAATGTGGTCCCTTGTGTCTTACTTTACTGTTTGTGATCAAAAGAAAGAGGATCATGTGCATATTGATTTATTTTAACACTGTGTTGTAGCTTGTCAGGAACAGTAGTTTTCTTCCTTTGAGAGTTGAAAATTGAGATGCAGGTGATTTCTGGTTTCCATGACAGATAAGTGATAACACAGAGCATTCTGCCTATAAAGGTAACATCTAGAAGATTTTTTTGTTAGTGCTGATCCAGTGGGGAGGAGTTCTATCAAATGCAGTGGAAAGGCATCACAAGGAATTGTTTCAAGACTACATAGATCATTGTGTGCATGTATTTAAGACTTTCCATGTTTTCAGATGCTGGATTTGCATAGGATTTGCACTCTGGAAGAACTACATTATGCTACTGGACAGCATTAGTGAAATTTGTCATAGAATCTCCTTGCTCATTTAAATAGAAGAGATGTTACTGGCCAAATACAGAGTCATGTAAACAGTTTGGTCATGCGATGCTAGGAAAACAACACATTTTAAAAGGTTTTAATCCCTGCCCATTCTTTATAGAACACATCTGGTAGGATGGTTGAAAAAATGTGGACATGCCTCCTGCTCCAGATTTTGGCAGTACATTAGTTGCACGTGCTTACAGTAACAGAGGAAATAACTCACTAGCACTGCTGTTCCTCCCAATTTGGCGAAAAAAAAAAAGTATTCTATAGGGAGTGGAAAGGAGTAGTTGCTAAAGAAATTCAGGAATAGCAAAAGGTTATTGTGCACAGAGGCTTGCAAAGTTATGGAGCTTACAGCTGAATTCATGAAGATTTAGGTAGTAAATAGTGGCAAAATACTTAAATGTATTTATATACTTGAAGAAGTACCTTTTCTGAAAAATGATGTAATGTGCAAGTAAAAACACTGCCTTTGACCAGGCACTCAGGTGATAGTTCTTCCAGTTTCACTACTGGTGTGGGGTGTTGTAACATGAAAATATTCAGATGAATACAGGTTCCCAAGCACTGATCCAGGTGGTGGAGCAAGGATTAAACTGAGTATACTAGCCAGGTACTTCATCAATCCTTTTTCCACCTCTGTCTTATTTAATCTTCATGTTGTTTGCTTGTTATGGTTCCTAAAATAAACAAGATTCTGTGTTTTTCTTTCTCTTGTGTGTGTTTATACTTCAGAGAAATTCTCAGCCATGTAATAAATTTCCAACGAATGTGCCTGAACTCTTGGAGTTCAAACCACCTTAAAGGGCCAAGCAACGCTCAGAAGCAATGTTCATAGCACCAGGTATACAGTTTCTATTTATTTCTCTTTTAAAAGAAGCTCCTGTTCTCCTGCTTCTGTTGTCAACTTCTCTCCCGTTTTTCTTGTTCCCTCCTGTTACAGTGCATCTAAATAAGGCAGTGTTCAAGGTGGCCAGCCTTAGTATAAAGCACCAACTGCTTTTCAACAGGTGCTGTTACATTATTACCTAGCAGACTCAAATTAATTGCACTGAGCCTTTTCTTGGTAGTGGTATTACCCTAAGGTGCCAGGAAAGAGAGATGCAATGGTTTCAGTTCTCTGTGAATGGTGATGGAGATTGGGATTACTCTACATAGTCTGCTGCTTTTCAGATAGGCTGGAGTAACAGAGGGTGGTAGTCTTCCTTGAAGAAACTCTCTGTTAAAAGGGTACACGATTATACATTTTTGTTCCAGCTGTACCATTGATCAGCAAAGGCATGTATCTTTGGTTTCTTTCCAGAGGGAAATGTGGTGGCAAAGAGCTTGGAGTCAGGTTCAGCCCTACTCGAGTCTGGCTTCTTGGATGCTCCTTGTCACCTCCAGATCACTTCATCATTCTTAGTTTTGATTATACACTCCATACTGGAGATTGGATGTTATCAACCAGTTTTTGGAAGCTATGCCATTTAATGAGCTCAAATGTCTAAAATACATTAAATGTAGATATGTAATAGTCTTTGTTTTTAAAGAATCATAACTTTATAATCAGTGGAGTAGGTTGTTTTTTATTGTGAATGGTTAAATTTGATAGCCCTTCCACTGTTGTCCCAAGTCTCATAGCTGCTAAATAGTGATAATTCAATTTTTTGAAGCTGAGAGGAATTGGAAATAGCAGTAGAAAAAGGTGTGGACTTTTTAAATTGTCTGCAGAAAACTAAGGAAATCTCTGGAGTTCGCTGGAGAATAGCATATACATAAGATGTAAACAAATGGGAAGGGGAGCCAGGAAAGCCAGGTGGAAAACATTTTTTCAGCCAGTTAGTTAAGAACAATTTTTATTATTATTATTTTTTGAATGTTCCACAATCAAAATGAATCTTGGAGACAATGTAGACTTCCTGTACCAAACAGATCACCATTACTGTCTATCGCTTTGCTGATACGTGTTTTCGGTTTGCATGTGGACTATGCAATAGTATATTTTGATGAGCAGTGTGCATTTGAGTGTCCCGATTTGCAGCCATTAAATGGTTCCAACTACCTCTGTTCTTATTTGTGTGTCAACTTTCTTTTGTTGCACTTTTATTGCCCTTAGATCCTTGTGTGTCATTCAGTGTAGCTGTGAACTTTGATCTGAAGGGACCAGTGAAGGAGCTGCAAGTCTAGAATGTTGTCTTCAGATACTTGTAGAATCTGTTTTTATGTTAGAAGGGTTTATTTTGCATCTGTTCTGTGTTCATTGATCTAGAAAATGCTCACAAACCCCTTATGGTGAACTTGAGACTGAATGCACAAAACCAGAAGTCTCAATTGTTGCTATAAAATAGAGTAAGAATGGTCTAGGACATATCTCTGAACATCAGTGAACTCGTCCTGCGGCTTTCTTTACTTTCAAGGTAGGTGAGCTCCACTCCTTGCCCTTAATAGTCTGACTAAAGAACAAGGGAAGTGTTGTAGCCTGTTAGGAGGCAGCATGCAGGCTGCAGTCATCAGTAGACTGAGACAAGTGAGCTAGTGTGAGAGAAACTTTGCAGCTGGTAAAGGAAGTACTTAGGAAAAAAAAAAAAAAAGAAAAAATCTTGTTTTCTGGTATTAACTTAAGTCTTTCCCAGGATAGATAGTTTTTATACTGAAACCAGTAGAGTTCACAGACACGAGTCTATTCAGCCTAATATGTGTCTACTACTGAACAGATTACAGTATTTGTCCATTCTGATATTTTAAGTGGTTGACGGTTGAGCTGAGAGAAGAAATTAGTTCTGCTGTTGATGGATGAAACAGGCAGAACTTACGTGAACAACAAAGGCAGGTCCAGATCCTGCTGCTTTAAGCCGAGAAGGTGGTGAGGTTGTGAAATGGATGGTTCCAACAATGGCACCATCATGCTGTAGTCACACTCGCTTCTTCCTCTGTTGCATTGGTTCGGTAGGAAAACAGACTTCCCCAGTGGTGCAGTGTGTGAGTCAGACCAGTCCTGCTCTGCATCCTCGCAAGAAATGGGCAAGATTCTGTTCAGAAAATGAGAAGAAGTTTCTAGTCAAATAGTCGCTGTCATTTGGGTAAATGAATTGCCAGAGGATCTCAAGATACAGAGTGACTGGGCAATGTGATGGCAAATGTTGCATTTAATATGTTAGAACATATAAAGTAATGTGTGTATGGTGGGGAAAATAAACTGATTGTGTGTGCACTGTGACAGGTTATAAAATAGCCTTTTCCTGCATGCGCTAACTAAGGTTTATCTGCTTAAACGGAATGTGACTGCCCAGTGAGTAAAATAAGAAATTTGTTTAAAGAGCTGACTAAGCACCGTTTAGCAGCAATCTTCCCCCCCCCCATCAGTTGGTGAAAAGGATTTGTGGCATCCCTGCCTCGAGGGAAAAGTCAGAGCATAGAGGGGTGTCAGCTGGGGAGGTCTGTTGTGCAGAACTCCGTAAGGTCACTATCCTGTGTCCAGCAACAAGGGTGAATGGGCCAGCAGAGACAGCTGGGGATTGCAGCCTTCACAGTAGGTACTTAATGGCCTTGGTATTGTAGGGCTGTTGCATAGGAACTTCTCTTCTTACAGCTGGAACTGGTAATTACTGTAGACAAAGCAGACACTTTGGAGGCCTTGAGTTTTGGGGCTCTTTGGGGCTCCACTCTCCATCGTCTTTGAAAGGTCCTAGAGAACAGGCAAGGTGCCTGAGGACTGGAGGAAAGCCAATGTCACTCCAGTCTTCAAAAAGGGCAGGAAGGAAGACCCGGGAAAGTACAGGCCAGTCAGCCTCACCTCGGTCCCTGGAAAGATGATGGAACAGCTCGTTCTGGGCATCATCTCAAAGCATCTGGAGGAAAAGAAGGTTATCAGAAGTAGACAACATGGATTCACCAAGGGGAAGTCATGTCTGACTAATCTGATAGCCTTCTACGATGGCGTGACTGGACGAATAGATGAGGGGAGGGCAGTGGATGTTGTCTACCTTGACTTCAGCAAGGCTTTTGACACTGTCTCCCACAGCATCCTCATAGGCAAGCTTAGGGAGTGTGGGTTGGATGAATGGACAGTGGGGTAGATTGAAAACTGGCTGGCAGATAGAGCTCAGAGGGTTGTGATTAGTGGCACAGTCTAGTTGGAGGTCTGTGACAAATGGTGTTTCCCAGGGGTCAGGACTGGGTCCAGTCCTGTTCAACGTATTCATCAATGACCTGGATGAAGGGATAGAGTGTACCATCAGCAAGTTTGCTGATGACACAAAACTGGGAGGGGTGGCTGACACACCGGAAGGCTGTGCTGCCATTCAGCGTGACCTGGACAGGCTGGAGAGTTGGGCAGAGAGAAACCTCATGAAGTTCAACAAGGGCAAGTGTAAGGTACTGCACTTGGGGAGGAATAACCCCATGCACCAGTACAGGTTAGGGGCTGACCTGCTGGAAAGCAGCTCTGTGGAAAGGGACCTGGGAGTCCTGGTGGACAACAGGATGACCATGAGCCAGCAAGGTGCCCTTGTGGCCAAGAAGGCCAATGGCATCCCGGGGTGCATCAAGAGGTGTGGGGCCAGCAGGTCGCAAGAGGTTATCCTCCCCCTCTACTCTGCCCTGGTGAGGCCGCATCTGGAGTACTGTGTCCAGTTCTGGGCTCCCCAGTTCAAGAAGGACAGGGAACTGCTGGAGAGGGTACAGCAGAGGGCTACAAAGATGATTAGGGGGCTGGAACATCTTTCTTATGAGGAAAGGCTGAGGGACTTGGGTCATTTTAGTCTGGAGAAGAGAAGACTCAGAGGGGATCTCATCAATGCTTACAAATACTTCAAGGGAGGATGCTGGGAGGATGGGACCAGTCTTTTTGCAGTGGTGCCCAGTGATAGGACAGGAGGTGATGGGCACAAACTTGAACGTAGGAAGTTCCATCTGAACATGAGGAGGAACTTCTTGACTTTGAGGGTGGCAGAGCACTGGAAGAGGTTGCCCAGAGAGGTGGTGGAGTCTCCGACTCTGGAGACATTCCAAACCCGCCTGGACGCCATGCTGTGCAACCTGCTGTGGGTGACCCTGCTCTGGCAGGGTGGTTGGACCAGATGATCTCCAGAAGTCCCTTCCAACCCCTGTGATTCTGTGATTCTATGTGAATGTGCTTGAGCTTCAATTATACTTAGGTGGTGTTTGTCATTTACTGTGGAAAGAATGCATGTGGTTAAAGTGTCTTAACTATTTTGCACTTTGCTTCCCCGTCAAAAAAGGAACATTCTGTGTATCAATCTATAGAAGAAATATGGAAATACCATAAGTGAAAAACTGGACTGTTGGGGAACTTGTGATTCTGAAGGAAATGGGTGATTGGTCTGTTGTCTACTGAGTATTATCGCAGTCAACACAGTGCAGGAACTGGGCTGGTGCTCTCTTGAGCAGTCAGATGTGCAGTGTAGGGCTCTCCTCATAGAACTGTGTGTGTACTTTTACCTGAATCACTCTGCTATCACTAAGTGTATCTGGCAGTTCCGTTATGTCTTGTTGAGAGTTGTTGCAGCAGCTCATCTCTTTATCAGTGTGTGTTCCTCTTTACCTTGTGGTAGGATACAGAGGATGCAACAAAACATGCAATTTGTGTGCAGCCATGATGCAGGATCTTCTGCTTCTGAAAGCTGTGGTTTTTTTCTCTGAGGCTTCAGATGTAGCCAAAACATAGCTTTTTGCTGTTCTGCATTTTGGTATGACATTCGTAAGATCTTGATGTACCTGTAAGATTTTTTTTTATTTTTTTTTTTCCTGGAGGAGGAGATCAGTGGTCTTTCAGAGACATTTGTGCCCACAGGAAACGTGTAAGTCCTTAGCCATCAGCAAGTGATTATTCTGAATGAATGGGAACCAAATTAGCAGGAATACTTGCTGTTCCTTCTGCTAAAATGCCAATTACTTTGATATTATATCCAATTACTTTGATATTATATCCAATTACTTTGATATTATATCCAATTACTTTGATATTATATCTTTTCAAAGTGACAGTTTTGTTCCTATGCTGGGAGAGTTGGTTTTGTTTTGCCATCTAAATGGGTCTGTTCCTTTTTTCTATACTGTGCTTGTTACAGCATGCTTATGTATAAAAGATTTTTTTTTAATTAATTTTTACTGGAGAACTGAGACATCTGTTAATAGGTTTTGAATGATTAACCCTATTTTGACTGAAAATTATGTGATGGCACTTTTGGGATGGCAAAGAATAATACCCTGAGGATACATGTTGGTGGATGCTTACCAGAAAGACATAAGCTGCTGAATCACTTTAACCAAAACCAGATTGATAGGTATACCTTAGAGTAACCTACTGTTACTTAACATGGTGGGAATAATTGACCAGTTGTTTCACAGGAATGGACTTCAGTGTAAAACATGAGCATGAGGTAGTCAGTAGAATACTGTCATGGTTTGGGCCTCAAACCAGGACATAACTAAAACACAAAGAGGGCTAATATTTGTTGGCTACACGTGTGTCTGAAATCATGAAAAGTCAGTTCAGTGGCCCAGAAGCTTCTCTCTAGACCTATTCTGATGTTCGGTTTGGGGATATGCATGGACAGGTAGTGTGCATCTGATACTAAGTATGAGAATGGTACTTCTTTGTTACTCAGTACCTGGAACAGTATGTGAGATTTGGAAAAGTTTCAGAGAAGATTTTTAAAAGAGAACTTGAGAAACCAAGGGTGACAAACCAGTATAGGAAGAGACGGAAGGAGAAAATAGATGATTACATTAGATAGTTTAACTGTTGAGAGGTAGGATGGAGATGATATGAGTGAAGACTGGGAATTATTTAATTTTCTTTAAATCTGGTAGTTAGGGAACTCTTAAAGTATCCCGTATATTCATCACTTTGTACAGTTGATGAGATAGCTCTCCCATAGGGAGTGGCTAGAATATTAACAGGTTTTCATGAATTACTAATAGGTTTGGGAAGACTTTTTAGCAAACTGTGACATTCTGACATTAAGTGCTTAGGGTTTCTGGGAATAAAGAAATTCGTCACTTTCTGAGAACAGTTTTTTCATTAGTATTTTCTATTTTCTCAGGGTACAGAGTCCATTAAGATGGAAAATGGACAAAGCACAGCAGCTAAGCTGGGGCTTCCTCCCCTCACACCAGAACAGCAGGAAGCTCTCCAGAAAGTGAGTAAACTTGATTGGAATTTGCTTCTTAGCGCTCATGTTCCTTTGTGGTTTTGTTGGTTGAGGGTTGTTGGTTTTTTTGGGTTTTTTTTTTTTTTTTGAATGGGCATCTGTTACTGATGTTATAAAAGGGAGCTCGCCTACCAAGAATATGTATGGGGTAATGGCCGTGCTGTGTGTGGATTCACACTTTCAAATTTCTGCCCAAGAACTACTTGTTTTCGTTTAGAGTTTACGGATGCTTTTGGGGGAACATGATGTGGAATTTGCTGTTGGGGTGGGGCGAGTGTTTTTAATTTGAAGGAAAAAAAAAATCAAAATCATAAGTAAATAACATTTTAAGATCCCATTGTAATTTTAAGACAATATGCAACTGCCACAAAGTTACTTCAAGGAGCAGCCTGTACTCCACAAGGAATAGGTTTCCGATAATGCTCCAGCTGGTCTTTTATTCTATCCACACAAGAACACATCACGAAATACCTGTTTTTCCCTTACGCTCTTTCCCATGTTGTAAAGAGATCCGGTAGGAAGTATTTTCAACCCATTTGAGCCAACCTGTTTTAATCTAGATAAAATTTCAGTCCAGCTCTGATTTCTGGTTGTTGATCCTGTTTTATACAGCTGGTGGGGAGGTTACTGCTGACTTCTTGCCCACTTTCCTGATGGGAGTGAGTGCTGCCTGGCTTACTGAGAGGAGAGCAGAGTTGGGAAAAGAGGGAAAAGAAAACAAAGCCAGGGAATGTGAGAGCTGTGGGCTAGGTGTCTTCTGTACTCTGGTGAGGCAAGTAAAGTACTGTTCTAGGTAGGCTTCGTATGAATGTTCCCGTAATGTTGAAGCTGCTTGTGTGTGTATTGTTTGGCTCACAGTGTGAAACGGCCTCGTTTCCTCTGGCTTCTCCGTAGCTTACAGATGTAAATCCCCTTGTCCATTTCCAGGTTTCCGAAGCACACGTCTCAAATCCACGGTTTAGAGCCTACTGTTCCCTGGCACCTCCCAAACACGTACAGCCATGGAAAGCAGGTGCCTGAGGGGTTGGCTGAATGTGTTTGTACTGTCCCCTGGGAATAGGCACATATGTGGGTGTTAGGTTTCCCTTGACAAAGAGCCTCCATGTCAACACCACTGAGTGTAAAGTTCAGGCCTCATCAAATTTGTAGAAGACTGGAAGAAAAAGACAAAATCAGTCTTGTGTCTGCAGGCTAGGAACCAGAGGAGAGCTGGAGCATTTTAGTGAGCAAAACCAGTGGGTCCTCCAAACTAGAATAGGCCAGATGTGATAAGAAAAGAGAGGGGGAGTGCCCAGTCAAGAGACTGGACATGGGGATTTGGAGACCCTTCCCTTTTGTAGCAACTCTTTGTCCAGATGTTCTCTGAGTGGAAAGGACTTGAAGGAGGCTATCTGTCCTGCCCTCGTCCCAGCAGGTAAGGTGCTATGGTGGGATCTAAGGGGCAGAGGGCGGAAGAGGGTAAATGCGAAGTGTATAGTGCATGCTGCTTTCCTAACATTGCGCCTGCTGCAGATTGAGTCCATCCAATCCTCTGCTCAAGCATTGTGCTGTATTTCAGGGCTCACAACTCCAAGATGCAGACCAAGATGTTAGTAAGCTGTTGGCCGCTGGCTAATGCACAGTGCCTTAGTGCTTAGGGCTGGAGCGACGAAAAGTTCCACTGGCAGCCAGTTGTGTGGTTCTGGGAAACTGGTGTAAAATCAAACATCGATCCCTGCTCTGTGGTATCGTCCTATAACTACAGAGTCTGTATTTCTTTCTAGGCAAAGAAGTATGCGATGGAACAGAGTATCAAGAGTGTGCTGGTGAAGCAAACTATCGCCCACCAGCAACAGCAGCTCACCAACCTTCAGGTGAGAGACCCTCTGAGATGCTTCTTCTGTGTCTTACTCTCCCCAACAAGGTGGAGTTCTTTATGCACTTAGAACCAGAGCACAGTCCTGAGGCCTGCCTGGAGCCGGGTACATGCGCTTGTGTTTCCACAGTGAAATTGAAATACACTGTTTTCAACTCACTAAAGAAACCCCCTTTAATCACCTGCACAAATTACCCCCAGATTTCACTCATTCAAAGAGTAAATTTTTAAGAGTTTCTCTCCTGTTGGCTGGCCAAATGCTTCTTGAAATACCAGAAGCCAAAGAATTTGCTGTGGCTTTGACTTTAGACTCACACTTAAGGTGGTGTCTAGGGTTACTGGGAACAATATCCTTTCACCATCTCTTCTGCTTGAGGGGAGGGTACCTGTCTCTCCTGTGTTATTGGCAGTGCTACCCCATTTCCCTCCCCTTCACCCCAGTGCGCTCTCAATTTCAGAGAAGTTCTGTTGGCTATTCCTGCTAATGCTGGAATGCCTATGTACTGGGAGACCCCTTAACTGGTATTTAAATCTCCCTTCCTTCAGAGATTTCTTGAACACATCATACTGCCTTCTACTCAAAGTTAGGAAGCCCAAAATAATGACTTTAGGATGTTGGATTTTTTTCTTGAAGAATCACTGTGGATGCACTTGCCACATTAGGTAGCTCTGGCCTTTCAGGGCTGTGCATGTTTCTGAGTGTCTGATCTAGTTGAGGGGATCCTTTTTAAATGCTGGGGGTGAATCAATGACAGTGGTTGCAGAGGTTACTATTGCCTTGAGTCCCCCCTGGGAGAAGACCCTGCTTCCTGAGGCAGTGGCAGCAGCACAACTCCACCCTGACCTGGTGGGACTGGAATCTGCAGGCCCCAGCGCTGGACAGTCCTTGGGACCAGGCAGTGAGGGGCAAGGAAGGAGAGGCCTCTCTCGCAGGTTCCCTGTGCCGCCGCTCTGCTTGAGTTTTTACAAACAGCCGTAGTATGCTCAGCTCCAACAGACTGAACTCTGTCTTTACTGTCTTTCAGATGGCAGCAGTGACAATGGGCTTTGGAGATCCTCTCTCACCTTTACAATCGGTCAATAGACATATTCACTTCTTCTTGGGCACTATGTCTTAGTCAGGGCCTAGAGTGGGGAAGTATGTAGTGGTAATACAATGCTCTTAATTCAACCCAGCACAACCCTCCCACATACCCACCTGTTATGGACAAGCACAACAAGCAGAGGCAAAGTGTAAACTCCCCAGAGGAAGACCCTAGGCTGGGTGCAGTCTGCTGTGACACTGGCAGTCGGGGTCCTGGAGTCAGTTGGCAAAGAAAGCTTTAGATTTCGAACAGTTCTGAACACACCTGTGAAATTGTGGGAGCTGCATTTCTAGGGATGCTACAGTTCTGAGGTCCTGACCTAAAACTAACTGCCAAGGTAACTCATGAATGGGCAATTTCTTATGAAACAAACTCACAGCACTGGAGACCTGGCAGCTAAGGTGCTGGGGAGGACTGGGGCACTATAGGTTTGCAGAACATGTTGTAGCCCAGATGTAAGACTGCTCTTTACTGTGCATGTTTTCAGACTAGGTGAATATGGCATGTTTCAAATAAAGTAAAAGCAGGATGGAAGTAACAAAACTGCAGGGGTATTCAGAGAACCTGTACAGTCCTTTACTGCTGGAATTTCTAATCAGATGCCACGAAGAGCTTAATTACCTGGGACTATCCAACCCCTCCTTTTTCCTAGACATGTTGGACAATGGCCACTGCAGAAAGTGTTCTATAAGCTCCACTCTGCATGCAAAGCTTCATTTGTAAATTCATTTGTAAATTTGTAAATATTTTTCCATCTTACTGGAATATAATATTTCTCCTTGGTGTAAAATGCAAGTGGAGGCTTGTATTCCAAAATGAAAGATGTACTAGTACTAAAATCACATATTTTCCTCTCCTTTAACACTGCCATAGTAGGTAGTGTGTCAGCAGGGAAGCCAAAATATATTTTATGGAGGCATGTTTGGAATGGAATAGAAGCAGACATCTCAACGTGAATTTGGCATAGCTAGTTTCTGAGCCCTCATGCCCAAGAAACTTCTACCAGTTACTGTAGATGCTTACTTGATAGCATAACTCCATCAATTTTGCTTAAAAATTTTTTGGGCTCATTATTCACAGCTGGGCAGCAGATGAAAAGCATGTACTGTACTAATGTAACAGGAAATGTTTAATTTCTCATTAGCCTCAAGGGCATAGTCAGTATTGTGAATCCTTTTCCTAAGACATTCCTCCCTCTCTAGGGAGTCAGACTACTGCTGATGGGACAGAACCATTTGGCTGTGGTACAGTTCACTGTAGTTAGGATGCCCAGTCCTCAGCAAACACTTTATCCCAAAGCCCCTTAGGAATGTAGAAAATGCAGACAGACCTCTGTCCGACACTTTTTCCTGTTGACAAGATTCATCAGTTCCTACATGAAGGAAGTGCAGCCTGAACTTCCTGTTGCGGTATCTTAGTGCCTGAGATTAAAGCTTCCTGTCTACTTAATCCTACAAGTATTACAGTGTAAGATTTCCATGTCACTTCAGCAAGATGAGCACAATTTCATGGCGTTGTATTAAAACTGAAACTAGTGGTGATGGTTTTGCATCATGTCCTTTGTTTAAAGGAGCACTTCAAGATGACGTTTTGGCTTGTCCTTAAAACAACCTTTATAAGCAGTTAACAGCAACATTACATAAATACAGCTATGAGCTGCTGCCTTTATGAAGGTTGCAGATACTTTAAACTCCATTTTATAGGTGGAGGACAAGGGCCAGTGACCAGTAAAATCTACTTAGTGTAGCTAGTGAAAACAATAAGATTTCTAGTCATGAGTTGCTGTCGCTGTCTGTCATATGCTTAGTCCACAGGTGTGCATTGCTTCATTTCCCTAACTTGATGCTACCGATTCCTGTTAGTGATCCGCATATGCCTTTAGTCATCATGATCCATCTCAGTTGTGCCTTTTGTAGGTCCAAATTTCTAATATGTTGCTGAGGTAACAGAGTCCTCCTAACTCCGCCCCACCTATTTTGTTAGGATCTCTGCAGCAGGGTAAGATGTAGATTTCCTCCTGTATAAGTTGTTGCCATGGAAGAGGACAAATGCCATTTTTCTTGCACCTGTTGTATTGATAACTGAAAAGAAAGAAATGTCCTCTTTGTATGTATAGACTCTTCAGAAGGTGAAATATCCCTCTGCCTGGTGCAAGGCTGCAGTGTCTTGTCAAGAAGTACTCCTCGTAAAACACTGAATTTTTATCACAGTCTGTGGCACCATGGGTGAGGCGCTTCACTCGGACACTTGGGGTTAGACTGGTGATGGCTCTGAACCCATCAGTGGACACACTGCACAGACTGAGGGGCTACTGATCACTGGCTTTCCTGCACCAAAGCTGGGAATGTGTTGGAGAACCTGGGAGACAACACATCAGCTGTCCTGCGTGTACACGTGCCATAGTCCTCCTAGTCACAGCATTGCAGAGTAAATTGAAAAACAGCTTATTTTTAACTGTGTGAAATACTTAAACCCAGTCAAGAGGCAAGCTTAATATCACTTCAGGAGCAGCAGTATGGGGTGAGAACCATTCCTGTTTATAGTATCCCTGCTGTATTGAATAATAGGAGTTGAACCTTTACAGTTTGTTTCCTCCTATGGTCAATGTCAATCACATATGGATACTAGGAGGGAGAAAGATTTCTTCAGATACAGTGTGTGTCCATGCTTCTGTGACTATCACAGATAAAATGCTGTCTATTCTATTTTGCCATTTGAGTTGCAGCATCCCCAGACACGTCAGAGCTCACTGCTCGTGCTTGTTACGGCATTCTGAAAGTAGGCCTCTTGTAAAGGCCTTGATTAAAGACCCTCTTAAACAGTGGTGGTGGGGAAGAGGTGGTTGTTCAGAGCTCCCTCCTTTGGTGCCAAGCACTGTGGTGCTGGGAAGGGAGAGAGGCATCAAGCTTAATGCTGCATTTGCCTACTCTGCAACAGTCCGTAGCCCTTACTGCTTTACGTTTGTTCCATCTGTTCTACACAGAACAGGAATGAAGCCCTGTGCATATCTCCAACGCACTGTAATTCAGTCTTGCTGATCATAGGGAGCTGCCTCTACAGAGACGTAATTTCTGCCTTGGTCCCAAGACATGCTGCTAGGATATGCTGGCCAAACCTGTGATTTTTATTTTTTTTTTGTAGGTAGCGTCTTCCTAGAATAATGTTCATTAGCAGTAGCAATTCTAGAATTGCAATAAGGGTGAAAAATAATTGAAGGATATACTGCTTTTTTGGATACCTGCTGTAAGAAATTTCTGGATTTGTCTTGCAAACAGGTTTTCAGGCATACTTAGGAGAAAATAGCACAGAGACCTTCTCTGCATCGAAACTGATAAGGGCGGAGTCTTTGGGGGCTGCACCACTATCTGAGCCAGTAACAACAGGCAGCGATAAGTACTAGCACCACACACTTAACTAAGAAGTTTCATTTAACCATTTATTTTTTTTGCTTTGCTTTTCAACTGTGCGGTGGAAGTGGT
>VYXH01005919.1:83416-101296 GCA_013397275.1 Burhinus bistriatus
CCTCCTCCCCCCTCCCCCCCCCCCCTCCCCCCCCCTTTTTTTTTTTGTTTTATTCTAGTGAAAGAATTGCATTAAGCAATGAGATAGAAATAAATTTGGAGCAGATCTGTGCCTGAACTTAGAAATATAATTAATAGCCAGATATTTTTACTCACTGTTATGTAGGTTGAGAGATCTTGCTATGCTGACTATTCTCAACGATGCTTGTGTGATCAGAGGAGTAAGATGAGTGAGCTAAGCACTGAGGGTCTTCTCACTGGAATACTAAGCAGTGGTTTTTTGAAAATACAAATCACAATTGTGTGATGAGAGTGGCTGCATTTAGGAGTAAAAGGGATCATTTGTAAATATTCCTCTTTCTTCCTGCAGAATATGAGAAAGCACAGTCTTCTCAAGACGCTGTTTCCTCTATGAACCTCTTTGACCTTGGGGGTCAGTATCTCCGAGTTGGTAAAGCTGTGACTCCTCCAATGCCTCTCCTGACACCTGCTACGCCAGGAGGACTACCTCCAGCAGCAGCCGTTGCCGCAGCAGCTGCTACAGCAAAGATCACAGCGCAGGTAAGGCATAGGCTGGTGCAAGTCAACCAAGTGGATGACTGTTGTGACCCTGCTAGAAACAAGCATGCAGGCTGTTCCAGCCAGCTGTATTCACTAGTATTCACTAGTTTGAATGAAAGCCCTTGGCCTAGATTAGACTCTCTTCGAGGACTTCACATGTAGGAGCTTGCCCCTGACACTTGTGAGAATCTGATACACCGGCATTTTGGAACGGAGTCTGGCACAGCTGGTCAGAACTTTATTTAAAGAAACGGTGGGGGAAGATTGGAGGGGATTCCTTGCGTGGATAGGCAAACCAATGGTTAGGGAAATGGTTATAGTAGAGGCTAAAAGAATGCATGAAAGTATGTGAAAGGGGGCAGAGTAATGAGGACAGTAGCAGTCGCATGAGCAACACTCTCCATTGTTGAAAAGACTCTGCCCGTGTAGTGAGATGGAAGATGACTGTCATGCCTTTAAGCTGTTTGGAAACAAGGAAATGCAGTGATGGAGCAGAATTGGATGTTGATGCAGAAGTCTAGGGGTTCTCCAGTTTAGTTTGCTTGAAGTAACAGAAGCTCCTGGCTATGAGCAGCAGGCACTGATGGAGGAGGATTGTCTTTCAAAGAAAGCCACCATATTTGTGTCCATCATCCTTGCCTTGGGCAGCAGAATCTCCTACCTCCCTTCTTTGACTTGAAAGAAACAAGTTCCAGCACTGTTGGGTTCTTAGATTCTCTCAAGCAAAAAAATTGAAGTGTGCAGCCTATATTTGCTGCTAATCAGCTGACTGGGCTTAATTTTGTAAACAGCTGTTTTTTTGAAAATATTTCCCTGAATCAGAAAGTAAAGGCAGAAGTGGGAGGAGCTGCCACTGATGTGAAACTCTCAGGTGGTTTGCATGTCCCCAGTAAAATGCCCACAAGTTTGGGGACCTCTGCAGTCAACTAAGGAAGGAAGTTGAGGCATAGCTAGAAGAATTATTTGGATCAAAAACACTTTGGGAAAGAACTGTTAATTCTCTTCAGTGAAATGGTAGAGATCTGTTACAGACGTGGATAAATCTTACTGTTTCTTTCTGCAAAATACTGCAGGATTTGTCACTGTGAGAAAAATTTAAAATTCCATATATAGAAAAAAGGTTCTGAAAGACTTCAGAGATACTAGGCAGTCCTGTTGTCTTAGACATCGTACAGATCTAGGTAACCTGTCTGGTTTGCCACATGGGTAGTTGTAGATGATGAGGGAAAAGAGTAAGAACAGTTACAGAAGGCACTATCTCTTACTTATGCTCCTAGAATAGTTCTTGTATGGAACAGCTTATTTTAAATAAGAACATAGAATGGTTAGAGTTAGATGGGACCTTAAAGATCATCTAGTCCCAAGCCCCCTGCCATGGGCAGGGACCCCTCCCACTAGACCGGGTTGCTCAAAGCCCCGTCCAACCTGGCCTGGAATGTTTCCAGGGATGGGGCGGCCACCACCTCTCTGGGCAACCTGGGCCAGGGTCTCTCCACCCTTATTGTAAAAAAATTCTTCCTAGTATCTAATCTAAATCTCCCCTCTTTCAGTTTAAAACCATTCCCCCTCATCCTATTGCTACACTCCCCAATCAAGAGTCCCTCCCCATCTTTCCTGTAGGCCCCCTTTAAGTACTGGCAGGGGCTGTAAGGTCTCCCTGGAGCCTTCTCTTCTCCAGGCTGAACAACCCAAATGCTCTCAGCCTGGCCTCCCATCAGAGGGGCTCCAGCCCTCTGATCATCTTCATGGCCCCTCTGGCCCCGCTCCGCCAGGTCCATGTCTCTCCTGTGCTGAGGCCCCAGCGCTGGAGGCAGCACTGCAGAGGGGTCTCCCCNATGCCTTAGCAGAGTTTCCAGGAGGATCTGCTCCATGATCTTGCTGGGCACAGAGGTGAGACTGACTAGCCTGTAGTTCCCCAGGTCTTCCTTTTTCCCTTTTTGAAAATGGGGGTTATGTTTCCCCTTTTGCAGTTGGTGGGAACTTCACTGGACTGCCACATCTTCTCAACTATGATGAGTACTGGCTTGGCAACTTCATCTGTCAGTTCCTTCAGGACCTGGGGATGTATCTCATCAGGTCCCATGGACTCGTGTACCTTCAGGTTCCTTAGATGGTCTTGAACCTGGTCTTCTGTAGTGGGCCGTTCCTCATTCTCCCAGTCCCTGCCTTTACCTTCTGCAACTTGGGTGGTGCGGCTAGAGCCCTTGCCGGTGAAGACCGAGACAAAAAAGTTGTTGAGTACTTCAGCCTTCTCCTTATCCCAGGTGACCAGGTCTCCCATTTCCTTCCTGAGAGAATCCACATATGCGGGCTTTAATTTCACAATTTTTTTTAAACAAGCTAATCAGTAAACTCAGCGGAGCTAAAGAAATTGTGGACATGAGAGAGAAACTTAAAGTCAGAGATACAATTTTCTGATCTGCAGTCAGAACTGCAGCTTTAGTCTGGAATTAGCATGCCAGCCAAGGAAGGAGGAAGTGTCTCGAGAGAAAGGTATTGAGTCTTGATGACGACTGTAAAAAAAAAAAAAAAAAAAAAAAAAAAAAAAAAAAAAAAAAAACAACGTCTTAAAAAAAAAAAAAAAAAAAAAAGTCAGAAGTCAGTCTTGCAAAAAGTTACAGAATTAAAGCAAATAGGAAGTTTCTTTAGCCATTTAAGCAAAAAGTGGGGGCAGCTAATGACCAGTGTAGGCAAAAATTATGATGGTCTTGTTACAGCACTGAATGCTTACGTAAGTATTTTTTCCCTTCATTAGAAGCATAAGGGAGACTGGCTAATGATGCACATGGGATTACTGCATCCTAGGTGGGTGTAAAGCTCAGAGTTTATCCAGTGCAGATGCATGCTTAATAGTTTGGGGCTTTTTTTGTAATAAGTCTGTCATGTCAAGGCTATTGCCGTATAGCTGAACAATAGCAAACATGATACTTGCATTTAAGTTAAAATTAAATCATATCCTATCAACAATTCAGGAGTTGGTGGAGACCTCCGTGAGAAGCTGTTAGACAAGACCAACGCTATTACAATGAATTTTGAGATGCGTAGGCAAATGAGAAGAAGAGATGGAAATGAGCTGTGCTGGAAATTGCTGATCTTCGCTCTTGTGAACTGTCTTGCTTCATCTCCAATAAAAATAGTAGTGGCCTTATTCTAGGCATTAGGAGAACAGTACTAATGGAATTAGTTGGCAACACAGAGATGAGATGCATTATTAATGTAGAGGAGAATTAGAATATCACAGCAGATTGGAGTAAGAAATATATGCAGCCTTTAGTAGTAAGAGTAGAAGATACTGCATTTAAGGAACAAAACCTTAGAATTTTTTGCTTCGTGGTGTCAGGGCTTATAGGAGCCCCACGAAAACAAGGAACAGAAGGATCTGGGTAACTAAATCATGAGTATAATAGCCTAGAAAGCAACAAAAAAAAGGGGGGGGGGGATCCTAGGGTATATTTTAGGTACATTATTTTCAGTAGTTTTACGGAAGTGTTTTATCATTTAACAAGGTGTTCATCTTGAATGTTGTTTGAACTCTGGTCACCTAGCATCAGGATGTTTATTTGGATTATACAAGGTATAGAGAAGTACTACAATTATTGGGAGAATTGGAAAACCTGATATGCCAGAAGAAACTGGAAGAGTTTGGCTTGGTATAACTGTAAAAAACTGCTGAAAGGTGCATCAGATTTTTGCTCAGATACACTCTGAATGGAGGCAAGTAGGTAACGGGATGGGAGAAGAGGCAACACGGACAAAAGGAGTTGGTTATAAAATGTTTCAGTTATCAAGTCTGGAAGTTTGAAGAAAGTTTCCAGTCATCGAAAGTGGTAAAGTTCAGTGAGGTCTTACCAGTACAGTGACAGCAAAAGTTAGTTATGTGATTGTCTCATTGAAAAATTTACTGATGTGGTAATTGTTTGCCGTTGCTATGATCATGAAGGCCAATTTCAGTGCTGCGTTGCTGTCTGCACCTAAAGGATGAAGACTGGAGAGATACAATTTTTGGTTTAAACTGATCTAAAGTGTGCAGCTTTTGAAAATAGCAGTATTGTGTTCTCCCTTGCCCTGTCCCTTGTGCTTGTAGTAGCGTTTTTGACTACAGTGTTCCTTGAATCAGCCAACAATTAACCTTTCAGATCACTTAAGAAAAACTTAAGCTGTAAGTTCCCTCACCTGGTTTGTCACATGGCCCTGGTGCTGTCATCAGAGGGGGTGGGATAGGGGCTCCCATCAGTCTTTTTAAAATGGGTCACATTCCTTAGCATCAGTAGAAAGCTTTATTTGTGTAAAAGGTGGAAACAAGTAGAGATTCCTTTTACTCTGGAATTGCCTGCATCTTTCATACCATGTATTGAATCCCTTGGTGTCTTTCATTCAGTAGCCGACCTAGCAGCTTCAGACAATGCATGAAATTTGAATTGCAAGAGAACATTTTTCTTCCAAGGCTTGGTGTCTTGTAGTTTCTACGTTTCTCTGGTGGGCTGGATGGCATACTTTTTTTCTTTTACAGTAGCACTGGAGAGCTGTCATCCTCAGAATATATATATATGGTATTTCTTAGGTGCGAAAAAAGCTGAGCCTCAGCTGAATGCAACCGTAGTATGACTTCTTGACATAGAATTAACACTTGGATTTTTTTTTTCTTGGGATTTTTTTCTGTCTTGCAGGAAGCAGTGGCAGGAGCTGCAGTTCTTGGCACTTTGGCAACCCCTGGGCTGGTATCTCCAGCACTGACTCTGGCCCAGCCGTTAGGGGCGTTGCCACAGGCTGTAATGGCAGCACAAGCACCGGGAGTCATTACAGGTATGTTTACTCTTCATTCTCACTTGTGTACCTGTTAGAAAGCACGGTTCTCTATAGCTGAAGTCAAAACTAAGGAGAATTTGAAGCTGAAATCCTCCTCCCTGCCCTGCTTTGTCAAGAACTTTTATTTTTTTATTTGTGCAGCATAGCAGGAATTTATTTTGGTATGTAATAGATACGACAGGGACATGAACTTCACAGCAGGAATGCATGGCACTGTGAGTGAAAATCTGGATAATTGTTACTCCATGCCAAATCCTGTACTCTGTCTCCCTTCTGGGCAAGTATATGATGCATGTACGGAGTGCTTTTGTCCTGTATGCTAAGTTGCTGCTTAGGTCTCCCTGCCATTGTTGGTGCGGAGCAAATAAAACTGTCTAGATTCTGTGATCCTCTTTATCGCTGGCTGGTGTGTACACAAATGTTGCAGAACATCCGTTCTTTGCTTTATGCTACAGAGTTTGTACTCTTACAGGTGTAACCCCTGCCCGACCTCCCATTCCTGTCACTATTCCACAAGTGGGAGTTGTGAATCCTATCCTGGCTAGTCCCCCAGCATTGGGCCTGATGGAGGTCAAAAAGGAGAAGGAAGAAGAGGAGGTATTCCAGGAGTCAGAGAGGCCAGAGATGCTGAGCGAACAGGAACATATGAGCATATCTGGCAGCAGTGCCCGTCATATGGTGATGCAGAAATTGCTTCGTAAACAGGAGGTGAGTGCAGTGCGACTGCCCTGAGCTGGTTCCAGATGTCAGCAGGTGAGACTATTAGGTTTAGTTCTGTCTTAATGCTGTATAGCTGTGCAGTTTTGTATGTGGTACAGGCTTCCTGCAGCACACTTTGTAGGTACCACACAGAGCTCATGTGGGACTACAAAGGCTACCTGCTTGTGTGCTGCTTGTGATGGTTCTTATTCTGCCTTTAGGATCTTCTCAGTCCCTAGTCCAGAAGAGGTGTCTCTGGTTAAACTGTGTGTTTACTTAGCATCATTAAAACAAACCATGATGGCCTTTTGGCTTATAATTAAAGAAGTCAGACAGGCACATGGTCAGGGGCAATCTATTCCAAACTGTTGAGTCCACCTTTTCCCCACAATCTTTTACAGTAGGATGAAACGCTGAGCTGTTCATAAAACAAAATTTCACAGAAGTTACAATGAGAAAGAGGACAAGAATGAATGATAGAAAAACTCAGAACATTAAACAGAACAATAGATTCATAGACTTGGTGGGGGAAGGTCCTGGAAGGGCTGTATTGATAATCTCATCAGGCTTGTTGTTTGGGCCTGACCAGAGGCTTGTTCCTTTGTATGATTGAGTTTCTTATCTGACACACAGATTTCCTGAGCTTTGACACTGAATCGACAATGTTTCTTCTCTGTTTGCTAAATAGGGATAACGCTGATGTACATTTCATAAGGGAGGACACAAATGAGTTAGCTAGTCAGTGTTCTCCTTTACTTTCAAAGGGTACATAATTTTAAATTCATCTTTGAGCTTCTGACTTAGCAGCCAGTTTTCCTCTGTCACAAGTACCTTTCCCAAAGAATCCAATTCATTTGGAATACTTGCTTGAAAAAAAAAGTTTAGCAGTGTCTACACTACACTATTAAATTACACTATTCTCAAGTACCCTTCCATTTTTGCGGTTCTTTTAGTAGGCCCTTAAAGGCAGTTACACAGACATGTGAATAAGAACCGCAACAAGTATTTTAAAATTATACTGAGCCTGAAATACCATGTCTGCTAGCCTAAGACGTTGGGCAGGGCCAGAGCTGGGAGGAAGGGATGTGGTAGAGCTGGGTGTAATGCACAAAAACAGAGGCTGCCCAGAGAGGTTGTGGAGTCTCCATCCTTAGAGACATAGAGAAGTCATCTGGACATGGTCCTGGGCGACTCTAGGTGGCCCTGCTTGAGCAGGGGAGCTTGGACCAGATGATCTCCAGAGGTCTCTTCCAACCTCAGCCATTCTGTGATACAGAGAGGTGCTCAGTCACAAAAGGGATTGATGGGGGGATGCATATGAGAGGTATGTTGCAGGCACTCTGATGGACTCTCAGGTCATTATCCCCTGTGAGGAATGTACCTGGTCAACCATCAGTTGTCAGAGGTATAAAAGACAATTAATCCTTCTACTTTATTTAGAGCTGAGGGAAAATTTTTTTAAAAAGACACAACAGTGGTGTTGAAGATAAGAAAGCAAAAAATAACTGGATCGGAACAGCAAAAGAAAAATTATAGAGGTCTCCAGGTCACTAGTGCTTCAAAGACATGTCTAAGAAAAGCTCAAGAGTTAACACACAGCTCACCTGACTGAGGCCAGGCCACAACACAGCTATCGGTAAATTAGATTTGTTCATGCTTCTGATGCCTGGGAAGAAAACTTACTAATTTATCCCCGAGAGCTTGGGACATTATTGTTTCATGGAATATGCTTGTAATGACATAGCACTGGAATATCTGATGGTGGTCAGGCATGCTGCATAGTCCGATACGGCTTTGCGAATGTAATCTCAGTGTCTCTTAGGTGTATTAATTCTTTTGTCTTGGCCTTCTCTCTGCAGTCCACTGTGATGGTGCTTCGTAACATGGTGGATCCAAAGGACATTGATGATGACCTAGAGGGAGAAGTGACAGAAGAATGTGGCAAATTTGGGGCTGTAAACAGGGTCATCATCTACCAGGAGAAGCAAGGAGAAGAGGAGGATGCTGAGATCATTGTCAAGATCTTTGTGGAGTTCTCCATGGCCTCAGAGACTCACAAAGCCATTCAGGCTCTGAATGGGCGCTGGTTTGCAGGAAGAAAGGTGGTAGCAGAGGTGTATGACCAGGAGAGATTTGATAACAGTGACCTGTCAGCATGAACTCTAATTGAAAGACTTCGCCCCTGCCCCCTCTGCCTGTCTGGGTCTTTTTTAGCCATGTATAAAGAACGCTCCAGGGTGGGCACAGATCTCTGTGATGTACTTGTAGTTTGGATAAAAGCGCAAAGAAAGCTAGTGTGCATCTGTGTGTGTGTTAAAGGGGCTGACATCTTGTCAGCTGAGTCTGGCATGGGTCTGGCCTCATCCGCCTAGAAGAGTGGGGCCAGAGCTTGAAGAGGGGTTACTGCTTGTGTTCCTGCTTTACACTGTGCTCACTTCAGAAACACTCAGGTCAAGATCCCACTGCACCTTTTAGGAGCTGGAATAGCAGATTTCTTCAGAGATGGGCCATAAATGGTTGGAAGGGAGGAGGGAGTCTCTTCATGAAGTATTTCAGCAGCAGCCTTGAGTGCTGCTGTATTAACAAGGAGGGTAGCTTGGGCGGTGCTGGGAGGGAGCTCTCCTGCTGAGGACCTCGCAGTTTTATTGATGGGTCAGAGTTTACCCTTACTGATCCTTCCTTAATGTGCCAAAATACAAATAGCAAGTCAGGCTGCAGGCATCACAGCTGGGTTAAGAGTGTGAGTAGTGCTCATCTGCAGCACCTAAAGTGCATTTATGAAATAAAAATCTAGCCCTTGTACTGTGGACGTTGATACAGAACACATGCCTTGCCTGAAAGGAAATTTGGGGGGGTGTTGAGGACTCAAAGATTTAGTAATATTTACAAAGCTTAAATGCATTTATTTTAGTAATCTTTCCATCTAGCTAATGAGTAGGAACAGAATTAGCTCATGTTAATTATTTTAAATATTTTAAGTATGTAAGGGGCTACTGTATTCCTTGTTATGCATAACTGGTACACAGCACAGATCTGAAGAAAATAATCGTTTTAGTTTAGAAATTAAAATAAAGGAAGAATGATCTCAAAGGAACCTCATTAGGGAATTCTGAGTTGAGCCTCCAGCAGTGGGTTGCTTCTAAGTTTGGAGATGTTTTTAAAATTAAATTTTTGTATTTTGTTTCAAACACTCAAAAGAACTCTTCTTCTATTGTAGGTTAGAAATTTGTATTTGCAGTTTAACTTTATTTATGATTAATCTATACTTACTTCTTTTTGTACTAATATTGCCTGTTAGCTTAAATAACCTTTCTTCCCTTTTTTTATACCCATTCCAAATTAATAGCAAGCCTGTCGTTTCCAGCTTGTGTTTTGATAGCAGATGTCTCTTGGGATCAGCTTGCCCTTTCCCTGGTCATGTGCCCTAGCAGCCCTTCTTTGCATTTGTTGGCTACAATTTCCTTTTTGTGAAAGTAGTTGATTAGACCTGCTCAATATATTGTATAGTGGCATTTGTCCTTTCTTACCTGTGCTGGAGATACATCATTCTATGCCACCTGTGGTCCCACTGATCTCTCTCACAGCCACAGCATACTGGTAGCTCACAGTTGCCCCAGTTTCGCAGTACAGCACAGCTTCCTTGCTGCTTTTGTTTGTGATGCAGGAGAGAATTCACTATTTTTAATTGGTCTAGAGTTTTATTATTCCCACTAAAGAAAACCAAAATACCTCTCCCATGACTTGGTCTGTCAAGCTGCCATTTTCTGCTGTTTGCTCCTGTTCTGTTGGCTGGATTTAGGAGTATAAAGACTACACTGGAAGTTTCCTTGGGCTGTTGATGATTTAAAAAACTAAAGCAGATAAAAGTTGATGCAAGGGGAGAGCATAGATTAAAGAATGACAGCCTAAATGTTAATCAACAAGTTTTTGTGCATGATCAATCTTACTTGGCTGACAAGATGATACTTTACAAAAGTAACTTCATAAATGTCTTGACGAGTCAAATGTCTGACAAAAGACCATCTAAAATTCTCTGTGGGCTTTGACACACTCCTCCACAACATCCTTGCAACTGAATTGGAGAGAGATTGGTATGGTGGATGAACTATTAGATGGATAAGGAATTGGCTGGATGGCCACATCCAAAGAGTTGCAGTCAACAGCTCCATGTCAAAATGGAGATCAGTAATGAGTGGTGTCCCTCAGGGGTCCATACTGGGACTGATAGTGTACAATATTTTTATTAATGACTGAGAACGGGCTTGAGTGCATCCTTGGCAAGTTTGCAGATGACACCAAGCTGAGTGGTGCAGTTGATGCACTAGAGGGATGGGATGCCCACCAGAGGGACCTTGACAACCTTGGGGACCTTTACAGCCTGAGGAGTGGGCCAACGTGAACCTCATGGGGTTCAAGAAGGCCAAGTGCACAGTTGGGGAAACCCTCAGTATCAGCAAAGGCTGGGGATGGAGGGATGGAGAGCAGCCCTGCCCAGAAGGACTTGGGGGTGCTGGGGGGGGAGGGAAAAGCTGGCCGTGAGCCAGCGATGTGCGCTGGCAGNGTTGGACGGGGCTCTGAGCAACCTGGTCTAGCTGAAGATGTCCCTGCCCATGGCAGGGGGTTGGACTAGATGGTCTTTAGAGGTCCCTTCCCACCCAAACTGTTTGGTGATTCTGTGAATCTAAGGTCAGGTGTTGCACAGCATTGTAATTAAAATGCTATAGCGTGAGCTAAACAAAATTGATTAGGAATAGCTGACAAACAGAATATAGGAAAAATATAGGAAAAAAAAAAAATTGAATGAGGAAGGGCTTTTTTTCCCTGGAATCATAGAATAGTTTGGGTTGGAAGGGACCTTTAAAGGTCATCTAGTCCGACCCCCAAATATGTTAAGAGATCTTAATGGAAAACTGATTTAGGCTAAATGTAGACATTTCTAATGATTTAGGATTTTGAAGCAGGTATAGAAATATGCATTTAACAGGCTAGTATGGCAGGTCAGTAGCATGTTAGGTTTGGCATAAGCGGATATAGTCTGCTTTTGTTTGTGTTTAAGTTTAAAATGGTTTATTCAGCAGTGACGGATTCTGTCTTGGAAAGCTGTAACTCAAGACAAGGATGACAAGGTTATGGGGATAACTGGTGGCTGTGCTATGTGGCGTTGGATGTTGGGGTGTTCCTCTCTTGGGGCAAGTTCTGGAGGGTTCACCATCCATGTAGTTGGCCTTCTAGGTGACTGCGCAAGCCTGATGCATTTGGTGACTACAAGGAGGACGTGACCAGAGAAGCACAAAGTTGCTCCCTGAGAGTCTCCCTTTGGAGAAACTGGCAGGCTGCTGCCCTAGGCTGGTGAGCCCATCCATCTGTCACCAGGAACACTGGTTGTGTTGGACCCTTGCCTGAATTTATTGACGGCCTCTCCCCATTCCCTCCCCATTCCCTCAAATATGATGCTTCAGAGATGTCTGTGCAATCACCAACTCACATTTAATCATGTATTCTTCCAACTACTGTATTTCATGTCATGCTTTCTCAGCAAACTGGAAAAAGTTGTAGATCCTTTTTTCAGGTGCAGCATGGATCTGGTAGGAGCACAGACAAAAGAACGGGTTCCTCTACATTAGCCTATTAGCCAGGCTTCAATCTTTCTTGGTACTCCTCTTCTTAAATGGTTGTAGTCTGAACAGTTTTCTGATAGGGTGAGAAAGTAACAAGATGTCATCAAGTTACTTCACATTCAGGCTTTTTCAGACTTTTCCTATTGACAGAATACACCACTCTGCAGCATAACAGTTTTCAGCTAGTTTTATCTGTGTAGGGCTTTGTCAATTGATTGGACAGCACTGGTATTCAGGGTGAATTATTTGAAAAATGCGGGCAATTCAGAATGGGCTTTTTGCAGAAGCAACCTGAACATCTGGAAACCTTGCCATGTGACTCTACACCAATGGACTTTCCTGGATTTGCAACCCTAAATTAGGACAGAGAACTGTGCTCATCTCGTTAAGATTCAGGCACAGGTCTGCAGTAATTGCCTGAAAGACACAAGAAGGGTAAACCTGTCCAAATTCTCTTCCTGTAGTTCCTGGAGTCTGTATGTCTAAGTATGCCAATACTGAATGATAATCATACTGGTAGCTGTGGAGTGTCATGGAGGCCCACATATAACTTGAAGCGGAGTGTGTGTAACTTAGCCAGTACCAGAATTGATTGAACAGAAACAGAACTGAGCAGCTGGGATGCTTTCTTGCCTTATTTATGGCAGCAAGCTGTTTGGGTGCAGCTGCACAAACTATTGAATGGCTCTGTCTGGTGGCAACTGTCAGAAGAGGCTCTAGGTTCTAATGACAACATCCCAAAAATGTTTGCGGTAAGGATGAGACCTTTTTGCCTGAGTGCTGGAGCTTAGAGAGTGGGCCCGACCAGTAAAGAGTTCAACTTTTCTAATCCCTGAAGGAAACGGCATTGGTGGACACTAGAGGCAAACAGGCTGCTCTAGGTGGGCCTTCATGGCCTGACTCCACCTCACTGGCTCCTTACCAGGCGTCAGAAACTTCAGCCCTCGTAAGACTGTGGGCCTTCCCTGCAGCCCAAAGGCACTGTTTTAAAGAGGATACAGCTTACGTGGAGGTGAGAAGAATACTGCACTGCAGAAGGCTGGTACCAGTGGTGCAGGATTGGTTCTCAAGTTTTTGAATTGGATGATTTCAGCGTTAACAGGGAAAAGAGACCTTAACAGCTCCTGCACATCTGCTCTCTGCTGAGAGACCTCTCCTACCTCTACAGGATTGCTTCCCTGAAAAACCAGGCTTGAGGTCTCACCCCAATGGATATGGTTGCTTGAGTAACCTCAGTCAGGTATTTCATGATTCTGGGAGACTTTCATCTGAATTCATCTTAAATTGGTTCCAGTCCATTCCTGTATGTCGCTCCTGTTTCTCCCCACTCTACCTACCCCACCTTTGAAACACTTTTTCCTGAGTCCCTTGCCTAAGATTTGAATGCTTGCGCAAAAGGGATAACTAATCCCCATCTTAAATCCTGCATATATATACCTAATTATAGAGCTGCATACCACTGATGTTTTCTTTGGCCCAGGACCTCAAGTTTCAGGGCCTTAACCTGTGCAGTGCTGTTCTTTGCCTAGTTCCTGCTGTGGACTTGTGTACAAGTTTAAAGTGTGTAAATCCTGTGGATTACTGGTGTATTCCTGCAGAGAGGATGAGCAGGAAGAAACCAAATAATTTGGGAAGTAGCAGTCTGAAGTAAAATAGGTACACAAGAAGGTTTTTCAGTATCTCATTGGTACTTGGACAGACTATCTGTCCACGTCATCTTCATGCCAGGTGAATTTCAGGTTCAACTTTCGTTATGAATAAGGTAAAATCCTGATTTGTCAGCATTTTCCTGTATGTGCTCTCTCATGTAGATCTTCAGTTTTATAGCTACTGGGCTGAGAGGCAGCCAGAATGCCAGGACTGTGTATTGCTAACGCAGGCATGGGTGTCCCATCTTTCTAAAAGAGCACGCCTAACAAGAAAAAAGGATTTACTAGTACTGTAGAAGGCTAGTTAGTTAGTATTTATGCTTCTGGGACAATAGTCCTTTATTTCTAGCCAAACACAAGGGTAGTTGAAATAACCTGAATTTACAGCCAAGGGTTGGGGTTTTTGTTTGTTTTTGGGTTTTGGTTGGTTTTGGGGGGTTTTTTTGTTGTTGTTGTTACGAGCTGATTACCAGACTTTTCACCAGCAAGTCAGTGGAGAATTACTACCAAAGCAGTCTGACAGTCTTCCCTGACAATCCATGCCTGGATCTCTCACACACAGACCCTGAAGCAGAGCTTCAGCTTTATCCCTTCTGTTCCCACTGACAGTAGACCTCTCCGTGATGATGCTTTCCTGCAGAGACCTGGTGCAGCCACTGCTGGCAAAGATCTCTCCTCGCACATGCATTTTGGACTGGGGATACCCTTACTTCCTCTGAGATTTAACCTGTAATTCCTGCAGACTGGTGCAGAAGAGCTTGAGCCTTGAAGCTGTGGGTCTTCCTGTTCTCTTTGACCCAGCTTCTTTCACCTTGGCAGTCTTTTCCCCACAGCGTGCATAAAACTGCCTTGGCAATTGGTTAGTTTTCCGTAAACAGGACTGTATCGCTTGAGGTTTTCATTTGTTCTTTTCAATGCTCAGTCCCTGCTTTCTACAGAATAAACCAAGTGGACTTGCACTAAGTGACAGCTCTACTGTTCAAAGGGCCCATCCTGCCCAAGGCAGTGGCCTGTGCAGGTTCCTAGGCAAAAGTGTAGAACAGGGCAAGCATGGAATGAATATGCTTCAGATGCCAACAACTTACAGGTAAGTTTTCCTAAATTAGAGGCTGCGTCAATCCATGCACCACTAGCTAAATCCTCAGTCTCTGGGGCATCATGCAGCACTGGACTTGGTGAATTTCTCATCCCTTCTCGGGTGCAAGTTCCACTGAAGCAGTCTAGGGTGGCTGTCGTCAGAGCCCTTCGTACACAGCTCGGCTTCTCCCACTTCCTTTGACCCTCCTCCAGCTGGCTAGGAAGCTGAAGTACTTGGGGCTTCTCAGGAAAAACCTCTTTTCTCTGGGCCTGTTTCAGTGAACTTCCTGCTGAAGCGGTTCCAGGTGCCTCCATGGGTGATAGATCCAGCAACATTCTAGGGGGGTTCTGAGACTGAAGGAAGAGAGTAACAGCAAGAGCAGCTGATCCAGGGCAGTAGTCTGCAACAGAAGGAGCTTATTTGGCTATTTTTCAGGATGCGATCTAGGTCCAAGCTTCCTGATGAACCTCCCATTTAATGAAACTGCATGGCAAGTAGGGGTGCAGTTTTCCAGCGAAAACAGAAAACTGAGTGGCTTGAATTTTCAAGCACTGCAGGGCAGAGGAACAGTGCTCTTCTACACAGTGTCTGCTCTGCAGCAGCCAAGCATTCAAAGTGTAATGAGGTATAGTCACAGAAAAATGGTTGTCCTGCAAATTAAGACAGCACCACACGGAGATGGGGACGAGGCTGTGATGGGACTCTTCCAGAAATCTCTGATAAATTGTGTCCTCAGTTTGGTTTGCAAGTCAATATGTGTGTTAGCACTGATTCAGCATCAGATCCTTCCTGTGGTGACATGATAAAACCCTGACAGCAGTTCAGCATGTGGGAGGCAGAGCTGGCTTAGTGCTGCACCTGTAACAGCTGGATGGAGTAAGAGAAGCTTAAACAGAAAATACAGTTTCCTTCTTTACCAATTAGGGAAGATAGGCTTCTAGAGAAAAGCACGTCAAATCCCTGCTTTGTTGAGACTCAGTCAGCTTCAGTGGAGTCTCCATCTCTCGACAGTTTGCAAGATGAGCAATGTTAAGTGCCTTCAGAGCTTCCATAACTATGGGCTTACAAACACTATCCTGTTGAGGCAGCTGCTGTTAAATGGCTTCCATTGCTTAAAGGCATTGCAGAATTTTTGTTCTACTTCAAAGATTTTTTTAGTAAAACCATTTGCCTTCCCACTTACAGAGCCCTTGAGAATAGTATCAAAATGAAGTTAGCACTAGGAAGATGTGCAGAGTTCATGATCTTAAATGCCGAGATATACAGATAGATTTTTCTCAGCTTGCTGAAGTTGGAAACTGAACATCAGCAAACAGTTTCATACCTGCTCTTGTATTAACATCTTCATTTAGATTAGATGGATCTTTTTTTGTTTTTCTCCTTACTCATGTACTTTCACAGAATATGATTTCTTGCTATTATTACTGTTTTAGTAGGGTAGATGAAGCAAATATATGAAATGTCCTTTCTTAAGAGTTTTCAGTTATTCATCTAGAAGCTAGTCTGAACAGGGACACAATTTATAAGCTCATTTTTTCTGGAACTGTAAGTGACCAGAACCTAGGCATTTCTGATGTCCTCAAGTACCTGTGTGCTCAGTTGCCTACCTGTCTGCTGTCACTGCATACATCCAAACACTCCTTGTAGTTTCAGCTCCCTCACAGGCACCCTTTTTGGGTTGCTTTCTAGTCTGGGTGAATTATTTCTGTTTCTCCTACATCATGTCTAACCTGTGAGCTTACGCATAATGGGAATTCTTATTCTTTGTCTCTGACATAACCTTGCACTTGTGCTGAAATTTAGGCAGACCTATTAAAGAAACATTTTCAAAATATCAGTTTTTGCTTTGTCGTGCTGCCCCTCCATTTTCTAGGAAATATAGCTGGGACATTCCTACAGTTTGGTACAAATGCTAGGAGCTGGTCCTAAAATTTAAATCTCATCTTTCTATTTCCTGATGGCTGATTCATTGTCTATCTTAGAGTTCCTGTAGTCGCCCCCATTTTTTATTCCTAGCTACCTTCGTGATTTCTGATGGGGTACTACACCAACTGATGCATTACACTAGTTAGTACTTCTGCCCAGAGAAAAAAATAAATTGTGTTGTCATATATTAACGTGGCATGGTTTCTCTGTTATAGAATATGCTGCAATTGAGGCACATGAAAGATTAATAAACCCAAATGTTTAAAAATTCCTTCCTTCATAATTTCACAGCCATTAGACTGAAGGGCCTTGCAGTTGCTTGGGTAACTCTCACCTCCTTCTGCTTTTCACAAGTGCCAGTGCCTCACTCTTCTATTTGTTGCAGAAATATTCCTGATGCTTTACAGAAGGAGCCTGTGTACTGCCTTGGGTTGGTTGGTGTTTGCGGCTGGTCCCGAGGTGCGGGGCTCTGCCCGGTGGCACACACGAGATGCCATATTCAAACTGTGAGGAATGAGCAATTTACCTCTAAAAGTTTCACTGTGAGATAAATGTCTGAGAACTGGTGGAGGTGGAGACCTGTGCACCAGGCAAAAATAGCTGTGGCAAAGAATCTTATTTGGTGAGATGAGTGTAATGACCATGTGACAGAGCTGGGCTGGAGGTGGGAAATTCAGAGGTGATAAACTTAAATGAGCAGAAATAACTGGGTGAGAAATGTAGAGTGATAAAGAAACCAGGAAACCGTGAAAGCAATACAGATGAGAACAAGGAGGACTGCATTGTGCTGGGGACAACTTAGAGGTAACAACTTACTTTGGACTTTACACTTCTATTGCAAAGCAGCATCTTGTGTCCCAGAACTGAACGCATGTGTAGATTTTAAACATACTCTGTTGTGATTGTGCCTTGCTGTGTCTGTGGGGAGACAGAGATGGTCATTGTTCTTCTTTATTTCTCCTTTTTGCAGTGCTTGTTTTACAAGCCTCTGTTGGGTCCACCCCGACTCTGTTCTTTTGTGTGTCAGCATTCTTTGAGCTCTCTTCATAGAGAACCTATTTTTTTTTCTGGTTGCCTTCATAGACCATCTTTTGTCTAGCTACTCTTTTAAAAAGAGAAATGTTGATGCCTCCCAGAACTTCACACAGTGGCACAGGTTTTTTTCCAAAATATTTTTCTAATAATGTCTCACATTATAAACTTAATATCCAGCAGCTGTCAAATAAGAGGGGGGGTGTGCGTATATATATTATTTAGGAAAACTGTATAAATAAAGTTTGGGTTATTTTTCCCTTGGGACGTTCCTTCTCAGGGGTGAAGACGGCGCTGTCGCTGGGCTGCCTGCCGCCGAGGCGAGACTCGGACACCGGCACCGCCGGTTCCTGCTTTCACAGCCGCCTCCGGTTGTTCCCCCGGCACCCCGGGCCGCCGCCGCCGCCGCCCCGGCCCAGTCCCCGCCGCCCGGCTGCCGCCCACCTTCTCTGGGCCGGGCCGGGGCCGCTCGGCTCCGCGGCGCCTCAGCGCGGGCGGGTCCCCGGGAGGGG
>VYXH01005919.1:101681-140306 GCA_013397275.1 Burhinus bistriatus
CGGGCGCTGGGCGGGCTCGCTGCCGCGGGGCGGGCAGCCCCTCGCCTCGGGAGGGGGAGCTCGGCCGCCCGGTGAAGGGGTCTGCTGCCCGCCGAGGAGAAAGGCTCTGCCGAAATCGGCAGTGCTGCGAGCCACGCTTACTGCTCGCCCAGCACAACGTCAGTTTAAAAGCTCTGGTTTAATTCCTAAACCCTAAAAGCTGTCTAATAAGTTTATTAAAAGTTATAGAGGTGCCTTATACTTGTTATCGGGGACTTTAGCCTGCACTTGCAACTTCTTCCACAATTCTGTTTAGCCACAGAACTCTGCGCAGATAACGCTGGTGATAAATCCTTAGCGTGCCGCCACACACCGTGCCAACGTGATTTCTCTGTAGAGGCAGGGGACTGGAGATCTGCTCTGCAGACTGCCGCCAGCTCACCCCAGACATCTCTGACTCCCAAAGGGTTTGCTTTCACAAGGCAGGAGTCTCGGGTAGGGGCCGAGCTCTTGCTTTTGGGCCCTAAAGTACCATTCAGCAGGAACTGAAACAGGGATGTTCCTGTTCTGCTGGGTAATCTGGAGCACAGGACACTGCAGACAAGAACTGGAATTTGAACCTGCCTCTTGGGAAGAAGAAGACCTTAAGACGTTACTGGGTGTAGGATGTTCTGCAGGAAGTTCTATCACGTATTCCCTGTGGAAACTACCATTTCTTAAAAGTTAGTTAAGTAGTATTTTTTGCCAGAGAGAAAAATAAGAGAGTCAGTAAATACAGACTAACCTTTTTACTAAAATTACTTTTTATTGGAAGTACTGACATGTTATGAAATTTGCCATGAAATCTGGAAAAAAACCCCAACATAACCCAAAAACTTGGTTTTGATTCAGGCCAAAATAGTTTGGTTGATTTTTGTTAAACTGTTCAATTTATGCATTCCTAGCTAAACAGATTCTCTTGTATAGAAACGGCAGGTTCTTGATCTGACGTCTCTAATATTTTTGCGTTCTCTCTATCTTTCCTGCTTGTCTGCCTTTGTATTACTGTGAGCCAGGCTACTTGTGGGATTCAGTTGTGATGGCACGTTGTTCAGGTATGGAGACACGAGTATGATACTTTATCAGCTCTCTTCCATCACACATCAGGGGATTTTGTTATACTTGAGGCGGAGATATTTCTCAAACTACTGGAAAATGTGTGTTATAGGCAGGTTAGGACTTATGAGCGTAGGTATTTTCTGCAGAGGAGGCTAATTGCGACATAATCTGCAGTGAACTTGCTGATCCTTGCGCTGCCCAACTCGTTTATATCCTCCTGAATAGTGACAGTCCTGCTTTGTGTTTACATAGAAACCATTTGGACCAAGATGTTACTGGGTTTTCGTTAGCTTTTGAAGAGCATCTTTTGGATTATAAATGCAAATTTTACACTGACATTTTATTTAGTTTGTGATCAGATAGATATAATCCTGCCTGTGAAAGGAGGTACTCTGTGTCTGTCCTAAGCGCTGTGTCTCCTTCCTGTTGTTACCCGAAGACCTTGTATTTGTGAACACTGTTGTTTAACTCCAGGTGTTGTGTCTTGGAACCATCAGAGCTCTTGCCATGACCAATCCTGGGTTCCCTCTGGTGTTTGAGTTTTCCCAAATTTTTAGACTTCTGGCAAGCAATTATCAGAAAAACAATGGAGAACAGACAGATAAGATTCTGGTCCTCTAGTCTCAAAAGAGATGTAGTAAAGTCAGAAGAGGTACAGTGAATGGGGAGGAGGAAAAGGCATGATCAGACCCAATATGCACAACAGCTTTTGCACAAGGAAAATAAACGTTTACAAGATCTCTTCAGTCTGTCTGAAAAAGATAGTGCCATTCCTCCATCAGATGACAGAGGTCTGGAGTATCAGAAATGGCCTGGAGGGAATGAACAGGGAGCAACTGACCACTTTTTCTTCCTAATCGAGGACTGGAGGCCATTAAGTGAAACGAAAAAGGGCTTAGTTCAGAATAAATGAAATAATTTTTCATGCAAAGTGTAGTTAAGCTGAAGTGTGGAACTACTTACCATATGACATAATGGATGCTCAAAGTTTACATGAGTTCAGGAAAGAGGTGGACCAGCTCATGGAAGAGAAGATGACCAAATCCGAGGACACCGTCTTGCTTGTGCTGCATATCCCAGGAGAGTCTTAGAGGAAGTATTGTTTTGGACTTGCTGTACTTGGGCCCTTCCGTATCAAGTACGGTCTGCAGCTGATACGGGCTTTCTCCAGTCGTGACGGGTATTGGGAGTGGGAGAATGCCCCATCCCGGGAGGTGTTTGAACACTTGGATGGGGCTTTGAGCAACCTGGTCTAGTGGAAGGTGTCCCTGGCCATGGCAAGGGGGTTGGAATTAGATGATCTTTAAGGTCCCTGCCAACCCAAA
The DNA here is from genome assembly GCA_013397275.1 of Burhinus bistriatus. Lineage (NCBI taxonomy): Eukaryota > Metazoa > Chordata > Aves > Charadriiformes > Burhinidae > Burhinus > Burhinus bistriatus. The sequence goes on from VYXH01005919.1 coordinate 104,084, forward strand.
TTGTTCCACGATTCTATGATCAGCCCATCTGTAGCAAAACCTACACTCCATCTCCCTCACAGGTGAGGTTGAGGGTGAAATATGTGCAGCAGGGGAAGAGGGAGGGAAACAAGCAAAGCACCCCTTGGTGCTAACTACTCCTGAAAAAATCCAAGCAGGTGATGGATGCTGCCTAGAGATGCTGTGCCCTGGAGACACGTCTGGAAGAGCGGGCAGAAATAGGCCCCAGAGTCTTTCCCCTTTCCAGCCATCCTTTGAAGTTTACTCCAAGGTTGGTCAGGTGGTCCAGAGGCAGCTGATAAGGAGGTGTGCAGTTTGGTGGAATGAGTATGCAAAGGTTAGATCCACCTGAGGTGTGACCCAGTATGTGTCCTTATGTTTTGTGCTAATACAACTAGAGCAGTGAAGAGGTGCACTTTTTAGTCCCGGGCACAGAAATCATGTGCAGGAAGGACGTTATTAAAGGATATTACTGTTCAGGGGCCATGTGGGTAGGGACAGATACCTAACACAGGAGTAAGAATCTGCATGTTATACAAGGTGGATATGGGATGAAAGCTGAAAATAAATTGCCCTTCCACTAGGGAAAGAGAGGACTGCAATACTCAATTTGGGCATGTATTTTCCTTGAGGGAAGGCGATGGGAGAGGTCGTTGGTTGGGGTTAAGGAGGATGCCTTCCAGTTGAGAAGCACTTCATGGAAATGTGCCTTTTGTGAGAGAGAGACTGGGAGGAAGATTTATGTGTACCACAAAAGAAGATTGGGGGAAAGTATGCTTGTTTCACAGAACAGGGCTGCATGTACCTGTTCCTTGGGAGAAGGGTTTACAGGGCTACTGAGATGTGCGTGTAGGGGCGGGAGAGGAGAGCAGCAAATAGAGATCAGTTAGAAAAATGTGAGTAAGAGAGTATATACAGTCTTTGGTAGCAAGTTTGACCACAGCAAGTTTGTTTTTAAGGGCTCAAGCAGGATTTTGGGGGAAGGCTTCCATGTGGAGGTGATTTTTGAAGCAAAAGAATGGAGGGGCAGCTGGCTTTTGGGAAGGTCATCTTGTTTTACAGTTAGCAAACAACTTCCTTTGAAAATGTTAAGATTTAATCTGACTACTCTTCTGTGGGTTTTCTTACCTAGCGCCCACTACCAGGCAACCTCTGTCTGACACGCATTTATTTGTCTTTATTCCACTTGTTCCGGAGTCCAGAAGCACTAGCAATCTCTTGCTCTTTCTGTGGCACCATTTTCTTCTGTACCAGAACTTCCCTTGTCCCCTTCCTGCTGCTGCTTTGCTCTTGATCTGATTAGACGATCTGCCTGCCTCCTGGCATTTCTGAATGACACCACCACGCTTTCCTGAACTCTCTCTTCCAAGCTGTAAAAGTGAACGCTTGTTCTTCTCTGTCCCTGCAGTGCTGAACACTCTTCTGACTGCTCTTGCTTCTTTTCTATTTGTCCCATGTGGAATCTTGCCTGTTTTGAGTCCAGATTTTTCATTATGGTGGCTATACTCTGGTTGTTTGAAGTGATAGATTAAATCTGTGTTAGGAGCATCTGCTGCCTCGTTGCAGGGATTTGCTGCCAGGGTGATACAGCATGTTTTAACGGAAAATGATAAATTCCATTTGATAAGTTCCCTGTGCTCTTCATGAGGGTGTCTGAATTCCAGAGGAGGAAATGCCTTGCTCTGTGCTGACTTCTGCTGTACCTGGCTTGCATGAAGTGATTTCTGCAGGACTGTGAGCGTGCAGCACACTACAGCAGCAGGATAAATAGCAGGTCCTTCAGCTATGGATATAGGTTTCAAGGATACAGCCTGCTAAATTGTTGCATTAGAGCTACGAAAACCACCTGACTCATTTAGTCCACTTTCCATGAGCACTTCAGAGGTGCAGGTCTCACCAGAAAGGAATGAACGCAGCCAGGAATTCGGAGGAGGAATTTGGAGGTGGCAGACGGAGCCAGTCACAGCCCAGGAGTGGAGTGTGATCAACAGGGGTCCAGAGGCTCTTGCTGGGTTTTCAGAGGAGTGCTCAGGTTTGGAGTATGGGAAGGCAAAAGGGAGAGGTCGGAAGAAACCTGGGTGGAGCAGAGCTCGTAGGACCTGGTGTAGGAGGAAGAGAGGGTGGAGCTGAGTAGGGACTGAAAACTATGACTGAGTCAATGCGGACGAGGGAGGAGACCTTTCCTCTGTCACCAGGAGTATGCAGAGGGACAGGTCTGCTGAAGACCTTCTGCTGGAAGGGTACTTGGGTAGGAAGTGTAGTGAGGTGAGGAGGCAGGCTGAGGGAATCGTGCAGAGGGGGGGGAAAAGGAGGAAATTAAAGAGCTAGCTTTGATAGCAAGTGTTTGAATAGTGGTGGTGCTGAAGAGGCAAGCCCTAGGGATGTCTAATGGAGGGGCTGCAGTTTCTCTGTTTTGCTTTTTCCTTAGTAAAGCTCCCATGATAAATTGGGCCCAGTGCAGAAAGCTTGTTTTCCTACTGCCTGGTGAGCTGTTATTTGCACTGAAAATTCTGAGATGGACACCTGTCTGGAGCACCAGGGAGAGGAGGCCTTTTGGGCCCGGTGCAGATTCCTTCCTGTTCTGTCTTGTTGCTATTTGCATCTTGGCAAGGCTGTTTCTAGGCTGGTAGGAGCAGTCCAGGTTTCAGCGGTTCCTCCTGTTTGGCTGCCGTTGGCCTGGGGCAAGAGCATCGGTGTCCTTTGTCCAGAGCCTGGGATCCTGCTGCAGGAGCAGGGTGAAACCCGAGAGCCGTGTTTGTCACTTTCCCAGGACAAGGTGGGGCCTTGCAAAGCTAATTAATAGCAGCTTTTAATTTCCTGGCATCCGGGGCCTGCAAGGAGGATCTTGGGTTTTATTTACTTCCATGGAGGAGTAAAGCTGCGCCTTTTAATCTCTCCGTGCTAATAGCCCTTCCCTGAGAGAGTCAGGGAACCACGAATCATCAGTGACTGGACTTCTCCCTGGTTCACCATGCTGTACAGAGACTGAGCCAGGTTTGGTGCCCATCAAGGCTTGAGTGTGTGGTGGGCACCTTCTCTTGTTCTGCATATGAATTCTTTGCATCACTGGCTTTGTCAAAACTGCAAGCTGCGTTTGTTTAACAAAACCAGTCAAGAAACTGGTTCAACTTGATTGTTATGAGACCTGTGCCCAGAGTTGGCATGCCTGTCTACTCCTTCCAGGAGTCCAGGAGCTGTATGAGTTAATGTGTACAAATGGATGTGGTTTTGTTTCTCCAAAAGCCAGGTATTTTGGATGTGCTGCTGCCTAGAAGTTGAAATAAATGCAGGCCATTTCACCCTCATCCTTTTCTCTCTGTGCAGTAACTTTCTGTCACAAATCCTGGGTGGTGACTAGGGGGATTTAGGGTTTGTGCTGGAGTGGTAATAGCGGAGTATAGGCTCAGATGTGGAAAAAAGAGCTGATAAAACTCTTGGACGTACGATTATTGGACATACAAACAAGAGAACAGGAAAGCAGAGCACGGATGTGATTTTATGCTTTAAGGTCTACAAATGAGAATCGACTACTAATAGTCACTTCACTGTGAGCTCCAAGGTTTGTAGTTGGCTTTGTTGTTGGACAGCGTGTGGGCATGCTGCCCTGTGTGAATCTCAAAAGGAGCTCAGGACCTGGAGAAAGTTCACATGGGTGTAACAGCGAGGTAAAAAGGCATACTGGGTGGCAGAGAGGTTCAGTGAAGCAGAGTTAAGGAAGATTTAGATGACTATGGCCTAAACGGTGCTGCCTCTCACCAAATCTTCCTTTACACTGGTTTTGTACAGTGTAGGGAGGTCATCAATGAAAGCACCAGTCTTTCCCCTGGGTTCAGCAGACCCAGTTGTTGTAAACCTCTAGATAAGTCTCTGCCATGCGGTTAATAACATCTTCTGTGTCTTTGGGTGCGTCAGCTGCTACGTTGGCTGCTTGGAGTGAGTTTGCACCTTTGGGATTCCTTCTGTTCCTCGGTGACAATTACTGGCGTAGGCTCACCTTCCCTTGCTCGTGTTCCAGGATGCTGTCTCTAAAGCGTAAACACGATAACACAGTGGCCCTACAGAGCATTTGCTCATTACCTGATTTGCTTGCATCTTGTTCCCTTTGGCTATTGTCTGAATATCTGCCAGGAATGATTTAGGTGGTGTTACATTGATGGTTAGAGGCAGAACTAGGTTAACCTCTTTAGGTCTCCTCTGACCTGCTACATGCGTTCCCCTGAATATTTCTGGATTTCATAACCTTTTTGCACTGTCTCCCTGATAGAAACTCCGGTGAGGCAGGGAACAGTGGTGAAAGAGCGTGGTGGATGGTAAGACACACTGCGTGCTGAGGCAGAGGGATGTGATGGCCCACGGAGCTCTTGCGTTGCAAGGTTCCTTGCAGTTTCTGACTCCTCCTTTTTCCATTTCTAGTTCAGGGTATTTAATGGTGTATGTCTGAGCTGTTCCCCTGGGAGCTGCTTTGGCACCTTCCTATTCTTTGTACTCTTCCTGTTCAGAGGAGTTGTTTGTGTCTTTTGTGTCTGAGAATCTCCTGCTGTCTCCTTCCACACAGGGACACTTAACTCTTCTTTAAGACTTGTCCAGTCCCCCAAATGTGCTTCCCAAGTGTACTGGGTGATGTAGTCTGAATACCTTGCTCTGCACCAATTAAGACACTTGATCTCGTCTGCCTTGTCACAGTTTTCCAGCTTCAGGGTTACAGCTTATTTGTTAGGGTTTTTTTGTTTGTTTATTTTGTGGTGCCGCTCAGTGCTGCAGATGCATTTGTTGTATAAACTTATTGGTTGATATGATTTCCACCTCAAGAAAATACAATCCTATTTGAAACAATGGGAACAGGTTATTGTATAACTCTTGGCATTTTTCCCGGTTGCTAATATTTGTGGCATTACAGATAAGTAAATTACCTTTTTGTAATTGCTAGTTGACCCTTCTTTGGTTAGAGGATGGTTTAGAAGAAGAGGACTCGGTTGGTGGATCAGGCCCCTTTATTACACTGGAGAAGGCCATTCCTGAGGGGCTGGTACGCCAGGGAGGGGCTGGGTGGGGAGAGATAAATGGTAGAATAGATAACAAAGGGGGAGAGGTCTGTGGATAGTACTTGGGGTATATTAGGTTTTGCTGCTTCACCTGTAGGCAGAATGCTGTCCCATGAAGTGATCTTAATAGGTGTCTGCAGATTAATGCTTTTGTAGTGTTTCAGTGTTAAATGCCCTGGATGCGCCGTGCCTGCTGCAGGGAGTGCTGATGGTGGCACTCCCACCCTACAGGCCTGGAGTGGAGGTCGCTCGTGCTCTGCTTTCAGTAGAGGGGCCCTCTGTTTATGCAGTTGTAGGGTGCTGCTTTTGTGGTTAAGATGCAGTCTGACCATGAATTGCTGCAGTCAGTAAAACCCTCCACAGCTCTTTACTAGAGGGAGATGTTAATTGTGGTGTCGTGACCTAATTCTGGCTTGGGGATTTCCTTTCTGTGGCCCTGAATTGGTTTGTCATTTCATTTGGACCAGAGATTCCAGTGCTCCTGCATGCTGTCCGCAGGGGAGCTGTCATCGTGTCCCGCCCCAGAGGGGACTGCATTCCTCAGGCCCTGCTTCAGTGCCTGGGAAGAAGCAGCTGGTGAGCCTTTGGCTTGGAGACAACTTGCTTTGTCTTAGCTAGAATGTGTTCCTGACGTTTAAGTACTTTTATACATTTGAAATACATTCCTCAAGGCCTGATATGTAGGGTTAAATAGTCGGAAATCCGTCCAGCCTGCATTAGGGAGGGCTGTGTGGCGGCATCCAGGGAGCGGGGTCGGTCTCCTCCCGGCTCAGAGCTCCGGTGTCCGTGGGGGCATGTGGAGCTGCTCGTGTTCAGGGTGCTCTGCGCCCTGCCCTGCCTCGCCAGGCCCGTCCCTGCCTCTCCTCCTTGTTGTGGGTCTGCCTGGGGTGGGCAGGCGAGGAGCGTCCCCTCCTCCCATGCTGTTTGGAGGCTGCAGGGAGGAGAGCCCCCCTTTGCTGTCCCTGCAGAAGCACAGGGAAGGTGGCCTGCCCATGGCGGTCTGGCTGCGAACCCCAGCTTGGCCGAAGGCTGCTGTGCCTGGTGTTTGGCTGCTGCGGAGTACCAGCTGTTTCTCTTTGGGACTCTGCTGAGTTGCTGCCTTTCAGGTGTTTGTGATTAATGTGCTGATGGCCAGAAGAGGCTAAAGCCAGTTTAGTATCTGTGGCAAAAGCTGCAAGGACTGGAGAATGAAACAGTGCTATAGTTGGAGCCAGTTATTTGGGAAGATCCCTCCCTTGTTTGTGATGGCAAATGGGTCTGTATCTGCTGCCTGTGGTCTCGTCCCACGCCCGCTCAGCGGGTCAGACCCACTGTCAGGGTAACTGGCACCAGGCTCTCTGAGGAACGCGAGGCTCTGCCCAGGCAGTGGCAGTGGTGCCCTCCCTGTGGCACCAGGGCTGCCCCACGGGGGCTGCGGTGTGGCCTTGCCGCTGCAGCTCCAAACTGGTGTTCTCATCTCTCAGCAGTGGTGATCACTTTTTGACCTCTGCTACTATTAACTTCGTTATCCTCCCTAAATGTCAGGCGGAGTGATTCTTCTTGAATCTAGCTGTTCTGGGAATATATCTTGCTTGGGTCCTTTCGCTCACTAAAGGGAAAGGTGTGTCTTGAGTTCACGGGCTCTGGTGATGCAGCCTGGTGCTCCCTGGAGGCACTTGGCTCTGCGGGAAGTGGACTGACTCCTGCTGTGCTGCGGGAGCTGCGCAGCCTCTGGCGCTGGCATCCTGCCCGAGCTGCCCAGCTGTGGGAAGTCTGTCTGGTTCTGTGGCCTCACCTGTAAGGTGCTGGCTTTGAGCAGAGTGAGTTGGAAGGACTGAGTTTAACCTTAGAGCTGATGAACTCGCAAGTGTTTTGCTTTGCAAGTTTTGCTTCTGGCTCTGCTTGAATCCCTCCGTTACAGCTGGCTTTTCCCACAGGCAATCCCACTGGCACAGTCGTCAAAGATCAGCTCTTTCTTTCATTGGAGATGTAAAAGGAGGGATCCCAGTTCCGTTCACCCTTCTCCTACTTGTAGGTCTCCAAGACTGGAAAGGCAGACACGTGTGCTCCTGCAGAGCATGCAGCAGAGTCTCTGCTTCCTCCGTGGGCAATACTTAAGATGTCAAGTCGGCATTTCACCGGGAAAATGGGAATGAAACACAAGGCTCAAACCTGTGATCTGGTTTTGCTGTGAGCATTTTGAGGAGCTGCCTGAGCTGCTGCATTTCACTGCTGACAGACACCTCCTGCCCATGGTGGCAGTCCTGTGTATCCACTCTGGTTGGGGACCAATGTGGAGCTCTGCTTCATGCTGCTGCGAGCCCAGCCCATGGTGGCATGGGAAGCCAGGCCCTCTTCTTGCTCGTGAATCACCCGGAGAATTGTAATTATTTTCCTTGCTACACAGTCTTATCCTGCCTTTAATTAAACATGTGCTGTCCTGCTGAAGGCAGCGGGACTGTACCAGCAAGGTTTGACAGTTGGACTTGAAATTCTCTTAAGACTGATGAGATGTAAGGAGGACCTGTCCTTATCACTGGCACTTCCAGGATGGGAAAGGTTAGCAAAACCTCTGCCTTGGATCCCCTTAGCCTGTATTGGAGGAGAAGTAATGCAGCAGGCAATGTTGGCCTGCTCAGTCTCTGCAGCAAAATCACCTGGTCCAAACGCCTCTGGCTCTGGGCCTTTGTCTCAGAGGCAGCCTGTTGTTACAGGGTTTTTTTGAGGAAGTGGGGATGTCTGAGGCCCACTCTGTGGCTAGCAGAGCTTGGGAACACCTTGATAGTTTTGGCTGCGGAAGCAAGAAGATTTTGTGCAATTCCAGTGTGAAGTCTGTGTTTATAGCGTAGACCCAGTTCCTGGTCTCCAGATGTATAAATTGTCAACGCCTTATTTCAAAGACGTTGGCCTATGTGTAAGATTATTGTGGCTCTATCGTTGTGTAAGTTGGGTGTCTGACTCCTCCTCTTCTTCTGGCACGCGTCGTGCTCCCCTTCAGCAGTGCTGCGGCTGTCTCACCTTGAGAAATGCCCCATCTTTATGAACGTGTTTCACTGAAGCCTACTTAAAGCATGCTTGGTTGAGGGGAGAAATGTCCCTACAGCCTGATGGCACTTGACAGCCACCCCCCTTCTGTCTGCCATTTGCAGCAGGGGTCTCGGCACCATGGCAGCCCCCGCGAGCTGTCTGTGCTGCAGAACAGTGTGGCTCCTTCTCCGGAGAAACTGGTAGAGGAGCACAGGTGTTCATTTGCCTTCCTCCTGGCCACCGTGGAGGTGGCTGTCCTCCAGGTACAGGAGGGAGTGTGGGGGCTGGCCATCGGAGGAGAGCAGCAAGGTAATGCTGGGGAACGAGAGCCCCGTGTCCTAGTCCCCTTCCCCTGGGATTAGGCATGGTGCCTTTGGCAGGACTGATGTTTGGGGTGTGAAACAGGACAAATGCCTCAACACAAACGTGTGGGACTAGTTCACGTGAATCTCAGTGCTGTGTGTTAGTGTGGGGAGTGTGGAGGGGATCTCCTTGCCCCAGCAGCGGCAGGTGTGGGGAGAGCTGGGGTTCAGCCTCGGGTAGGCCAGAAGCCTGCTTGCTATAGCCTCAGGAAAACAAAGATTCAGAAGAGAGTCACGAAACTAAATCTGGGCCTGGGCCAACGTGGAAGCACTCCACGTTTTCCAAGTCCCAGGCTTCAGCACTCAAATGGCTTTCTCTGCTTGCTTGGCTGTGAAAATGCATCTTTCTGCAGGAGGGGTGGGAGCTGTAGGACATACGAGCTTGTGTTGCCATCGTGTGAACCATGGATGGGCACAGGGCTCTGGCCTTGTTGCAGGGACTCTGTGGCCATGGTTGCCGCAGGCTGGATGCCAGCATGGGAAGCTCGGTGGGCCTGGTAGGTCTGCATCCCTGATCCTGCCGCCCATCAGCAGGCTGCTTGGGTCATTCCAGGACTGAAGTCCTTTCCCTCCCTCCTGCCAGAGCAGTGGGGCCAGCTCCACTGTGCCTCTTCTGAAGAGCCAGGGTGGCTGGGGTGACCCAGCACTGTCAGCCGCACAGAGCTGGGCTGGCTCTGGCCATTAATGCCATTTGGGGGATGGTTGGCTTTCTGGGCCTGCCCTCAGGATTTTGTTTTTTCTGGGAAATGGCATAGTTGAGTGGTAGCTCAGAGGGTTTGTTCTGATCCTTTTATCCATTTTCCTTTCTCCTTTTTTCATTTCCCACCTCTTGATCTGACTGAGTAAGTGAGCAGAGGGAGGAGGCAGGGCTCTGGTAAGCATTACTCTCCAGAAGAAAGGAAGCCCTTGGGGGTGGTGTCCAAATTCCCAGCATGGCTATCTGAATACTGTGGTTCTCCAGGCTAACCTAATAGCTCCATTAACCTTTATTTCATGTGCAGGGGCTTTGCCACAACCTCAGTAGTAATGCTGGGAGCTTCACAGATATGAACATTGACAGTCAAAAAGGATTGAGATTGGGAGAAAGTACGTCATGTCAGTAAGCTGAAGAAACATAACTTAGTTGGAGGCATGCTAATTGCAGAGAGGAGGATGGAACCTCCTTCAGACGTTTTCTAGGGCCTCTTATAGACAAGAGACTGGGCTTACAAGGGCCCTTTATGACTTTGCTGTGTATGTACATGCTGTGTATGACTTTGCATGTGCTGGATTGTTGTGCTGCTGTGCAGAGGGACCTTGACGGGCTGGAAAAATGGACCAACAGGATTCTCCTGGGGTTCAACAAAGGGAAATGCCAATTTCTGCACCTGGGGAGGAATAACCTCATGCACCAGTACAAGCAGGGGACTGACCACCTGAAAAGCAGAAACACTGGGGATCTTAGTGGACCACAAATTGACCAGCAGTTAGGAAGAGCATTTCCAGCAGCTCAAGGGAGGTGATCCTTCCCCTCTGTTCTACACTGGTGAAACCACATCTGGAGGACTGTGTCCAGTTCTGGGCTTCTCAATGCAGGGAAGACATGGACATAGAGGGGTGTGGCCAGTGAGAAGCCACAAAATGATTAAGAGACTGGAGCATCTGTGATATGGGAGAGACTGAGAGAGTTGAGACTCTTCAGCCTGGAGAAGAGAAGGCTCAGGAGGATTTTACCAATGTGCATATGATGTCAGAGAACAAAGGAGATCATAGAACCATAGAATCGTTTAGGTTGGAAAGGACCTTTAAGATCATCTAGTCCAACCATTGACCCTACTCGACCAGGTCTGCCACTAAACCATGTCTCCAAGCACCACATCTACACGACTTTTAAACACATCTGGGGATGGTGACTTGACCACCTCCCTGGGCAGCCTGTTCCAATGCTTGATAACTCTTTCAGTGAAAAATTTTTTCCTAATGTCCGGCCTAAACCTCCCCTGGCGCAACTTGAACCTGTTTCCTCTTGTCCTACCGCCAGTTACTTGGGAGAAGAGACCAGCTCCCATCTCACTACAACCTCCTTTCAAGAGATGGAGCCTGACTCTTCTCAGTAGTGTCCAATGACAGGACAAGAGGTAACAGGCAGAGAGTGAAATAGAGGAAATTCTCTTTAAACGTAAGGAAACCCTTTTTGTTTTTTACTGAAGGGGTGGTCAAACACTGGAACATGTTGCCCAGTGAGGTTGCAGAGTGTCCATCCTTGGAGATATTCAGAACCCGAGTGGACACAGCCCTGGGTAACCTGCTATAGCTGACCCTGCTGTGAGCAGAGGTTGGACTAGCTGATCTTGAGAGGTCCCTTCCAACCTCAGCCATTCTATGGTTCTGCTGGACCTGCCTCCATGATGCAAACTGCCTTTTTGAGTGAGCTGCTGTATTTGGAAATCTGCATCCCTCACTCACCGTCCTGCTTACATATTCTTTCACAGTTTTGCAGATACTGGCTTTCTAGAAACTTACTCTGCTTTCTTAATGTAGCTGGAAGGTCTGTGCTAGCGTCCACAGGCAGTGAGATGCCTGTCTCATGCTGATCGAGGCTGGATGTGAAGGCAGTGGCGGCTCCGTTCCCTCTCTTGTGGAACAGGAGGTGGCTGATGCAGCCAGTTTTGGGGTTGGACAGTCAGAGTTCCTCACGTAATGGATGAGGAAGGGATACAGGGGTCTGTCAGACTTATGTCTCTACTCAGGAGTTAGGATCTCCCTGTCCTAATTTTGGCCCGCACTACCTCTAGTGCCACCCATCTGCATCACCGGGGAGCAGTTGTGACATGTTGAGGATATGAGGCCAGAAGCTCATTTCTAGGTCAGGTGAGTATTTCCTCCTTCCTGGGTTCACTCTGCTTTCTCGGGCAAGAGTACACCATTGACCAAAGTCGGAGCCCTGGGCTAACCTGGCTTATAAATTAAGCGCAGGCAAAACACTTCATGTGTACTGAACTCCATGGGATCAGGGACTTTTGTGCTTTTGGGTCTTACTGGGTGAGAAGCTCTGCAAAGTGGAGTGTCAGGCATCCTTGCTTTATCAGTAAGAAATATGTCCTAGATCAGTGGGCCTCATCGTCAGCGCGTGAGGCTCAGGACTTTCTCAATACACAGGTATTTCAGTTCCTCAGCAGAAGCCAAAGGTGAATCTGCCAAATGCAGCCTGTATTTCTGCTACCAGTGCTTCTTGTTTTCGTAAACTGGCTGAGCCTGTTATTGTTTCTTTGAATAACCTCAAATAAAACCACAGTGTGCTTTTTGGAAATGTTCCTTGAGTAGAACTGACCTAACCATTGGAAGTTGAGTGCTATGAGGTCAGGATACCTCTCTGCTTGGCTGGTTGTAATATTTCAATTTGAAGCTGATGTTTCTTTCCCTTTGCAATGACGATAGTTTTGACTGTCCTTGCACTGGTTCTGCTCTATTAGCCTGGTATTTTTCTTATGTAAAATTACTCCAAAGGCAGTGCTCTGAATCAAGAGGTTTGTTAACAATTGCACTGGGGTTTGATCCTTTCTTACTTCCGCCTATATCATATTTCACTGCTGAAGTGGGTCTTCCAAAGTTGCTGAGGCATCAGTCATTGTTAAGATAAAAGTAAAGTCTTTCCAGTTTAATTGTGGTTAGCTGGACCTAGCTGACAAGCAAGTGTCGTGTACTCTAACAGGAGTAGAATAAATAGCTCAGGGTGGTCAGTTAGCTTACCTGGAGTTTCTTGGGAACCCAACGCATTTGTAGTGGGTGGCTGCGTAACTTGTGTAAGTGCAGCTTGCAAGTGACTGGTGTAGTCTAATTGTGAGATGTTTGTCACAGTCAGGGGTCTCCTAAAGTTTTGATGGGTGTCTCCCATTGTTTGTATTGGTTGCACGCTTCAATATTTGCCTGGCAACAGCAGAAAGGCACATTTGAGGCTTTTTATTTGGTGATGCGAACGGGCCTGTGAGTTTGACTGCGTGTTGTTGCACGTACTATTGTTGATAACGTTCTTTGTACATGACCACCTCCTCTCCGCTCTTCCTGTTGGACGTTGCACTAAAAGTGCTCCGCTTTCATCCTGGTCTGTGTATTTCAACTTCAGCTTCTCGCAGGACCTCGCAGGGTGCCCTGGCATCATGGAGGGCCAACAGCATGCTGGCCGTACCAACAGGAGCACACCCAGCGACTGGGGGAGTGATGATTCCCCTCTGCTCAGCCCTCCGTAAGCCACACCTTGATACTGCATCCATTGTGGGGCCTGCAATACAAGAACGGCATCGCTGAGCTGGTGTGAGTTCAGGAGGGGGCCCATAGGGTGGACAGGGGCTGAAGCACTTGCTCTGACAGGACAGGCTGCAGGAATGGGACTTCTTCAGCCTGGAGAAGGTGCTGCTTTGGAGGGACTTCAGAGCAGCCTGCCAGTGGGTACAGGGGTTATCAAGGAGATGCAGCCTGGTGGTGCGTGGGGAAGAATGAGAAGCACAGGGTGCCTTTGAACTAGGTGCTTCCAACTGGGTACAAGGAAGCTTTTTCCACTGTGAGGAAACCTCGTTGGAGGTTTTGAAAGACTTGACTAGATAAAGGCCTGAGCAACCTGATCTGACTTCATAGCTGACCCTGCTTTGGTTGGACTAGAGACGTCCTGAGGTTCCTTCCAACCTGAATTATTTCATGGTTCTGTGGTAAAGGTCTGTGATATACAAAGGATTAGAAGGATATTACTTCTTTGTCCCTTTTGACTGAAAAATCCATATCTCTAGGTTCCCCCTTTTTTTTTTTGAAGACATGGAAGGATTTCAATTTTGTTTCAGAAATTGTACATAATTCTTGAATGACTTCTTATATGTTTGCCTGCTTTCATCTTTAGAGCAGCTGCTGAAGAGGATGTCACAGCTGAAAACATACTGCAGAGCCTGTATTGCACATTTTTCTGTCTTTTTTGTGATGTTACAATTTTGTGGAGTATTTCTTATCTTTTGGCTTAGAGTCCTTTACAGGCTCTTTATACCTTTCACTAATTTTCAGCCAGTCGGTACATTAATGGGAGCAATGGCCTGTGTGTTTCCAATCTGTTATATTGCAGTTGCTCTGCTCTGGATATTGTAAGAATTTATGTCCTCTGAGTCTTATTTGCAAGACAATTTTGTAGTTGTTTTCCATTTTACCCGTCCTGTAACTGTACACATACTTCAACGGTAGAATATCTTTATAATATATTCTAACTTACAAAGTCTTTTTCCCCCCTAGCTACCCAGCTATGCTGTTAATATATTATTATACCCCTTGCTCTTTGTCTTGAGCCTTTTTATTTGTGATGACTTCCATCGTACTCTGAGTTGGCTGAATTCCTGTGCACCGGAGTCCTTCATATTAATCCATGTTCGCTTTGTGTGGTCTTCAGGCTTCTGGTATGCCAGGGAACAGTAAAAGGTTGCTGCTTACTCTTTTTTTCTTTAAACTTCTATTTTTGATCTTATATCGGTATAATTTGGACACTGAAAGATCTAGGTCGTGCAGATTTGGTGATTATTTTTTTTCTTCTTTTTCTTTTTTTGATATTCAGAAAATCTTGTTGTGTATGTTTCATCTCAATAGAGACGTTCAGTATAGTGTTAAATTTGTGACTTTTTTTTTTTTTTTGCCAGCTGTATGAAACAGGGTTAACGTTGATTAGAAAAAGGGGTAATTGCCAATCTCCAAAGAGACATTCGCTTAAGTTTTCACTTTTGGTTCTAGTAGCAATTTTAAAATGAACTTGTTCTCCGTTTCCAGTGTCACAAATGAATCTCTTGTGCAGTCTGGCTTTGTAAATTTGGCTGTTGGAGTTATGAGCTGAAGTACCCAGTTCACAAAATAGCGAACTGAAAATTATACGCGTCACGTTAGACACAGTGTTTGCACTCTTACCAATTGTTGATTACATCATGTTGCCGTATTTTACATCATATTAACTGTAGTCCTAGTAGAGATAAGAGAAAACTTTAACTTCTTGCTAGTTTTCTAAAAACTTTGCTAGCATAAGTGGGAAGCGCGTCTGTTCTGCACTTTTAAGTGCTTATTCTTGAAGACGTCCCGTCTCTGAGCCGCAGCTGAACAACCAGCGTCTGTTTATTTGCCTCCGCAGCGCTGGTCTGCCTTTGCAGCAGCAGCGAAGTCTGCTGGGCCGGTTATGGAAACCGGGGTATGCTCTGCTGGCAAAACTGTTTCTGCTACTAGAGTAAAAACATTCATGAGCAAAGCAGTCTGTCAAGGGAAAAGACAGTCTTGTTGGTGTATCTGTGCTTCAGCTAGCAGCATTTCATTGACACAGTCCTGTTGGTAAGGGGTTAATGATGGGGAGTAAGTGGCTGGTACCTGGCAATTAACAAGAAGGTTTTTGTGGTCAGAGCAGATGTGGTAGCTTACTTGGATTCTGTTTAACTTTCTCTTTTTTTCAAATATAAAATCTTAATTCTTGCGTGGGAACGCAGTAATTCTGAATTTGTTTTTTGTGACCTCCACTGATAAGTTTTGACTAGTTTGAATTTTTGTCACATCAAAATATTTTATTCAAGTCCAGCTTAACTGAATCTTAAGATGTGGGATGTGCTGATCCTGTTGTCTTGCTGTTTGCTGAATGGAAATTTGTGCACAGATCTGATAATAGTCTGTCAGCACTGTGAGGTTCTACAGTTTTTTGGTAACTTTTTTTTTTAAAAAGAAAAAGCTGGGGGAGGAGAAAATGCTGCTTAACTGATGTAAAAAAGTAGCGTATGAAGCAAGGTATTTTGGAACATCATATTTCGTAGATGTCTCCCTGAAGCAAAGTTAATTGGATGGGAAGAATTGTGAGATTGTCATGACAGCCTGATTCTGAGGCTCAGTCTGCACTTGGCTTCACAGGCATGTCTGTCTGCATGTAGGTTCTGGTTATTTTCAGTAAGGTAGTTATGCTAGTAAAAGGCCTGTTAGGCAGTTTGTTCTGTTAAATGGCAATAAACTGCATGGATACAACTGCTGTGCCAAAGAAGTGCTATGTTGTTTTGCTTTCGATGGACTAGCTACGAAAGTAAAACTTAACTGTGGGCAAAACCGAAGTCAATGTTCGCAGCTACCGGTTTGCCCCACAGATAGTTAGCTTTCAAATCTCTATTGTGTCAATAAATGCTTCCTGTATATCTTGCATTGCAACATATAGCATGATTTTGTTCCAGTTTATTCTAAAAAGTTTTTTTTGAAAAAGTGTGCACATCTGTTTTGAGACCGCCTAAAATTTGTAGGCAAAAGTGCTAGAAATTTGGGCTATAGATGTTGTGCTCCCTTTGTTATTTTCCAACTTTTAGACTCTAGCAGGTCAACACAATGTCTTGCCTGGAATTTCCTTGCATTCTAAAATTAGGAGAAGGATCTAGGAAACAATGGCAAATCAAGTCTCTAAACCTCCTGCTCTGACTTGAACCTTTGTTGTCATTTAGACTTTCACCTACTTCCTTTCTTATTAAACTGATTTGCATGAGATAAAGTGAATTAAAAAGAACTTACGCCGTTCGGTGTCAAGAGGACTTTGTTTTTTTTTTTCCTTCTTCTTTTACTTATTCTACTGATAATGGTCTCCTATGCTACTATAGGACATCAGGAGTATGAATTTCGTATCACTGCTGTTCATCCCAGAGCACTTCTCCTTTTCAGTGGGGGGGGTGACGTGAAATTATGACAGCCTCGGCACAGCAGAGGCCGTGCCCTGTTCTGCAGTCCCTCAACGGGCGTTTGCACCCAGCAGCGCTTCCTGACTGAGATGTTTCTATGGGAAACTGCAGAGATTTTGATCTATGGCAGAGAAACTTCTCAAGTTAGATTCTTCAACCTCATCATCATCCCTTCTAGTGGGGCGAGCCGCTCTCTCTGTGGTCTGTCTTTTCACGGCTACGTTGTGCATCACCTTTTAATTCCTTGCCCCTCCCTTGTCTGATCTGTATTATTGTCCTTTGCAATATTATGAGTGACAGTTGTGGGTGTCCCACCATGACGTGGAAGTTAAATTAGGATCCTGCACAGCTTTGACGTAGCGGCAATTTAAGATTTATTAACAAAGGACTAGGTTGTATGATTTTTAACAATACTTAATCATCAGCCAATTATTCTTAGTGATTTAATAAAATTCACTATGATCAACATAGCGACTTAGTTAAAGATTGGAAAATGGCAAGGTTCACATAACATACAACAGAGTTGCCTAAATCAAAGCACCCACCACAAACACACACAAACAGATACAGAGATTAACCTATATAATTAAGATGTTTTTCTTTTTGCAAAAAGTAGAAAATTATTGGTACCGAAAGATCTTTGAAACCTTGAAAAATCCAATAGTAGTGAATTACTCCCTCTTTTGCTTCACTGGCACTTGTCAGCAGACCATGTCTGAAATCCTCACGAAATCTATACTATTTTAATATCCTTGTGAAATCTACCCTGAGGGGTAGGGGTAGAGGGGTAGAGCCTGCTGTGATCCCGGAGAGCTCAAAGGGTCTCACTTAGGATCACAAGATAATTGACTTTGGTCAGTATTTTTACATTTTGACCACAATTCTTGTCAGGTAATTCTGGTACCTTCCAGAGCAGGCTACGATCCAGGCAGCAGGAGGTTCAGGTACGGTTAGGGGCTGTCTGACCGTCTTAACTCACTGTGCTTGTAACCAGGACAAGAAAGTACCCGATTGTCCCAACTCACTGCACTTGCAACCATGATAGGAAACTCTAGATCATCCCAGCCCACTGCACTGGTAGCCAAGATGAGAACACAATGTTGGCTGGTCCTGACATTGCAATGTGGCCCAGGGGAGTCTGCACCACCACACACCACCCTGAACCAGAACAACTCAGTATCTCCACAACTGTTCCTGGGGAGGTCCATTTCAGTAGCCTTTGATGAAGATGGATTGCTGGAAAGGCAACTGAGAAAGAAGGTTCAGACCTCAAATTCTTATTTGATCTTTCTCAGTGTGGTCTGCGTAAGCAGCCCTGACTCTTGTGGACATGTTTTCTGATCTGTAAGTAATCCTGCGATTCCATCTTCTGTTGCTTACTGTAACTCCCTCTGCCATAGGACGGACAGGATGGTTACATGGATTAGAAATGGTTTCTGTGTGTCACTTCATAGACATGAGCTTGTTTCTAGCTTCATCGCTACTTTCTTTTGCATCACGGCTTGAGTTATTAGCTTCTTAAGGTCTGGCCATGTAAAACTCATAAACTGCTAGAGATGACTTAGAGAACTTGTCTGTGCTGTGGCAGAACCCAAACACATAATCAGAGACCCAGTGTTGCTATGTGTGTGTGCAACAGTCTCTGCCTTCATCTATTTGTGGGTTTTGGGTAAACTTCTTAAAACTGTCTCATTTTCCGCAGTGGCCCGATATTGTTTGTTTGTTATTCCCAGGCACTCTGAAACGATCCAGGAAATGCAGCAAGCACCACAGCCTTGGTTTCCGTCCTGTCCAGTATCCTATGTCCAACAATAGTTAGAAGCAGCTGCAAGATTTGTTCAGTTGATAATTATAGTATGTTGTGTTTAGTAAACTTACTGAGAGGCTGTTGATGTCTAGAAAGAGTATGATTGATGAATCTTGTTATTTACCATTTATAGCTAATATAATTGACTTCTGAGAACAAAGGTAGGTGTGAAGACGTTGGGTGTTGTTAGACTAGGGGACGTCTAGATGTCCTTTCTAGTCAACATTTCTGTGACTGTGGTGTTTCTAGAAAGGAATTTTCTTTCCTTCTCTGATTCTTTGGTACTTGGGCCCTACAGATAGTTTGCCTGCTCCTTTTCTTTTCCGGTATGAGTGGCACAAATGTTTTCCCTGTTGGTGTAAGGACCTGTCACTGATGTCCTGATAAAATGTACTGTACGGCAGATATGTGTGACAGCAGGGACAGGACTTCAGTTGGAAGTCCCCTTATACTTCTTCTCTGGACCAGACTCATAAACACTGTAGTGTCTGCCGGCAAGCTGCTTTATAGTGACTTCCTTGTGATGCTAGTATTTGAATGCCTAAGATGAACTGTTGTCTTAGGAAATGAGGAACATCCATTTTGTATCCTACAAGGGAGGGAGAAGAGCAGTGGGATAATAGAGATGTTAAATGAATCATCAAGCTAAACTCATTAAATGCCTTTCTTGTTTCACCCTCCTGTCTTGTAGACCTTAATCAGGGTTCTCATCTGTGCAGTGACTGCACTGTGAGGACCTCCCCAGGACAGAGGTTATGAGAGAAGGCAGTTGTCTCCGGGGGTGGATGCTCAGGTTTGATCTGAAGTGAGAAGACAAGTTTCCCACAGAACTGCTGCTGACCCAATTTTGTTCTCTTGTTGTAGCCCTTCTTTAGGCTTCTGAACCTGCGCAAGCTGGGTCTGAGTGACAATGAAATCCAGAGACTTCCCCCTGAGGTTGCCAACTTCATGCAGCTGGTGGAACTAGACATCTCCCGTAACGGTAAGGTCAAAGCTAACTGGGGAGTGGGTGCTCCACAGCCCTGCTTCTCCTAGTGTAGTAGTACTACCCTGTGCGCTCGTGATCTGGAAGAGGCAGTACCCTTTCACAGTCCTGCAGAGTGATCTCTCATGGGTCCTGAGCTATGAAAATATGGTTGTGTAACTGTGTCTTAGGCTGTCACC
The DNA here is from genome assembly GCA_013397275.1 of Burhinus bistriatus. Lineage (NCBI taxonomy): Eukaryota > Metazoa > Chordata > Aves > Charadriiformes > Burhinidae > Burhinus > Burhinus bistriatus. The sequence goes on from VYXH01005919.1 coordinate 123,150, forward strand.
AGTACCTGGTGACCCATTTTCCATGTGACAGGCTATTCTTGAGCCTCTTTTTTTCTTCCACGTATTTTTTCCAGACATTCCAGAAATTCCTGAAAGCATAAAATTCTGCAAATCCTTGGAAATCGCAGACTTCAGTGGGAATCCTCTCTCCAGGTAGGAAGGCATATGCAACCCTTTTGTCCAGCTGAGAGTGAGAGTTGAAGTTCCTCATTCTCCCTAGCTTTCTCTGGTCTTCATCTTGTAATTGTCTTCCCTTGAAGGCAAAGGTAGGGTGATCCTAGAGCTTGACAAGACCTGCAGGTGTCTGCTCTCCTGACAGGTGGAACGCTCAGCATAGGGAAGAGCTGGTGTGTGCTCCCTCTTCTGCAGGGCCTGTGGCTTGGATTGATGAGCCATTAGTCATACTGTTGCCACTGGTGTGAATGGTGAGGACTTTTGTCCTCTTGGAGTAAGTTTGTTGCTCCCTCCCCACCCCTTCACCCTGGTGCACAAACCAGAATGGATGTGGACTGGTTTAACTACAGAGAAGTAAAGAAAGGCCTGCGTGCTATGCTCTGCTCTCTGTCAGTCCTTTTTGCTCTCTGTCGTCTTACGTATAACTTAGGATGGCTGTCCTTTGAATTCTCAGTGTCCAGAGCTATGTCCAAGAATGGAGCTCTCTGCCTTGTCTCTTCAGTCTTCTGTCAGATGTCTTTACAGCTCTTAATCCATAATGTTTTGGGAATTTAAGTATGGCTCCTCTGCCTTAGTGAACCATACTTTCAGGCACTGCTGTCTTGATGCACTGTCTGCCAGGGTCCCTGTAGATGCCGGTCTGACTCCAGATGCCTGCTGCCCTTTGTGCTCCTGGGCAAGCGCTGCCCACGTCGCCCTTTAAATAGATTTAACTCTCTGCTTCCCTCCTGTGATGCCAGACACTGCCAGAATGGGACAAGCTTTTCAGTTGTGAGAATCCCTGTACCACAGGAACAACCTGCACTTCTACACTAGAAGTTATTTGTCAGAGTCTTTTTGTGGCCCAGAGTTGTAAAATGTGCATTGTGAGCAGTGGGGCAGAGAAGCTCCAGGAACTGCCTGTGAACAGCAAAGGATTTCTCCTTTTCACGGGTCTTTCCCTGTTCTGTTGAACCTTGGAGCTGTTACGATGATACTCCTTGGTCCCGGGGAATGCTGTCGTGTCATCTGCATAAATATCCTTAGATGGGCATTTGGATTACTCGGTAGCTCTCCCTGCTTCCAAGTTTAAATGATCACGTGGCATAATTTAGTCTGGGATTTGTGCTAGAGTACTGCAGAGCCAAGTTAGCACACTTGAACTTACGGTGACTTTGGTGCAAGGGACTATTGTCTTGGAAACGGGGCATATCCTGGATCAGGAGCCAGGGTCAGACTTGGTTCCTGCTCTTCTCCTTTCCACATGGGATAAGACTGGCCTTAGGGGCATTTAAGTGAGGAATTTAGGGCTTGGTTTGTGCACAGAATTAATGGTGGTTTGTTCTGTTGTGCCTTTACAGACTTCCAGAGGGCTTCACACAGCTTCGGAGCCTGGGCCATTTGGCCTTGAATGATGTGTCCCTGCAGAGCCTCCCCAATGACATTGGGAAGTGAGTACGCCCCTACTCCTCATAGTGGGGAGGAGGGCTGGGGTGGGGACACCATGCTATTGGGGTGGCAACACTAGCAGGACTTGGGAGAGGAAGAGTGTGCCATCCCAGTTACAGATTGCCACTGTACTGAACATACTGCGTGAGCAGCTCTAAGCATTATTCTTGTTAAAAGACAACCTTTTTAAAAAGGTTCTTTTCTTGGTCTCAGCTGCTTCTCCTCTTCTGTGGCACAGGCATCCAGGCTTCTCAAATCCTCTATCTTTCCTTATTTTATGAGTGCCCGTTTGCCCCTTTCTAGACAGGTGTGGTCTGTCCAGTGATGTTGAAATGATTTATGTTGCTAGCATAAATGAGGCTTTGCCCGTGAGGTGCAGTGCCCCTCCCATGGGATTTGGCTTTCTATACGTGAGGAGTTTTATCTTTTTGGGCAGACGGTCCTGTGTGTGATACCATGTTTCCTTGTCCTGAGTTTGGGCACAGTGTTGTTTCCCCATGATTTTGCGATAAGCAGTCACCTTCATCAGAAGTCATTTAACATCCTCTTTGTTTTTTGTTTTCCCCTGTCATCACCATTCATGTGTACACAGTCATGTATATGCATTTGTGCAGGCCATGAGGGGTGGTCCCAAGGGAAGGGCTATGAGCATCTCCTTGTATCCCTAAAGCCCTATTCAGTGAATCTGGCTTTCTCGCTCCCTTTTCTCTTGCAGTTTGGCAAACCTGGTGACTTTGGAGCTACGTGAGAACCTGCTAAAGACTCTCCCCACGTGAGTGTCTGGTGGCTTCAGGAGTCTCCTGCCTGATTGTTCTTACTGATTCCTCAGGGACTTGCTGTTTCTGTAGTACAGGCTCTAGCACTTTGCTTGGGAGGGCTCAAGACTTTGCATAAGTTAGCTGCATCTTGCTGGATTTCTGTAAAGTGGGGTGAGGAGGGAGAGATGATACAGGGCTTAAGAATAGGCAGGGATGTTCAGAGTCTGTACTCAGCCTGTGTGTCAGGATTGATTTGGAATAGACAGGGTTCCACAAGAAAGCTGCTCAAAATGGTGAGAACCATTTTTCCTAGAGAGGTGGAGCAGATGATCTATTCTTTTGGAAAAAGAGAGAAAAATGTACTCATGTGGGTATAGGAAGAACTCTGTATACAGTGCACTTCATAATTTGAAGAGCAGCAGAGTATGGCTGCAGATAACATTTTGCTCCTGACATCTCTGTTTTCTTGGGTATCCCTTCTGATTGTTCTGGTTGAGTAGTTTGTGGGAATAGGTGGGATAACTGGCTTTCCTGCAGCAGACAAAAAATAAGCCAGCAAGGGAGAAAAGGTAAGTGTTTTGGAGAGTTAGGGACAGAGATGAATTCTTGGTAGAGGAGCTGGTTGGTACAGCTGATGCTATCAGGTAGATAGAATGTGGAGAACTAATGGGTTTCTACATTAATTTCTGATTTGGAGCCCCCGAGAGTTGTTTGTTGAGTTTTCTAGCCTACGTTAGCTCTGTCAGCTTGTTTTCCACCTGCTTATCCATACAACTGATGATTCCCCCAGTCTTCCTTGAATGTACGTTGGAAGGGATTCTACCTGACTTCTTTTTGAATAGCGATGTGTTTTGGGGCCACACAAACTCCTCAGTGAATGTGTGAAGCATGCAACTATTGTCGCCTTTTCCTCAGTGCCCTCTTCCTGTTCATGGCAAGTGTTCAGTTTGGCTACCTGTACTTTCCCTCCTTGGTCCTCTGTGTTATTTAAAAAAAGAGGGCAAAGGAGGCGTCTGATGATACAGTGTTCAGGCAAGGCTTTGAGACTCTAAGCAGTTAGGGCTTTAGTCTTACTGCTTCTGTGATGGCCATGCCTCCCTCACTGTGAGATGTTGCTTTGACTTGGGTGCATGCTCTTCCTGATTTTCCTCTGGGACCTGCAAGGACAGGCTTTATATGACATCAGTTATATCTGCTTGTAGGATTCATGTGTCAGCTTTGACCCAGAGGACAAGACACTTCCAAAAAGGAGCTGAAAGACTCTGCACTGGTCAGGTCCCAGGGTTCACATCTGGTGATTAAACAATGTGGAAGCATGGTTCAGTTTAACACTGTCATCTTGTCCCTGATGCCAAAGTCACTGGATCTTTTCTGCACAGAAGCTGTTGGCATGAACACCCGGTCATGGAAAGGTGATATTAAGAGACCAGCTGAGATTGCCCCACATGGAATATAGCCACAAGGGAGAATGTGAGAGCCAGAGTTCCTTATGCCAGGCTGAGAACAGGCAAGCAGGAGAAGTTTGGGTCTTGGTGTTGAGACCCACTGCTGTCTGTTCCATGCGTTCTTTGTGTTCATACAGACAGGTACCACCACTGTGATACACCATGTAAACGAAGAGGTGCAATAGCTACATCTAAAGTTGGGCTTTCAAACTGCAGTGAAGAATGATCTCAATAGCTTCTCACCATCTAGTAACCAGCAAGTATTTGGAGTTTGAGAATTCAGTCCATGACGAAATCCATACAGTTTCTGGGGAGATCTGTCATACCCAGTGCTCCCTTGTTTCCCTTTGTTAGATTTATGTGCCATCCAGCAAGATACTTGTAGCATGCTATGAGTTTTTTGGGTTTTTTCTCTGAAAGATAAGTCCAGGCTTGATACTCATTCTGCAGTGCAATTCCAGCTTCTTTTCATATTTTCTCAATTCCCCAAATTCTACTTTTGGATGATTTCCAAAAATAAAAAGAGGATCTTGAAGGCCAAGGCGATTTTCATCAGATCTGTCAGTCAAATATGAGATTGAAATCAATGGCCAAAGAAATTTCAGTGGTACTGTCAGGTACATTACCTAGCTCTGAAGCTCTCGTACTTAGTCTGGTTGCAAATTGTGCCCAAGAATGGCTCTAAACAAGTCCAAGTGATCTTGCCAAAGAGTGGAATGACTTATGGAAATGGATGATGCTTTCAGTTTTCAAGGTTACTGAGCCCACTAGGTAGATGGGCTTCAATACTGTGAATTTGTGACTGCATAATGCATCAGTGTCCTTTTGATTTTTGTTGTTGAGCTCCTTAAAAGATCCAACTTGCAATGACCTTTACTTGTCAAAACTTAATTTCATTGGTTAGTCTTCTGCTGTCAACTGAGTTCTGAAACAGTTCATCTTGTACAGCTGATTATCACTCCTCATGTCTCCCAGGCAGATGGGACACAGCTTGCCAATAATTTAGGAAGGGTAGCTCTCATTGATGTATTTTCATGGAACACATGTTATCTTATCACCACATTCCAGTATTTAAAGGGTGGCTACAAAGAAGATGGAGAATCCCTTTTTATAAGGAGTCACGTGGAGAAGAGGAGTGATGGGTACCAGTTACTCCTGGGAGATTCCGATTGGACACAAGAGGAAATTTTTTCACAATGAGAACAATCAGCCATTGGAATAATCTCCCCAGGGAAGTGGTGGATTCTCCAACATTGGGCACTTTTAAGATTCAGCTGCTCAGGGTGCTGGGCCATCTTATCCAGCCTGTGCTTTTGCCAAGGAAGGTTGGACCAGATGATCCTTGAGGTCCCTTCCAACCTGGTATTCTATGATTCTATGAATAGTGGAGGATGATCTATACTGAGGCATTTTGCAAGACCTCATGTATCAACATGGATTCCACAGCTCACTTGTCCCTGTTTTGGGAATTCAAACTGTGAAGGTGGGAAGGGACAGTCAAGGCTGCTTCACCATTCAGAGAAGTCAAAGTGCAACGGTACAGAGACTGCTATACAACAGAATCCTTTTGCTGATCCTGTTGATAAACCTTTGCTTGGGTTAATACAATATGTCAAAATCCACTGCATAAGGTAAGAACTTGCTTTTTCTGTGTAGCCCAAATATTTTTATAGCCTGGCCCAGGCAAGACAGATCTTTCTTATTGCTTTCTCACAGATTTGCAGCCCCCAACTTCCTTAGTTTGGATGGCGGTGAGATGTATAGCTCTATTTCCAGAGAAATATAGTGATTTCTGTATTAGGACAGTTCCTTATGAAAAGAGTAAAAAGAACTGAAGACCCTCCGTACTGGGGAATCGGGCAGGGCTGAGATGGCAGTTCTGCCCTAGTGTAAAGTAAGAAACAGCAATCTGTGTTTGGGGAAGTGGGAGTTGGAGCTGATGGGGTAGGACTGAGAGCTGAGGACACACAAACACCTGGGCCATGTCCTGAATCCTGGTTTTGTGGGGCTGTAGACTGCAGCCTTTTATATCACCAGGTTGTAATGTGTTTGAATACTCAGCACACATCCTTGGACCACCAGTGTTGAGAGGCTTTGGTTCCCATGCAGCCTTCTTGCAGTATCTTGTCTAGTGTGCTTCTTGTCTGTACATCTTGACCTCTGCTGAGACATCATGCCAGTGTTGTCTTTTCCTTTCTCCTAAGCAGCATGGACATCCCATTCAGGAAAATGAGGCTGTTGAATTTGTCATTTCTGCCTCTCCCTGCAGCTGTGCTCCCCTGGCCCCCCCAAATATGTACTGTCTTCTGCTGACTCTCTCCTGTGTCGTGATTTGGGCATCAAACCAGGTCATCCTGTTATCTGTTAGTCTGTGCCCAGGTCCTCATCCTTGCTACAAAAATGGGCAGCAATGTTAAGGTGTGGCTTTTCAGCTGTCATGTTTTTGCTGAAAGAGTATTTTGTGGTGGGAGGAGGAGAAGGCAAATTGGTGACAGAGTGGAAACTGGCTGCTTTGGGACTGCAGTTGCTACTGAACCCTGGTGCAGATGGTCTGGCTTGGGGAAGGGTACCAACTCCCCTAAACTACTTGGCTCAGAGGGACTATGAAAAAGGTTAGGGTTGCCCCACCTGGTTTAGGAGTTATTAAAAATTACATAATTTGTGAGATGTGTGTCCCAGATGCTAACCTTCCATTCGTTCTTTCTTTTTTTTTTTTTTTTTTTTTCACTCCCCCTTTNAAATGATTTGCCCTTAAATTTCACCCTTCTTTTTTTTTTTTTTTTTTTTTTTGTCTCTCATCCCCTCTCTACTCCCTATATCTTGCAGTTCACTCTCCTTCCTTGTCAAGTTAGAGCAGTTGGATCTTGGTGGCAATGACCTGGAAGTACTGGTAGGTGGGGGATGGTGGGGAGGGAATATGGGTGGTTGGCAAGGGCAGAACCCTGTACCTCTGTGGAGGCAAGTGGTTTTTCATCTGAAATACAAAGAAATAGGTCTTCAGGTTGTTTGGGAAAATTCTGATCTGCCCACCATGGCCTAGTCACTGTTCCCAGCATAAAGTTCTCTTCATGTGTTGGCCCTCATGTTTTGCTTCCTGCTGTCCTCGTGCACAGCTTGCTCTGCTCTTGCCACGCCCTTCTGCGATGTTAATTCTTGCTATCTAGCTACCTAAGGATCTTTCCTTTCCAATGAGACTCTCTGTTTGGTATTTCCTTGCTCTTCTGTGTTGCACTGCCCCCAGCTGTTGCTTTTCACTTCTGCTAGGCCAACTTTCTACCTTTCTCCTTTCTGATTTGATTTCTCTACTGGAAACTGCAGGACCATTTCATGTTGTTCCTGGCAGTGAAGTTGGCCAAGCATGGGGTGTGTGCCCTCTGGACCAGAGTCCAACATATGTGCTGCTATATTGTGGCACACCAACATGTTAGCTTCATAAACCATTTGGTGAATGGTTCTAGGAGGTGTGAAAGCAATAACAGTGTCTAGCTTTGCAGAGGTGTGGTGTGATTTGTAGCATCCTAGAGCAGCTTCTCCCCTATGGAAGGGACTGATGCTATTACTGTCACGCTCTGTTACAGCCAGATACTCTGGGAGCGCTACCAAACCTGCGTGAGCTTTGGTTAGACCGGAACCAGCTCTCAGCCCTGCCTCCAGTGAGTACCTGTTTGGGGCCATTGATCCATCACTTTGCTCCCTTCCTCAGCTCCTCCCTTGAGCCATAGTGTCTCTTTTCTGGTCGTAGGAGCTGGGCAATCTCCGCCGCTTGGTCTGCCTGGATGTGTCAGAGAACAAGCTGGAGCACTTGCCCAATGAAGTCAGTGGGCTAGTAGCACTGACGGACTTGCTCCTGTCCCAGAACCTGTTAGAATGCATTCCGGATGGGATTGGTGAGTATTGTGGGATGGGGAGCAGTGCAGGACTTCACTGCCCTGGCAGTGCTCCTGGCGGGAGGGCTTCAGGCAGGTGTGTATATAACAAGGTATTAGGGCTTGATAGACATAGTCACGATAATCGAGTGCAGACACAGTAGATGATACTGGTGAGCAGAACTCTCAGGACGAGTTCAGGTTCTTGATCTGCATCATGCATGGGTGAAACTTGTGAACAAGCCTGGTGGGGAGGAAAGGTAGTGCCTGTATTGTTAGGGTACATAATCCCTGGTGGGAGGCATTTCGGCCAGATGAACATAGAACAGCATCATTATCTCTGTGGGATAGTTCACACGTCGCTTGTTGCCCTGGCCAGGTCAGCTGAAGCAGCTCTCCATCCTCAAGGTGGACCAGAATCGTCTGACAGAGGTGACAGAGTCAATTGGGGACTGTGAAAATCTGTCGGAACTCATCTTGACAGAGAACATGCTGACAGTAAGTACACTAGCAGCCACCCTGCCTCTCCTGTGCTGTTCAGTTTAGCCACGTGCCAGGGATCTTTTCCGATCTTGTGGCTTCTAAGCCAGGACCCTGAGCATACTCTAGCTGCTCTGCCTTTAGCTGCTTTGAGGCACAGTTTCATGTAGTTCACAGGCTCTTGAGAAGACCCTGGTGGAAGCTGTATTTTCTCACTCATTTTTTCTCTCTGAAAAAATTCTCTAGGATAGCTAGGATGCTGGCTGTAGGATAACCAGTCCTGAAGCCCATCCAATCTGATGGGAGCAGGACTAGGTGAAAAGCTGCATTTGTCGAGGGGCCATGGATTAGTGTAATTTCAAATCGCCCTGCTCCAAACTGCTCATGATTTGATTGTTAAAACACAAGTATTGGGAATGGATAGGTAGACAGGAGAAAAATCTTGACCAGTGGTGTTCTGAGTGTACTGTGCTTAGGTGAAAAGTTGGTATGGAATAGTCTGTGAACCTGAGGGAAAATCTGTCCCAAAGTTGTAGTGAGAACTTAGCAAAAATGTGTCTGTTAGGACAGAAGGCAGCTTCCCTCCCCTCCCCCCAAATAGAGGGCTTTATGCCTTTATACCTTTATTCTGCTGCTCTTGTCCTTTGCAACTACTGAATCATCTCCTTCCTAGGCCTTACCAAAGTCCCTTGGCAAGCTGGCCAAGCTGACGAACCTGAACGTGGATCGAAACCGGCTAACATCCCTCCCAGCTGAGATTGGAGGCTGTGCCAATCTGAATGTGCTGTCCTTGCGAGACAATCGCCTGGCCCTCTTGCCACCAGAGCTTGCCAACACCACTGAGCTTCACGTCCTGGATGTGGCCGGGAACAGGTCAGCAGCAGGAAGGGTAAACAGGCTTGTAGGCATGTTCCTAAGGAGGCTGCTCTGAAGGAGCAGCATGGGCTGGGCCCTAGTGTGTTTTGGGAGACACTGGGTCTGTGCTGATCCCATGATCTGGGGTTTGGAGAAGCCCAGACTGGCTGCTTTGGGCTCTGGAAAGAAGGGGTGTGTCTCTCAAGCTTTGCCTGTTAACTCATTCTCCATCTTGCTTGAATACAGCGTAGAGCTAATGCAGAAGTGTGGGGGCATTTTGTCATGTGTGAAATAAAGATCAGGGGAAATGCCTGGTCCGTTGTCTTCCTTCCTGCAGATTTTGTAGTTTTGTGTCGTCAGTCCTCAGGTGATTGGTGCCAAAGCCAAAGCCTTGTTTATGATGTGCACAGCCCCACAGTGTGCAAATATCTGTGATCTGTTCTGAAAGATTCTGCAGATTTTAGCTGCAGTTCTGTTAGCTGAGGCTGGTATTTTTTGTAGCAGATGGAAGCTGACCAGAGCTTCTGTTTGGAACATCTCTGTATACTGGTCTGTGAAAGCATAATTTTTCTGTCTTCAAACTCCTTTTCAAAATTCACCATTTTCTCATTGTTGATGGTAGTTGTCCTCTGCTAAAAATTGATGAGAGTGGGTTGCTGGAGTCCAGTCTGTGGCTGTTGCAGAGCCGTATGCAGCACAAGCTATCTGCTGCAGCAGTGTAGAAGTGAGGGATCCCGTGGTGGCTTGGCTCTGTCCTTCTCCAGTGCAGGTGAGACAGTCTGAAGCTGAGTTGAAGTTCCTTCATTACAAAGTAAGTTAACCAGCTGTTCTTCTTTTATTTTGCAGACTGCAGAACTTGCCGTTTGCTTTGACAAATCTTAACCTGAAAGCCTTGTGGCTGGCAGAAAATCAGTCCCAGCCCATGCTGAAATTCCAAACAGAGGATGATGAAAAGACAGGAGAAAAAGTTCTTACTTGTTACCTGCTTCCCCAGCAGCCCTCTCCTAGCCTAGGTAAGAGACTGCTTTACGAATGCTGTCTGCAGTACTGTGTACTCTGGAGAGTGCTGTAGGGAAGAGGCCTTGAACTTTCCTCTCTGCTTGGTTGGACTGTTCTTCATTACCGTGATACCTGTAGCAGACCTAGGCTCCTAAATGGCTGGTGGCGACTTTCCAAGGCAGACATTGTTAAAACTGAGAAATTGCATCTCTGCCAGGTGATGAAGAAGCTGCAGCTGAGTCTTCAAGTCTTCTGCTTTGATCTATTGACCAAGTGGTTAACTGTCTGTAAGATTTGGTTCCTGTCATGATGATATTCTTGTGTCAATAGTTCTGATTCCTGCCTTAATCCTACCTTTTTCCTTAGTTCTTGGGTAAGGAGTGCTAGAGCTGAACCATTCAGGTCCTTTTGTAGAGGCTCCTATGTGGGAGACGTAAAGAGCTGACAAGATTTGGAGGCTGCATCCTTTGTGCTCAAGGCCTCTGTGGTTTGGTGCCGTGGGCAGATACAACAGAAGTCCCCTAATGGGTTGAGAGAACTGTCTTTAATCCAAGCCTACAATGCTGCTTGTTCAGAAAGTAGCTCCCACTGTGTTATCTTTCTCCCCAGAGAATCTTTTGCAGAACAGTGTGGATGAGAGCTGGACGGACACCAATTTAAACAGAGTCAGTGTGATTCAGTTCCTGGATGAACCCAAAGTAGATGATGAAGAGGAGTCTGGAGCTGAGAGACGGGTAAGAAGAAGAGTTTCTGGAGGCTTGTTAGCTCCCTATGGAAACATAATCACAATCTAAACTTTTTTCCTAAGATGGGGAGTCGTTACGGTGTTTGTGTTTCCCTCTGTAATACTACTGCAGACATGTGCTATATTTTTGCAGCCCAAAGGGCATTTGGTGCCTTGAGGAAAGAAGCAGGTATAAAAGAGAATTCCCCAATAGCCTTTGTGCAGATTTACAGTTTGACAGGTGTCCCATGGGAGTTGAGCTGTGACTGCTAACCTGCCTAGGAGCATTCAGGTAGTCTAGAGATCCTAATGGCCAGAGCAGTGTCAGGACTGGATTTTAGATGACCCCCCTCAGGGGGAAGAGCTGCACAGCCAAACTCGAGCCAGGCATTCTCCACTCCTCCAAGCATGGAGCCAGATGCAAGCCCATGCTGTGGAGTATCCCATTACTAAAGTAGCTAAACACTGTAAGGCAGACAGCCTCAAAAACTATTGCAGATTATTTTGCTTTAATTGCAGATGCAAAGGGCAGGATAAAAGTTTCAGTTTCCAGCAAGTACTGTTTTGGTTTAAATCTCCTGCAGGATTTTTTCCCCCTTTTTATCTTGTGGAGAGAGATTCTTTTGAGATCTGAATCCTTCTAATAAATTGTATTTGCATCTGTCCTTGCAGCATGGATATGCTGCTCATGTTTGGAGATTTTGTGGGGGTCTTTTTGATTGTTTTTAATGTTGTTATTAATTTTAGAATACTGTTTTTCTTGACTCTTAGCTGGGATGGAACTAGCTAAGCATCACAAATTCTGGTAGCATATGGGCTTGTCAGACAAATTAAGAAACTCTGGAGTGATTAAGAAGATATTCCACCTATGTATTCTACTAGGGGCTTCTGTGTTGCCAGTTTTGCATTTACTAAGCCTGAAGGACAATTTAAAACTCCCCATCTATATAACTCCTCCCAGTCCCTCTATCAGATGGAGAGCAGGATAATGTCCGAGAGAGAACTCTGAGAAGTGTCATCTGCCTCCTTTTCTTTCTTCTTCCTAGCTGCAGGCTGTAGTAGTGGAGAGGCTCAGATTAGATCCTGCAATGTGACATTAGATCATGTCCAGCTGGGACTCTAGCACTCTGATAAAACATGTTATTTGAAGTGGTTCAGTCTTGAGGCATGGCACGTGCTGCTCTGACTGTTGAATCTCCTGCTCTGAGTGTTTTTCTTCGGTAGGGCTTACAACGCAGAGCAACCCCTCATCCCAGTGAACTGAAGGTTATGAAGAAAGTGATTGAAGTTCGGCGCAATGAGGTACATGCTGCAAAGCCTGACAGAGACCTGAATTCTCCTAACTCAGAAGTGAGTGCTGTTCAGTAAAAAATGGATAATAGAGAACATGTAGCAGACTTGGGGAGTGTGGAGGCAGTGCATGTAAGCTGGGCAGAAAGAGCTTGATTTGGGGAAAGACTGGAAGGGGCAGAGCTTGGATTGCCTGGATTCCAAGGGTTGGAGTCTGCCTTGTGGTGTCAGCTGAGGCCACTGAGATAGAGCAAGAGATGCGGCTAGGAGACGGAGAACGGCCTAAGGGGAATTGTGTGCATTGGTACCACTTTTTCATAACACAGGGAGAGGAAAAGAAGGCTGTGATATTCCCAGAAAAGAATAGTGGGAATGGAGTGCTCAGAGGAGGCATCTTGCTGCCCAGGTGTGATACTAAGAATAAGTGCCTACGTAGGTGGTGGAACAGGGGTGGACCTAAGTGAGACGCAGCAGGCTTGGCAGGGAAAGCAGTGGGCAGCCTGAAGTACTGGATCATACCCCACCTTGCAACAGCCACACCACATTGCTCCATCTGCTGCTTTGGTTTCCATCTTGACTTTTACAATCATCTTCTCAGGAGAAGAGGCTGAGCGCCATGTCAAATCGCAGTGAGGACTCCCACCTTTCCAACAGCACTGCCTCTGCTGACTTTAGGGGAGAGGAGCAGGGAGAGGCGGGAGAGAGGAGCTGGCCAAATGGGCAGGTGCCTGAGATGCAGGAGCTGGAGAAGGAGGCAAAGCCCAGAGCTGAAGAGGAGCATAAAGAAGCTGCTGACCAAGAAGAGGAAGATGTGGAAGTGGAATACAATGAGGTAGGAGCCTAGGAACTGCAAGCGGGGCCGTGATAAAAAGTGGAAGGACTTGAAAGTTTTAGAGAAAATGGTAAATGGGTGTACAGAGTGTGATTTGGGCATCACTGGAGACAAATACAGGCCATGGAAGCCAAGTGCAAGCAAGGATTCAGGCAGCCTGTGGGACCTGGGTCCGTAGAAGACTAGGAAGGACAGTGTGGGAGCCAGACAGGGACTATGGGAAAATCAGGGTTACAGGTTTGAGTGCCCTCAATCCCTGGAGCTGACAGAAAATGTGTCTGGGTGAAGGAGCTGGTACGGAAAAAGGCAAGTGTGGGGAAATTTTAATGTGTATTCCTGCATCTTCTTTAGCACAAAAGCAGCAACACTAGCCATGCCTGTGTTGGTAGGGGGGGGGACAGCGGGTTTCTGCACTGCCTCCAGGTATGGCTGTTACCTGAGGTTCACAACCTTTCTGGGGCTTTGCCATTGTAGCCCACTGTGCACTTTGCTGAGGACACACTAATACGGAGTGAGGATGAGGATGAAGATGAAGAGCGACCATTCCCAGTGGAGAAACAGAGGCTTATCCGCAAGGACACACCCCATTATAAGAAACACTTTAAGATAACTAAACTGCCCAAGCCAGAGGCAGTGGTGGCACTCCTACAGGGGTTGAACAGTGATGGAGTCCCCAAAGAGGAAGAGGAGTTAGGAGGCTGCAATAACAACACAGAGCCCGAGGATCAGGAGGAAGCATGGGATGAGGATGACAGAAAGAATGGAACTTTATCTGCTCAGCCATCAGTGAAGGTAAGGTCTTGTGGGCAGAGGGAAAGGTCAGAGGGGTGCCAGACCTCCCTTCTGCTACTTTGAACTACCAGCCAGGTGGATGTGGTACCAACAAAAGCATTGGCAAGAGACTCCAGCACTTCAGGAGAGACATGCTGAGGGTGGGAGAGCTGAAGTTCGTTCTGGGGCTCATATGATTGTCCAAGAGCTGTGCCATGTTGCTTATGTCTGACTCCTCGTGCTGTATCAACATTCTTGCACCCTCCCCATTATGTGTGATGTTGTGTTCTGTGCTGCAAGAACAGTGCTTTTATCCCATCACTGACAGGTTCTTCCATTCATTTCAGTTGCCTCCTTGCTTGCTGGTTGTTGCACCTCATTTGCAACAGGATGAGCTTTATCCCTAAAGGGATCTAATCTCAGGCTTATGTTCAGGCTGCTTACATTTGTCTTTCTGCCACGGTGCTTCCTGGAGAGGAGTGGGTAGTAAAAGCAGACAGGAGCATGCCCTTCCCATTGGTTCGACCCTGTGCCTGCCTCAGTACAGATGCAGTCTGATCAAGTGTGCACTTTAGGGACACTTGTGCTCTGGAGTTTTGCCGTTACCATGGGCCATGGGGCCATGATGGGCCTTTCTGGTTATGCTGGGGGCTGATGAGATAGGAGGTCCTTGGGTCTACTCAGCTGAATCACCACATTTGTGTAGGGGCACGCACAGATTCTTGCTTGAGGAAGATCGTCACAGTGGAATAGGAATATACTGATGAGGGACACTGCATGAGGTTCTTGCTGAAGTTGGTGGGATGATTTTCTGAGATGTATTTGGCAGGCGGGGATTAGGATGTGGCTGAATCTCCATCATAGTCTGACACTGGCAAATCTCATGGGTGAGATGTGGGTCTCTGAACTGGTGGAAGACGCTGGAGTAAAATCTGTTCTAGCTGTTACCACACACACTCGAGACTGTTGAGATAATTTCCACCCCACAGTGGAGTTCAGATTGCTCAGAGGAAGGTTCTTGCACTCAAGTTTGCTTTGGAGCCTTTCTTTCAGTGGATGCTTGCCTTGGTGTATCTGAGCTGATATGGCTCGTCCATTGCTCCCTAGGGACAAGGCTTGTTGTTTCCTTCCTGTTTGTGAAGTTCTTCAGAATGAAAAGGAGTTGCTGCTGCTTGTAAGAATGTGTGAAGCTGTCTTGAATCCCCTCCATCCAAGACCTGCCACACTTGGGAAATACCCTCACCCAGAAAGCTTATTTTAGCCAGGGACTCAAAGCTGAGGATGCACTGACCCACTGATAAAACCTGTAAAGTCTGCATAGGCATTGAGACCACAGGTTTGGTGTACCTATCAGAAAGTTACCTTTGTTATCGGCAAAGACTTCTGCCTGGAAATCACAGTTTTCCTTTTTGTGGGGCTGGGTTGGATGCCTGCTCCATGAAGGCAGATTTATTAGCTTGCCTCCCGAGCCATCTCCCAGAAGTGGGGATGTGGGAAGCAGTGTCCCTGTGCAGTGGAGTTTCAAGTAAGAGGTGCTGCATACGTGCATTGAAGAAGGACGTAGGACAGTGTGTGGAGGAGACTGAATCCTTCAACCAGAGGGTTTTTTGCAAAGACAGTTGGTTTTAAAGAGAAATTCTAAGGTTTCCTGCATTTGGGAGCAGATCCCTGGGTGTCTGGCAGGATGCACTGTTCCAGTGGAGGCTCTTCCCTTTGCAGGAGGGACCAATGCAGTTTGATTTGGGATCGCTTCATTCCTGTGCAGCAGCTGGGTGGCACCAGAGGTCCCTTTGTGCTTTTCTCCTGCGTTGTTTAATCCTTCCTTCACTGAATGACTCGGTTCAGAGGGGGTACAGTCAGCAAATAGTGTTCAGCTTGCGAGCTATGGTGGTCACAGCCTCAGAGTGCCAACACAGACAAAATATGGCCTTAAAGATGCAGCTTCCAGTTAGCTGGGCCAAAGAGCACTGACACTCTGCGTGTTGTGAGCCCCAGAAGCAGCCCTGTTGCTGGTACTTGCTGGTAGGTGGTAATCAGGAGCAGCGCAAGTGGGGTCTGCTCTGGTGCTGTGTGGCCAGACCTATCAGAGTGGTGTGCGTTTGTGTGTTGGGTGGTGGTGGTAGTGGTGGCGGGTTTGGTTTATGCTCCACTAATCCGCATGCCTCTTTGCTGGTTCCTGTCCTAACAGGGGGTGTCGTTTGATCAAGCCAATAATCTGCTGATTGAACCTGCTCGCATTGAGGAGGAAGAGGTCTGTACCACTCCTACTGTTCTCTCTCTGCCAAAAATCATTCAGTCTGCTTGATTTGCTTCCCAGGCTCACCCATTGTTGTAGGGGAAACTCTGATCTCTCTGGGTCAAGTGGCTTCTGGACCTGACTGATCACAAACACACAATGATTATTTCCTCCCCTGCTTTCACCTCCTTTCCCTACTTTTCCATACCTGAGGTGAGAATGGCTGCTGCAGATCAGGAGTGAGGTGGAAGAAATGTAAAATAACCAAAGGGGGCTGAGGTGGAAATTTCAGTTCTCATTTGCTGTGCGCTCAGGAAAGAGAAGGTGGAAGAAAATAAATGCATACTTCTGGGAGTGGTGGGTAGCCCTGAAGGAGCAGAGGCCTCAGGAATCTGCTGGGTGCTGTGTATGACCCTTTGGGAGAGGGAGGAGGATCTAACTCAGGATACTGCCGTTGCATGAGAAAGGTGGACTGGAGCTAATGATTCGTGCGTCTCATGCAGCCCCTCCCTATAGAATCCCCTCAGGTCTTCACGTGCAGCACTGTGGGATGTCAGAACGGAGCAGGTGGCACTAGAGGGTCCATAAAGCCTCTGGCACATGTATGGTGTTCTGTGCCAAAGTTTAAAGTCGCGTGTCTTGCTGCCTTAGCTCATCCTCTGACTATGATTATCTTCCTGAATTTGTTTCAAAGTTTTCAGTAGGCTTGCCTGATCCTTTGGGGTTTCTGCAGGCAATGTTTCAAAGGAACTGCTGGAAGGCGAGTGCTGCTGCCACTGGCAAGAGGCAGAAAAGGTTGTCAGTAGTAACGGCTTGCAGGAAGGTTTCTTCCCTTAGGACAGTACAAAGGTACCAGACCCATGTATTACATGAGAGTGCTGGCCTGGTTATCTCTGTGAACTTCGCTCTTTGCTACTCTCTCAGGTATAAAATGGAGGCTTTTCTTTCTTGATTTTGGAGTAAGACTTTCTGGGAGGGAGATAACAAATCCTTTCCACTTCAGACAAAACGTGGGCTGGCTCAGATGTGGTCCACTGTTAGTGTGTCCTGAAGATTTGTCCATCTTATCTCTAGATCACTGAAAAACACATTCATCACAGAATCACTGGGGTTGGAAGGGACTTCTGGAGATCATCTAGTCCAACCACCCTGCCAGAGCAGGGTCACCCAGAGCAGGTTGCACAGGACGGCATCCAGGCAGGTTTGGAATGTCTCCAGAGTCGGTGACTCCACCACCTCTCTGGGCAGCCTCTTCCAGTGCTCTGCCACCCTCAAAGCAAAGAAGTTCCTCCTCATGTT
>VYXH01005919.1:140407-167699 GCA_013397275.1 Burhinus bistriatus
CCAGGTTCCTTTCCACCGAGCTGCTTTCCAGCAGGTCAGCCCCTACCCTGTACTGGTGCGGGGGGTTATTCCTCCCCAGGGGCAGGACCCTGCCCTTGCCTTTGTTCGTATTTCTTGTGTTTCTCTTTTGCATAGCTCTTCTGTCACTCAGAGACAAAACTGAGTATAGCCAGGCGCTTCCTGGTCCCTCATTTGGGAGATCACTGCTCTTGGTGCTTCTTTGCAGCTGTTAGATGTCATGGTCCATTTGCAGAGTTTTCTTGCTCCTCGAGGTGCAGTGTCCCAGGAAACCTCAGTCTTGCATCAGGAAACAGTCTGCCTGCCTGTTCCTTGGCTCCTGCCTGTGCTCCACCTGCATCTGGTGGAAGTGCCTAGAACTTCTTTGTGGTGGCTGGAGAGGGTAGCTGGTTAGAGGCCCCAGGTTTGCTCTGGTGTCCCTGCAGTGCAGTCTCCTTTGTGCAGATCAGTTCCCTTGCTGAACAGAGCAATGTGGTAGTGCAGCTCCCATGGAGAAGCATAGTAGATATCCACCAGATGGGTGGAGTTGCCCCATAGCAGACCAGCTTTGGGAAGCAGTTGATTGTCCTACAGCTCTGGGGGAGGGTGCTCAGCTCAGTGGATGGTTGCTGACCTCTCCTGTGAGTCACACTCTGTCATTTTAGTGGAATCATGCTGGGCACCTACCAGGACTGCAGCTCATCTGGAAGATTCAGTCTCCAGAAACATTGGTGAAAGTAAACTGTGGGACTTGGGCTGAGAGTTCTGTCAGTGAGAACTAGACTCGGGCACTGCGCAGCTGGGACACCTCATTCATGCTGAGTGGGGCGCCCTTGCCATCTTCCTAGCGCATCGGCTGTGAAAAGCGCATGCCTGTCAGTGAATAGGTGGAGGATGACAGGAAAAATATTCAGGGCCTTAAAGACTACTTAGCATCTGAGTAGAGAATTAGCTGGGGAAGAGACCAATCCTAGAAACAGCATATACCTGCTGTTTCCAGGGAGGATTTTGTGTCCTTGAGAAGAGCCTGTTATAGCTAAACCAATGAGCTGATAAACTGAGCAAGACCATTGCAGAGTGGAGAGCCTGGTGCCCCTTGAACAGCATGTTTAAGTTCATAATGCTGCTATTGCATTCCTTGTATAATTTTATACAGCTTTTAGAGAGAAGGAATTACTGATTGTGTGTTCCTTAAGCCTAAACCGTAATCCTGAGCCAAAGACTAACCTTGCCAGAGTAGAGTTGGAGACATCTGCCTAACTTCTGTCAGCACCCCAGCATCAGGGTGTAGGGAGCCTGGTTCTGTGTGTGCAGCTGGTACTTTCAGAGCTCCTTTAGCTCTTAGTGCCAATGGGACTGGAAGGTGGAAATGATCATGTCAGCTGCTTCTGCTCAGATGTCGTATCCTGTCTCTCTGCAATCAGAAGTGAGTCAAGTCTTCTCCTGAAAGGAGTCTTGTCCTGTGAGATTTGCTCAGAAATACTGCCATTTGTGTTTGAATGCAGGCCTTATGCCTGGCACCACAATTACTGTTTGCCAGAAGCAGACCGTGCCAGCACAGCTTGGTCCTGTAGCATCCAGTGGTAAGGGGGTTCAGCTTTGAAAAGGTCCCACTTAGTGCATAGTATCGGGATGCCCTGCTATCGTGAGCAGTTCTCTTCATCCCAGTGATGCTGCTGCAACACTGCCTTTACGCTTGGACCTCTGTGCCTTGGTCTGTTTTTATTGTTTACTGGGCGAGACCATGTACTCATCAGGACATTGTCAGGCTTAGAATTCTTATGTAGCAGATTTGATTTTCCCACAATGTGACCTGGAAATTTTAAACTCTGAAAAGATTAATAAACCTCTCTTGTATAATGCAATAAAGATCATGTCACCTGTATTTGCTCAGCTGGCTTGACTAGAATATGCTTTCTGACAGAGCAGAGTCCTCTTGAAGTTATGTGAAGATACAGCACCCTGCTTTCTTTCACTTAATTTTTTTAAATGACTGAAGTTCCCATTGAGCAAGGAAAAATATGCCATATTTTCTGTTTGAATTTTTCTGGCTTTTGATTTATTGCCATAGGAATGTTTTTATGACCTTTTCCTACTGGGTTGAAGGGCCCTTAGTATTCTTACTTATGCTGTGACCCTCCAACAGTTTGAAGGTAGGGATTGTAATCTCTTCTTCTAGATGTACAACTTTGCATTCAGGTGTATTAAGGCACAGTTTGAATACGATTCACCTACAAAGTGACAGATACTACTTGTGTGATTGCTGCTTATTCATCATAATGATCTGGAGCTTTCCTGAGGACCGAGTAGCAAACGCAAATGCAGAACTATCTGCAAGAGTTTCGTTTTCCTGCTCTAAGAGTGTGGAACAATCACCTGGTTTGCTTTGTCAAATAGAAAGAGCAGAAAGCAATAGAAGAATGTTTTTAACAGAGAGAAGATACCGTGTTTAAACAAAACACTTCATTGTGAAATAGGAAAACGCAATGTGTGTAACAGATGTGGGTCTCACTACTTAGGATGAGGGTTATACAAAAAAATTCAGGCATTAAAATAACTCCTGTAGAAATTAATGGGGCTTAAGCATTTGCATGCCTTTAAAAACTGCTCCCTATTTGCAAACTCAATAGTATTTTCTGACTATGTCAATAGAGGAGAAAGGTAACTCATAGAATAGTTTCGATACCTTGTGATGGAAGACAATCTCCAGCTTGGATCTGGGAACTGAAAAGAGGCAAGATTGGGATAGGTTGCCATTTCTGGAAGATACACTTTAGCCAAAAAAGCGCTGAGCTCAGTTCAGGAGCAACAAGCTATCAATTTATGACAAAGATAACATAGATGATTTGGAAGAAATCCTGAAGTCAAAGTCTCCTACCATCACTAGCAACCAGATACTATATTTCATAAGTCAGTCAAACTTTTTATTAAATATAGATTGTTTACTCTTTTACTCAATGTGTGTGCACACACTGAGGTTCCTCCTACTGGGAGAAACCAAAAACTTCTCCAGATTTCTACTTCTTGAATGATTAAAAACCTTACTTTCAAGCTGAACTTGCATTTGTTAATTCATTGTTTTCGTTGTATTTTATCTTGGAAAATCTGTTCCCTACTATCTGACCCTTTTTCTGCCTGTCCTTGGTATATTTTTATGGACATTAATCACAACTCCTTCTAGCCTTCATTTTGCTAGATTAAAGAAACCAAATTCTTCTATGTTCTCTTGTAAGATAGATTTCCATTCCCTGTCTTCCACACTGCCTTTTCATTCACCTGTTCTACTTGAATTCAGGTTTGGTGGTGGTGGATAATGTGACAGAGTTTATTCAGACTTCAGTTCATTAAATTCCATAGTTTTTCTTCCACTTCAAATGTGGTAGTTTCTGTTCGTGGATTTCATTCCCTTTAGCTACCTAGCTTTACTTCCTGCATTCAGCATCAAGGACCTTAGTGACTTCTGTCCTCCAGACTGTTGGTGTACTTAAACGTGTCTCTGCTTGTGTGTTTTAAAATGAGTGATGCCAGGTTTAGTGCAAGAATTTTCAATTTATCTCGTCACCTTGGACAAACACTCTCCTACTGTGCTGTCTGCCCTTAGCAGCACAAAGTAGAAATGAAGGGCAATTCTTAATGCGAGGCTAGCCATTGAAACAGATTTTTAGAAGAGCTGTAAATTCTCCGGTCCTTTCAGTCTTTTAATTGTATATTAAATGATGGGCTAAGTTTCTAAGTGAAATTTTGTAGTCAGAATGATGCAAAATGGATCACTATACCAACAATTTTACTACACAAAAATCTGTATTTCTGGAATTCATTAATGAAAGAACTAATCATAGAATCATAAAAGAGCCTGGGTTGGAAGGGCCCTGAAAAGGTCCAACCTTTTGTGGGAAAGGTTGAGGGATGAGATGCCATCCAGAGGGACCTGGACAGGCTGGAGAAGTGGCTCTGTGTGAAACTCATGGGTTTAACACGGCCAAGTGCAGGGTCCNGTGGTGAGACCTTGACCCAGGCTGCCCAGAGAGGTGGTGGCTGCCCCATCCCTGGAAACATTCCAGGCCAGGTTGGACGGGGCTCTGAGCAACCTGGTCTAGTTGAAGATGTCCATGCTCATGGCAGAGGGGTTGGACTAGATGGTCTTTAGAGGTCCCTTCCCACCCAAACCATTTGGTGATTCTATGAAAGGGAGCCTAGATGAGATTATCTAGCACCCTGCCTCTACCACATCCTTGGGGAAGTTGTTCCAGTGAATGATTGTTCTCACTGTAAACATTTCTTCTCTTATCAAGATGAAATCATAGTCACACATGTATATAGATATGAATATTCATATGTATATCATGATAGATGATTCATATCTAAGGATAGCTACATATTGATATATATAGTCATATCAAGATTAATCATATCTGTATTAACCTAGTTTTTTATTTATGGCTCAAAAGTCATCATCTTTAATATTTTTAAAAATGCATCCTTTCTTCATCCTCACTTAATAAAATGTTGTTCACTGTCTTGGAATCTCTTTGGAGAAGGGGATCTGCAGGAGCACACCTGAGCATTTAGCATTGCAGGTGGCCTGTTCTGTCTGCTCTTAATGGTGCTGTCAGTCACTGGGGCTGGTAAACGTATCTTATTTGGCGCTCTCTCCGGTTAGTGCCAAGCTGGGTGGAGAGGTGTTTAGTGAGAAGGCAGTAAAGTGCTTGACTCCTCTGATGTGTACCCTACCATCTCTGCCTTGCAAGTATCCCTTCCCTTGGTAACTAAAAAGCCCTCTGAATGGAGGAAGAAATAACATCAGAGTCAGAAAATCTTCAGCTCATACTCAGCAGGCTGCTCCTGTGCCAGGGCAGGATCTTTCCTTCACGTTCCTTTTTCCATTGCTCGTTTTTAATTTAGTTCATGCAGTAACCTCCCACCTTCCACTTGGTCACTGATATTTTCAGCCTTTCCCCTTGTCCTCATGAGTTATTGGTTACTGAAGCCAGACAGATTTAGCTCTTCTAATCTTACCTGGTGAGTCAGTGCCTCTGACTCCTGGACTCCTGTGTCTCTTACATTTATGTGCTATGCAAGTACCCTCTCTTTTGTTGAGTTGTTCCTGGAAAAAGGACACAAAGAGTTGAATGTGATGTCTGTGTAAACATGTCTAATGGTGGGTGTGAGGGACTTTCTTCAAGGATGAGGAAGCACAGACCTTAGTGAGACATGGTTATCCTTTCACTGGTATTTTCCGAGGCCCTTGCGAACTGTAGTTCAGGATTTTTGGACTGTTCATACCATTGTACTATACACAGTGGAGCTGCTGTCTATGAAGTTGTCTGATCTCTCCTATTCCTTTTTATACATTTTAGTTCCGCAGTATTTAGTGATAATAAATTATGTAATTTACTTGTGCTTTATATTAAAAAGCATTTTTTTAAGCCTGCTGCTGAAATTTCATTGGGTATGCCGAATTCCTTTTTTTTTTTGTGAACACGGAATAATCATTTCCTATAAAGTTATTAATGGCATGAAAAGATAAAAAGATGTCTCTCCCCTCCCCTGCCGTATTTGAAGGCTCCTAGCTTCAAAAGCAGAAATCCTTCGGAGTTGCAAGGCACAGCACTGAGCACTGTTTCAAGTCTGTTGGGCAATACTCAGGCATCCCTGGCTGCTACTGAAAAGCAAGCCTGTCCATGTGTGCAACATTTCTAGTTTCCCCAGAATGGTATACATTTACTCACTGCAAGTTGGAAAATCTCCAAGCGAATCTGTTACCACAGAATCACTGGGGTTGGAAGGCACCTCTGGAGATAGTCTGGTCCAGCCCCCCTACCAGAGCAGGGGAGGGAGCTATAGTTGCTTCCTTGGCTTGTGCTTTGGTGCCATCGATGACAAATGGGTTTCCCCGTAGTCTCCAGTGGGAGTTCAGGGAGATGACAACTCTAGGCTGAAGTGGCAGCTTTTTGAATTTTCCCACTTTTCTCCTTCCCAAGTAGCACTTTTCTGTAGAGGGCATGGATGCGTATCTGTCTGGGAGGAACTAGGAAGAAAGTCTGGGTATGTTGCCCGCTTAACAAAGGTTTCCCCTTTCTGCAGAGGAAGGAGCCAGACTCAGTTGAGCAGCCTATTTCTAGGTGGGGAGTATCACAGATCGATGGTTACGTCTGAGATGAGCTATTGCTGGGCGGCGGGTGGATCCCTGGTTCTAGGGGAAAAAATGCCAGAAGAGAGAAATACCCGGGAAAGTCACTGGCAAGAGTGATTGCAGGGGTGGAAGCTGTGCTGTCCCTGCTGTTAGGGCAGCTGTTTGCTGTGTTTCCAGAGTATCAGTCTAGGCATCACAGAAGTCAAGACAGCTCTGAAGCAGCCTTAGGACAGATGCATTTTTGGGAAGAAATAACTTACTGGTTTAGTGCAAAAAGCAGTGTCTGGGCTGTAATGTGAAATATTGAATATAAAGCTGAAAGGCCATTGTAGGCTATTGGATCCACTTCCTTATTTCTCAGGTTCATATTCACGTTAATTATTCTTTTTATAGACTTCGAACAAACATTCACCAGTTTGGTTTCTTACTGCACTGTTTTTATGGGAAAACTAATTTGCTTTGGGAGTTTGAAATCTTCTTTCCAGCCTAAATATATTTATGTCCAATTCAAGCCCATTTGCTGTTGTTCTAGCAGTGTCTTTAAGTTTAATTGGGTCTGATTCCTCTGTGGTGTTTTGCTTTTTCAGTGTATGTTGATAGACATAAGGTTCTTAACCCTCAGTCCAGTTGACTTTTCTGGCAAATTTCCCCATATTTTCAGTCTGGTTTCTATGAATTTGTGAAATCCATGGGTTTTGTTGTTTCTCTTTCAGTTAGTTTACACAATCGACTTACTGTGCAACTGAAGGTGACTTTCTGTAACCAGTGACGTTGTATATTCCTTGTTCAGTGTCAAAAATAACAATCCTGTCCTATTGATTCAGGCACTGAGCAAAACCATCAGCTATCTTACCTGGGAATACCTGGATCCTGTTATTAGAATACTCTCTAGTCCTTATCTGGAGACCTAGTTTCCCATCGTCTTTACAAGTTTTTGTGTTGAATATAAATACAAGTCTTTAGAGCATTACTAAAATCTAGTGAGACTGGAAGAAAAAAAGTGGTATTTGTAGTTAACTCCTAATAGACTTCTTCACCAAGAAGCATTAGTCTAGTCTATAACTGTTTTTAAAGTGTGCTATCAATGACATGCAATGCCCTCTCACAACTACCACATTTCTCTGTCTCGCCTGAATAACCCTTGCCTTTTGATACTTGGATTTTACTCAGCCTCTAGGTCTTGCACTGGAGACGGTCTCTCTAGGATCAGGGATTTCCTTGTGAAGATCCCAGCAGCTTTCTGCTACGCTGTTGACTGGGCACTGAAGGACATGGCAAGGAACCTCATTTTAGTTCTGCATTTCCTGTGGTGGTTTTTTTGGTTTTGTTTTAAATTTAGTTTAAACTTTTGTTTTAAACTTAGTTTAAACTTAGCAGGATGTGAAGCCCCACAGACTTTCATTGTAGAAAGTGAAGAAGGATTTGAAGGGAGGGGTTAAGGAAAGCAAGTCTCTTGCTTCTTTTGCTGCCCACACTGTGGCCCGACGTAGGCGAAGCGGACCTAATGTTGAAGCTAGATACCTCTGCAGCAGCCGCTCTCTGTTCTGGACTTTGTTTCCAGAGAAGTGACATCTGGAGGACAGCAAATTTGGTTCTCTCCAGGAGTCCATGTACATTTCTGTCACTTACCTCACCAGCTCCTTGGTCCTTGGCCCTGACAGATCCCTGAGAGAGTCCTGTCTATCCCATTCCTTTCCCTGTATCCTACCACATGCTCCCTGTCTTCCTTCTCATAACTGGGGCAACATGAACAGTCTATGCTGGTGTCCTGAATATAAGCAATTCCAGTTCAAGCTTAACCAAAAGGTTTGCTATTGGAAGTGGGCATCATTTGATGTGTAAAGATGGGAGATAGGAAGGAGAAGAGACTTCTGGATTGCGCAGCTACAATCCTGAGCCTGCCTGTGCAGAGGGGAGAAGAGGAAGGAGCCAGCTGGACAAAGCAGATGGCTTTTCTGGAATCAGGCATTGATTTCCATCAACAGAGCAAAGCCAAGTGTCTGTCCAGGGTATTCTGGAAGAGGAGCCATTCTTGTTACTGCATGCTACGTTGAGGTGACCCTTAATCTCCCAGTAGTTGTATGGAATTGCACCCCAAAGGGAGGCATGTGGTAGAGCTGGGCTGTGATGTGAACGCTATCCCTGTTTCTTTATCCAGTCCTATCCCACTGCTGCTCAGTTTACTTGTGGTGGACATCTCGTTATGCTGTGTTCATTACAGGCAAACTGACTCTTCGTCTTGAGATGCGGTTCAGGACTGAACTGTGAAAAAGGATTTGTTTGTTTAAATGTATTGTGACTTTGGTGCCTTGGAGGCATGGATACCACAGCTTACACAAATACCTGAGCAGATGCATGCAGATGAAGTTTATACTCTTGTGCTTATTCTTTAAGTAGTCATCCTTTGCTCTTCAAGATGTTTTGGGCGTTCTCCTAGTCTGCACTGACCTGTAACCTGTGTTCGTTCTGCTTCCAGTTGACACTGACTATCGTGCGGCAGACGGGGGGGCTGGGCATCAGCATCGCAGGGGGCAAGGGCTCCACCCCCTATAAGGGTGATGATGAGGTAAGACCCTGGACTGTATAATTATTGAAGCACCCACTTTCAGGGACTAGTTCTCTGTAGCTGCAGGTTGGATGTCCATATGTATCAGCTTTGTGGCTGGGCTTTCAGAGCAAGGTGGGAGCAGCCCTTGACCCAGCCTGGAGCAGGAGGCTGGCAAGGCTGAGTAGGCTCGTACCTCTGGAGCACAACTCCTTGTACCTTCTTGCTCCTGACCACAGGGAGCAGCCGTGAGAACAGCTGTTCCTCCCATCTGTGTCTGATGTACTGGATTCACAAGGCAAAGAGCATGGTGTTGTCTTCATACACGTGGTGGCATCAGCTGTGTCATGTTCTCACCCCACAGCAAAAAGATTAAAACATCGTTCCCTTTTCCCCTTCGTCACCTGTAGGGTAGCCCTGCAATAGGATTTCTTTCCCCTTTCTACTAACTCCTGAATGGGGTGATGTGGCTGTCCTGTCCCTACATCCAGGGTACAGAATTGACGAGGGATTTCCCCTTTCCCTTAAGTTGAACGGGGTGGAGTGGTCTCTCTACACTTTAGAGGGTTGAGGAGTGGGTTCCACCTCTTCTAACAAGTAGTTTTGTTTCCAGGGCATCTTTATTTCCCGTGTGTCAGAAGAGGGTCCTGCAGCTCGTGCAGGGGTTCGTGTTGGGGACAAGCTTCTGGAGGTAAGACCCTAACTACTGTGAGGAAGTAAGTGCTTCTAATGACTTGAGAGTGGAGGGAGAAGTATGGTTTGGTATTTATTTGTATCGCACTAGTTTGTAGGACAAATTAAGCGTCAGGAGCTGTGCAAAAGCAAAACAAAATCCCCCTGGCTCAAAGAGTTAGTTGTTTAATTAACATTACTGTTAATCTTTTGCTGCTTTATAAGGGACAGAATTTGCTCCTGCGTTCACTCTCCCCTAGTGCTGAAGTGTTGTGTAACCCAGGTGGGAAGAAATACTCAGCAGTGTGTGCCCACATCTCCAACAGGCTGACCAGCCAGCCTCTACACACTTGCTTTCCTGTGTGGGGCAAAAGTGGACCTTGTAAGCTAACTTCTTAACCAGGGAGCCAGCCATATGCCGTACTTGCCTGTCTTCAAAGTATTTAAAAACATGATTAATCCTACAGGATTGAGATGCACTTGAGGAAGGACTGATTGCATTATAGAGGGAGTAGATGTCACTACAGTGCTGGACAGAGATCAGAGGAATAAGTGGTCTGTATTTGGGGCACTGGCCTGTGTTTGTGCGATCTGGTGTGGAGTCTCTAGGTGTCTCATGCACTCCTACTCACGGCAGCCTACATATTAGCAGTGGAGGCCTGGGCGTTTGCCTGAGTAGATGTTCCAGTCTTTCTCACCACTTACCTAGCATTGACCATGGTAGAAGTCAAATAAAGTTCTATATGGTTCTGTAATTAAAAGTTTTTATACTGCTTCCTGAGAAAACCTTGATTCTGGAGTTTCAGAAGTTACCTTGTTCACTTCTGCAGTTATCATAGGATTGTCTTGATAGTTCCATGAAGTTTAAGTCCAAAAAGGAATATGCACTTGATCTAGCCTGATCTCTTGTATGTTTTAGGGCCTTAAATGTCACCAAGCATCCTTGTGCTGCATGGATCATACTGCATTTTGCTGCAGAATGACTTCCAAAAGGGAGTCAGATCTTGAAGATGTTGAGAGATGAATGATTATTCCTTTTCCCAACAGTTAAATTCATGGCACCCTACTATTTCATGTAAAGTAGTTCCCTTTTCAGCTACAGCTTTGGGAAAAGATACATTTTTTTTTAATCATAGAACCCTATCATAGAATGATTTAGGTTGGAAGGGACCTTAAAGATCATCTAGTTCCAACCCCCTTGCCATGGGCAAGGACACCTCCTACTAGACCAGATTGCTCAAAACGTCATCCAGCCTGGCCCTGGGCAACCTGTTCAGTGCCTCACCACCCTCAGAGTGAAAAATTTCTTCCCGAGATCTTATCTAAATCTGCCCTCTTCCAGTTTGAAGCCATTACCCCTCGTCCTATCACTACATGCTCTTGGAAAAAGTCCCTCTGCAGCTTTCTTGTAGGCCCCTTTCAGATACTGGAAGGCTGCTATAAGGTCTCCCCGGAGCTTTCCCTTCTCCAGGCTGAACAACCCCAACTCTCTCAGCCTGACCTCATGGCAGAGGTGCTCTAACCCTCTGACCATCTTCATGGCCCTCCTCTGGCCCCGGTCCAACAGGTCCATGGCCTTCTCATGCTGGGGCCTCCAGAGCTGGACACAGTACTCCAGGTGGGGTCTCACCACAGCAGAGAGGCAGAATCACCTCTCTTGGCCTGCTGGCCATGCTTCTTTTGATGCAGCCCAGGATACGGGCGGCCATCTGGGCTGCGAGCGCACATTGCCAGCTCATGTTGAGCTTCTCATCTACCAACACCCCCAAGTCCCTCTCCTCAGGGCTGCTCTCGATCCACTCTTCGCCCAGCCTGTATATGTGCATGGGATTGCCCCGACCCACGTGCATGACCTTGCACTTGGCCTTATTGAACTTCATGAGGTTGGCACAGGCCCACCTCTCAAGCCTGTCCAGGTCCCTCTGGATGGCATCCCTTCCCTCCAGCATGTCAACCGCTCCACACAGCTTGGTGTTATCGGCAAACTTGCTGAGGGTGCACTCAGTCCCAACATCTATGTTGCCCACAAAGATGTTAAATAGTACCAGTCCCAGTACCGACCCCTGAGGAACACCACTTGTCACTGATCGCCCCTTGGACAACGACCCATTGACCACAACTCTTTGAGTGCGACCATCCAGACAATTCCTTATCCACTGAGTGGTCCGTCCATCCAATCCATGTCTTTCCAATTTAGAGACCAGGATATCATGCAGGACAGTGTCAAATGCCTTGCACAAGTCCAGGTAGATGATGTCAGTTGCTCTCCCCTTATCCACCAATGCTGTAACCTTGTCGTAGAAAGCCACCAAGTTTGTCAGGCACGATTTGCCCTTAGTGAAGCCATGTTGGCTGCCACCAATCACCTCTGTATTTTCCATGTGCCTTAGCAGAGTTTCCAGGAGGATCTGCTCCATGATCTTGCCGGGCACAGAGGTGTGACTGACAAACCTGTAGTTCCTCAGATCATCTTTTTTACCCTGATTCACTTCTGATTCACTTCCCATTAATCCCATTCATTTATGCCTCCTGCAGAAGTGGATGTACCCTCACAACATAACTCAGATTTGTCATATTCCCTCTAAAAGACTCTGTTATGTCCACAGTAACATGTGGCTGAGGCACATCAGACTTGGGTTCCATTCTCGTTGCCTGTGACTGCATGAGGTTTAACAAGGCCAAGTGCCGGGTCCTGCACTTCGGTCACAACAACCCCAGGCAACGCTCCAGGCTT
This sequence comes from Burhinus bistriatus, assembly GCA_013397275.1. NCBI lineage: Eukaryota > Metazoa > Chordata > Aves > Charadriiformes > Burhinidae > Burhinus > Burhinus bistriatus. Next base: position 152,489 of record VYXH01005919.1, read on the forward strand.
GGGGAGGAGTGGCAGGAAAGCTGCCTGGCAGAAAAGGATCTGGGGGTCCTGGCGGACAGCCGGCTGAACATGAGCCAGCAGTGCGCCCAGGTAGCCAAGAAGGCCAACGGCATCTTGGCCTGTATGAAGAATAGTGTGGCCAGCAGGAGCAGTGAAGTGATTGTGCCCCTGTACTCAGCTCTGGTGAGGCCACAGCTTGAGTACTGCGTTCAGTTTTGGACGCCACAGTCTAGGAGGGACATTGAGGTGCTGGAGCCTGTCCAGAGAAGGGCAACAAAGCTGGTGAGGGGTCTGGAGAACATGTCTTATGAGGAGCGGCTGAAGGAATTGGGATTGCTTAGTCTGATGAAGAGAAGGTTGAGGGGAGACCTNAACGAATGCCTCTTTACCCCTAGAGTTAGGGATACAGAACTTTGCTCAGTAACGAAGGCCATGATGGGAAGAAACCGTAAATGCCATGAAGTGGAGAAAATAGATTTGAACATCTAGTTTTCTGGCTGAGAGCCAGACAGTCCTTCCTGTAAGTGTGTGTTAATATGAAATGAGGTGACTGCTATGAAAAGAAGATTCTTCAACTTCATGGACCCCCACTTTGCGTTTTCTGATGTGGTAGGACTTTTTTTCTGAAATCAGGGAAGCAAGAGCGGAGGGAATCAGGTTGTGTCCCTGAGAGCTGCAGAACCTGCTGTCCTCCCTGCAAGTACTTTACTAGTTTTGCATGGGGGGAAGGAAATGGGTGGTTCACAGTATGAGGAGGTAGATGTCCTTGAAGGTGAACAAGAAGTTGTGTGACGTGAGTTGTACTGAGATTTGTTAGGGGAGATAGTTCTGGGTGAGGGTTATTTGTCTGGCAGTTTGTTGCCTGCAGGGATGATACAGGTGATAGGGAAGTTGGAGCTCCCTGTTCGGGTAAAGTCCCTCTGAAAGGGCCTTTACTGTGCTTGGCAGGGGGTGCCCTGGCCTGGGACAGGCAGCATGTGTTGTGGGAGCCTGCTGCACTGTGTGAGTGCAGGGAAACTCCCTTGCGTGCAGTGGGTGAGGTCTGGGTACTTCTGCGGGTCCAAGGTGTCATCCCAGCTCTGCAGGGGGTGAGCTGTGCTTCCGCTGGGCAGCAGTTGCTAAGGCTGGAGCTCTCTGTGCAAACTGCTGGAGGAACTGCCCACAGAGGTAAGGGTTGTGCCTGGCTCTTCCTGTCCCCAGGTGAACGGTGTGTCTCTGCACTGTGCTGAGCATCATGTGGCAGTGGAAGCTCTGCGTGGATCAGGAAGCTCTGTCTCCATGACAGTTCTGCGGGAGCGGATGGTGGAGCCGGAGAACGCCATCACTGTCACACCACTGCGCCCTGAGGATGACTACAGCCCTCGTGAGAGGCGAGGTGGTCTGCGCTTCCCAGAGCGATCCGAGGGGGCACCTCCCACAGAGAGATATTCCACCTGCCTCATGCGCAACGAGAAGGGTCTGGGTTTCAGCATTGCTGGTGGCAAAGGTTCCACACCCTACCGGGCTGGTGACATGGTCAGTAGTGATTCCCTGGGTAAGAAGGTTGCTTAATCCCTGAGTCTCAGCACTACTTGTGGGAGCAGTGCGGGGTCTTTTTCATCCATGGGCACGCAGCAGTGCAGCATGGCCCTGGGCTGGTCGGCCAGGTGGGCTCTGAGGGCCAGAAGCTACTCTTAAGTCGGGGAAGCAGAGAAGTGCAGAAGGAGGTGGGGCTGGGGTTCACAATCCCTGCCAGTGACATTTAATCTTGCTGCTGTCCTCTTGACATATATTCTGGGCTCTCGGCCACATGAAGGCTTTGCTGCAGCTGGAGTTTTTGCAGATGGCTCTAGAAGCAGAAGAGGGTTTGTGTGGAGTGAGGAACAAATGGGAAGTGCCACAGCAGGGGAGGGGTCTGCCAAGGGGAAAAGGCTGAGACCTGCCTGGTATCCAGGAACGATTCTGGAAAGCCAAGCCCTGGTGAGGGAAAGCACAGGCTGCTCTGACCCTTCTGCCTGTGTTTCAGGGGATCTTTATCTCACGGATTGCAGAGGGTGGCGCAGCCCATCGAGACGGGATCCTGCACGTAGGAGATCGGGTCATCTCGGTGAGTGTGGGTGTGCAGGGAAGGGGTCTGATTCAGCTCCCTGCCCTTCCTCATACAGAGGCTGTTTTGCTGTCATTGAAGCTGGATTTTGGTGGTCCTTTTTTAAGCTCATGAGCCTCTGGGAGAGCATTTAATCTTGGCGGTTCTACCCCTGCCTGTGACTGGTGGTGGGTGCAGTTAATGCCTCCCCTTTCCCCAAGCTGCTGCGTGTGACCAGCAGTCCGGGCTGTGCTGGAAAGAGATGATACAACAGCACTGTCCTAGCCTGATGTCCCTCCAGAGCCTTGTAGGACAGCCTGGGAGGGCACGGCGTGTGAGGAGGGAAGCCCTATGGGGCACAGCTGACCAGCTCCCTGCGGAGAGCAGGGTGGCAGGGATCGGTGTAGGCTGAAGCAGAGGGAGGCTGCCTGAGGGTGGTGTGGAGCTGGGCAGGGTGCACCACAGTGCTTTCCCTTGCTTTCATTTGAAACTCTGGCCCCAGTTTCCCTTCCTGTTTGTGCCAGTGATACGGATCTCACTGCTGCCTCTAACCTCGAGCCTCTCTGCCTAATGTGTCACTCGCTCCCCCTCCTGTGGGGAGAGTCTGCTGAGTCTCCTGACCCTCTTCCCAAGCTCGCATGCTGCCTCCGAGTGAAAGCTCCTGCATCCTGGTCCTGGTGGTGGGTTTCTGATCCAGCTGTTGTGGTAAGAGCACGTGTTACCACAGAGCTGGCGTGAGTAAACACTGATACAGCCTTGTCAGTGCTGGCTTCTGTCTGCTCTATCCCTAGGCTGGGGGCTGTGTTGTATTTGCTCTGGCACAAAATCTTAGTGGACCTCTGGCCCAGGTCTGACATTCATATCTTTGCAGGAGACTTGAACTGGTACATCATCTCTCCCTTGTTGCTAGTGCTCCCCCCTCGTCCCAAAATCAAGCCCTGACCCTGATTGTTGCCAGATAGCCTAAATTATTTTGGGTTTGCTCATCTTTTGATCCTCCACTGGTACAGAGGCATGACTGAGAGGTGTAATTGCAGGCACACAGCCTATCGTGGTGTTGATTTGCTTTACCTGTGGCAAGAAGGAAACACAAGATCTCTGAATGGAGTCAGAAGTCAAACCTGTCTCCACCCCCTGTTAGCAGCTCTATTTATATCTGTGGGCAGCTTCATAGGAAAAGCAGATCTAATTCCCTAGTAATAGCTTGCAGTGTCTTCAGGCTGCAATGTATGGGCTCAGGGCTTACAGAACGCAGGGCCTTTGTTAGATTTTAATGTGGATGAAGGCCTTGCTGTCATGAGTCCTCTGACACACCCCACTGCAATGATGAGTGCAGCGTTATTGCATAGGTGGGGAACATGTCCATACTTGAGAGCGTGGTGCTCTGTTCTCAAGGGTGTTACCTCTGCTGAAGTGTGTGTAGTCAAAGAAGGTTTGGTGCTGAGCATCAGCTGCAGCTCAAGTCTTGTGCTCAGTTATGGTGAAAACAGGAACAAATTATTATCTTCAGAAGAACACTTACCTAGTCTGGGCTATTCACATAACTTCTGTGCCTTCCAGCAAGTGTCTGACTGTCTCTTCTCCAGCAGCCATGCGTCCTGGCAGCAGTTGCCATTCTGCCTTTCCTGCTTGTGAGGTTCGCTGCCAAGTATGATATCCACGTAGTGGTTAGTGTTATATCCTGAGGCCTCTCATATGTCCTCAGTGATATTTGTCCTCAAGAATATCTACTTGATGTAAGAGAGGCATGAGCAGCTGTGTGAGTTTCACTCTGTCTCTGGCAAAATCTGATGCTGGGTTAGAGCTGTGGGGCCGCCCTGGCCCAGTGATACTGGATGTTGAGAGAGTGTCTGTCCACTTCATAGCAGCGCCTGCACAGCATCGCATAGATTCCCTGTTTACCGCAACTCTTTTGAAGCAGTGGTTGCCCATTTTTATTGGAAAGCTTTTCCGGATGTGATGATTCCTGGGACGTGCAGTGCAGGTTGCATGTGTTCCCCTGTATCTGTCATGGGGAAGGCAGGAAGCCCTCATTAGGAAACAGGCAGTTTCATAGGACCAGTAGGCAGAGGCCCACTTCCAAAGCCATAGTCTCCTAGTCATGCCTCAGTTCTCACTTTGCCAAATTTTGTTTTCTTAGGAAAAGAAATACAGCACAGCTTCATACTCTTCCCATGTGCTCTAAATATTCCTGGACTTCTCTGCAAGGGAAGGACTGGGATAGCTCCTTTTACTTTCTTAAGGAGCTTTGAGTACATGGATTGAAGAGCCCAGCCTAGATCTCTTCAAAGTTAACACCCCACAAAACTCACCAGTGATTGACTACTAACTCTCCAGCTTTCGCCATATTCTAGTGTGTCTTGGGAGTCATCACAGGCATCTTGAGAGTAATTTTTGGTAGTGGAAGACAGGGGCAGAGAGTTGCAAGGGGGGAATGCAGGGAGGTTTGGATTGTGGGATGGGAGTCTAGCAGGGAGGGTGCAGGATTGGGAACAGTGGCTAAGAGCAGCTAGTTTTTTGGGATGGGACTGGGAACTGAAGAAAACTGATTCTGGGGGAGATTTAGGGCAGTAGTAGCACCAGGCGACACGTGGGGGTCCCAATGAGAGCAGTCTGATCACTAAGAAATTTGCCAGAATAATATAACTCCCTGGCACACAGAAAAATGTGTGGAGCTGAGAAAGGACAGATGACACTCTTTCCCTTCCTCTGGACACTTGCATAGCTGAACTGCAGTGGTTGCCCCTGTTCTCTTGCTAAGCAGAGACGTAGCAATAAAGGCCACTGAAAACTAGCTGTCCATAAGCTGGGAAGACATCATGATTGCCAGGTAATGGAGAAATTAATGAGTAAAATGCCATCAGGGGCTGACTTGTGTTGTTCCTGTGTGCCTGTTCACTAGTCCAGGGAAACACCAGTGTCTACTTTTGGTCTGACCAAGCCTGACCATTCTCATCTTCTTGTCAGTGGCAGAAAAATAACAGAGCAGAATGCCTGAAGTCAAGAGTGCGTGCTGCTACAGCATGTCTGTCTGTGGACTACGTTGAGCCTTGATCTGGTGATAAGAACCTGAGGGCCAAGTCTCTTCTGCATGTCATCTTTGTTAAAAATTGGTGTATCTGGCAGACGGGAGGACCCAAGGGGATCCTCCCTTCCCAGTCAACTGGACAAAAGGCTGCCACTTTTCCCCATTCCCAGGTACAGCCATCAGGAAGGCTAAGTGCAGATTCCAAAGATGAAACACACTGCAGACATGGCTGGTCACAGATTTACACAGACAAGAAGGGGGGGCAGTACCTTTACAGGCACACACATAAACACAAACAGTCCTCGTCGGGCATGAACAACGTAGACAACTTAACCCTGTTCCTACCCTCTGGCTAATCAGGTGTAAGGTTTGCTAGTGGAACATGCACATATACTCCCTCATTCAGCTCACGTAAATATTCATGTTTGTAGGTCTCTTCAGTCTCTGGCCCAAGCGTCAAGTTCACTGGGGCTCTTTGGTCAGACCCTGAGCCTTTTATCCAGTTTCTGGGCCAGCTGTTGAGTCTTTCCACATTTTGGATTCCTACTTGCTGGCTAGTCCAACTTGAATTTTACTAGTAGATCTTGCACGCATACCCAGAACAGAGAGCAAACTCGCACAGTAAATACAAATGGAGTTTGCTAAAAGACAGAGCAGACTATGGTGATGAGGCACAGGGCTTGGCCAGACGAGCATACTGACCAGCAGTGTGCTTGTGTGCAATCAGCCCCTTTTATTCTCCACCCTCTCTGTTTTCCCATGCTTGTTCCTCCCCTCTCCTCCTTGGCCACTCCCTTTTCCTACCTGTAATCCTTCTGCTCAACATCCCATGATAAGTTTTGCACATTCCCACAATCTCCCTTAAAACTTCCTGTAGCAAGTTTGCTCTTTCCCATGAGAGCTGTTCTGATAACCCGTGATAATCTTGATTTCCTCTGCATATTGATTACCAAGTTTTTGGTCGCACTTTAATGTTACTGTTTGAGTAATTCCTTTAATGATCCATCCATGAGTATCTTGAGTCTTGTCTCTGTTATCTGCATTTCATTAAGGTTTGTGCACCTGTGTGTTTAATTTATTATCTTTCCTGCTTATTGCCTTGTCTCCTATGCTCAACAGCCATTACCCAGGTACCTTGACATCCTTCCTCTTCCTGCATGCATGTGCATGCTGGCATGCCTTCACATCCTTCTGTTTGTCCTCTATGGTTGGTGCCAAAGGTATCCGTTTGGGGACAATCCTCTGAGTAGAGATGTTGTGGGGCTGAGAGTTTCCTGTTTGTGTCCAACACAGGACAGGGCTGTCTTGCCTGTCTCCTTCCATGTCGTAAGGGGAGTAGCACACTTGACTGTGGATGGGATGGGGCAGGTCAGGCGAGGGTGGTGGTGGTTCTGGACAAAGCTGTGTCAGACTGTGTGCAGTCAACTTTGTCCAGAAACTGCTTTCTTGGAAAGAGCTGGGGACTAACTAATATTTCTAGGAATCAGACAGTGAGGAATCAGGCTACAAAATCCAGTTGCTGTGGCTGTTACAAAGTCACATTATTATTTCATAAGCTGATCAAACTTCATCTTAACAGCTGTTATTTTTGCGTCCTTATTGTTTATTTTGGAAAGCTCTTCCAGAAGCTAAGGAGCTTTTAATTTCCAGCTTCAGCTTTTTCACGGCAAGTTTCATCCTTTTGGCAGTGTTCTTCTAGCTTAGCTCTCCTCTCAGTATTCTGTCCCTCATACATTCATGGAGAACAGTCACATCCTTTCTGGTCCTTTTGAGTTTCTACGTAAGCTGTTTTAAATCTTAATTTTTGCAGGAAAGGCTCTCTGTTGCCTTGCCTGTCATAGCAGCTTTTCTCTGCACATCTTCTTAACTTATGTTAGATAATTTTTTTGTGTGTGAGGATGAGAATAATATACAGTTTTTTCAGATGAGTTCTCTTCAGTGGTTTGTATGAATGACATTGCTGCTTTCCTGTATGTAATGGAAGTACTTCTTTGCATTATATCTTTCACTGATATTACAAGATGACTGTGGTTGTATTCTTGAAATTATTTGACATAGCATATTGGATAATGTTTCCTTGTCCAAAATAATTTTAGTTTTCCTTTTGTGTCAGCCAGTCAGTCACTGTGGACTAGCAGAGTCTCTTTCTCAGTGCTTCCAAATCTTTTTATACCTGGGGTATGCTTTTTATCGCTTAAAACTGATGTCTTCCCCAGACTGCCATGACCTTGCCCAGCATGGGCGGACAGCAGCCCAGTGGCCAGTGACAGGTCCTGTCGCACATCAGATCATGCTCTTCAATGCCTGTGTCTGAGCTTTGAGAGTGATCGATAAGAGCACATGGCCTCGTGCAAAGGCAGCTGATGCTATGGCAAATTAGTGTGCTGTGGCATCACTTCTGGGAATCGCTGTTTTTTCTTCTTCCCGTATTGAGGTCTTTGACCTATTCCTTTAATGCAGCCTTCTTTTGTCGTGACCCAGTAGGAAAGCAGGAATGCAAAGCCAAGGAGTGACAGGTACTGTCCTGGAAATATGTAAACCACAGCACAGTCCAGGCAATGGCTAGGTTTGTAGTGCTCCAGGAGGTGGAGCATCATACTTGGTCTTCATGGTCCCCTGGAGCATCACTGGTTCTGTTAGAGCTTGGAGATGTACAGAGAAGGTGGGAAAGGGGCTGGTAAGCTGTCTAGAAAGAGGATTGTGGTCAGGTGGGAGTGAGCAGGTGCCCGTGTCCCTTTGCCGGATAGGAAGGAGTAGGGTAAGTTACAAAGTGCTTTGGGGAATGGGCTTTTGAGAAGGGGCAGTGTTCCAGCAGAATGGGGTCCCTTAGGGTGCTTGGTTAAGTGCTACAAATGACAGGGTGTACTCGGGTGATGGTCTGACACTGAGTTTGCGGGTTGTTCTAGATCAATGGGGTAGACATGACAGAAGCCAGGCATGATCAGGCAGTAGCGCTGCTTACCGCATCCTCCCCCACCATCGTGCTGCTGGTAGAGAGAGAGGGTGCAGAGCAGCTCAGCGAGGGAGACTCACCAGGCGTGCCACGAGTGCGCATGCACTCCCCACCACCGCCTCCCAGCCATGGGGAGAGCCCACTGGAGGAGACACCTTCACTGCAAAGGAACCATCTGTCTAAAGGCCTGGAGGATCAATATCCCATTGAGGTGAGTCTGTCTATTGGAATATGGGATAGTGTAATCTTGGGTATTTTTCATTTCAAAAATTGGTAGTCTGATGAGGGCTGGCCCGCTGTGTTATTGGGGCGTTGAGAAGTAATGGGGAACTGCCTTGTCTTGTGGTGCTTACCTTGTGTTCAGTTGCGCAAAACATCCGTGACTCCACGTTATCCAGTGTTTGTGGTCCTTATGTGATATCCTTTATTCCCTTTGACTCTGCTTCTTGTTCCCTCAAGGAAATTCACCTTGTAAAGGCAGGTGGTCCTCTGGGACTCAGCATCGTAGGAGGCAGTGACCATTCGAGCCATCCATTTGGGATTCATGAACCAGGTGTCTTCATTTCAAAGGTAGAGTCCGGTGTGAGCAGCCTAGCAGTGGACATTCCTGAGCTGTTTAATTATTGGGGTTAAGATGAAGGATTTTGATGCAAGAGTCTGAGAAGTACAGTATAGATTTAAAACAAAAAAACAAACCAAACAAAAACCAAACAAACAAAAAACCCAAAAACAAAACAAATGGGATCGGAGAGGGATGCGTGCATATCTAGAGTTAGCTTATGTTTGACATACTGCTGCTGTTGTAGAAATCTAAATGGCATGTAAAAGCCTGCAAACCTGTATAATTTATGCTGAACTGTTTGGGGAGAGTTAGCTTTTGAAATTGCTGAGCTTATGTTAGCTTTTAATGAATCCTAGAAAGATGTAGGCATTTCAGAAAACCAGTCATTACCAAGAAGGTGTTAGTGGGATGAGTGTGTAACTGCAAGGAAAAACCAAGTGCTCTTCTGCCTTCAGGCCAGTGTCCTTCGACTCAACATTCTCTTTCCAGTGGTGGCATTAGCTGATGCTATTTAGAGACAGCACACAAGCTAGCCACTTGCTGCAGCTCATCCCCTTTGCGGTCCTGCACGTCGACACTTGTTGGATTAGGGATGTTGGAGAGGACATCCCTGCCCAACCATGTCTGCATCCGTATGTCTCTTGTCCCTTGGACATGCTGAATCTGTCTCCTCTAACACCCATGGCTACAAGTCCCAGAACATCATAACCTGTCACCTGAAGCAGCAGTCTTTGATCTGTTCTAAACCAATGTCCCACTGGTTACACTGAGTGCTCCTCCATTCTTGTATTGCCCGTTTGCTAAACAGAAGTCCTGTATTCAGCTTATTTACCACCTTCAGTGTTGTAAACCCACCTCACCTCACCTCACCTCACCTCACCTCACCTCACCTCACCTCACCTCACCTCACCTCACCTCACCTCCCCTGTGGTAAATTCTCCTTCCTCAGCTTTCTCTCCAAACTCAAGAGTTGTGGCCTTAATTTCTCCTTGCAAGGTGCTGCTCCATCCCCTCCTTATTTTAGTTGCCTTTCTCTGGACCTTCTCTAACCCCACTATGTCCTTCTCAAGATGTGGCACCACAGGATCATTGAAGTTGGAAGGGACCTGCAGAGGTGATTTCACGGAATCACGGAATTTTCAGAGTTGGAAGGGACCTCTAGAGATCATCTTGTCCAACTCCCCTGCTGACGCAGGAATGCCTAGAGCACATTACTCAGGATTGCATCCAGGCGGATTTGATCTCATTGATAGCATAGGGCCAGCCTAGATCAGCTTGCTGAGGGCCTTGTCTAGTCAAGTTCTGAGCATTGCCAAAGATGGAGATCTCACAGCCTCTCTGGGCTCCTCTTCCAATGTTTAACTACTGTTATGGTGAACGTTTTCTTCATAATATCTCATCAGAATTTTCCTTGTTCTAACTTGAATCCCTTGCCTCTCTCCTTATACCACTGTGTACCTTTTAGAAGAGCCTGGTCTCTGTTTTCTCTGTACCATTGTGTTAGGTAGTTGAAGACAGCAGCAACGCCCCCTTTAGCTTACTGTTCTCAAGAATTAAAAACCCCAGGTCTCTCAGCCTCTCTTTGTACAATGTATTCTCTACACCCGGTCGTCTTCTTTGCCCTCCACTGGACTCATTACAGTTTATCAGTGTCTGTCTTGTACTCCAGATGCAACATCACAAGCGCTGATTAGTGGGGGACAATCACTTCCCTCAACTCGCTGGTTACACCCTCCACTGTTGCAAGGGCACACCGCCAACTTAGCTGTCTTTCACAGTATATGGGACCCAAGCCTGTGGCTAGCAAAAAGCCTCCTGAAACAGCAAGTCTGTTTGACAGATGTGTGCCTCTGTCCCTTGCAGAACTGGTTTCCAGTAGGTTTCACCTGATACTTCTTGTTGGTGCTGACATGTGGTTCATTCTTGGATGGCTCCAGTGCCTCCGTCTGTGTAGTGTGTTTCTCCTCATCTCCTACAAGGCACTGTAGCTCTTTTTTAGATGGATGTGAGTAAAGAGAAGGACTTTTCCCTCTGTTCCCAGCAATCTCAGTCTCCCAGCCTTCCCCAGCTTGGGAGCCTCTGCTCTTTGTTAAGCATAGCCCCTAGCTGACCTTTCTTCTGTACAACGTGGGATTTGGACTCTTCTTTCTGCAGGGTTTCTGCAAAGAGCCTGTTGCTCTCCTGTTCATTTTCACTGAGGTTACGCAGTGTGCTCATCTCATCCTGTAGTTTCTTCATTTGCCAACTCAGCAAAGGTGCCGGACACACCTTCCACTGGTGAGGCCACCACAAACCTCAGGGAGAGGTCCCAGGCACTTCCTGTAGCGCAAGACCCTGAAAGCTGTATCCTTCCTCTAAAGCACCAGGGTTACTCCAGCTGGTGCTGGGGACCTTACCCTGTGGCATATCACCATCATCTTTCCTCAGTTCTCGGTGCAGTTTCTGGGTCCCCTTCTGCTCTGCCTTTTTGGGAGCAGAGAACTGAACAGTCCTGGAGATGTGGGTGATTGTGTCTGTCTTGGTCTGAGTACCCTTTCTGATGATGCCCAAAATTTTGTTGGCTTTTTTTCAGTCTCTTCCTGCATGTGGAGCCCATGAACATGCGACAATGTCTCTAGGAACTTTCCTGAGTTACTGTTTCTGAGTTCAGTGTTGCGTGTGCATGGTTTCAGGTGTTTTTCCATAGACTCACTGTCTGTGCTGAAGCTCATGCCATGTCTTTTTGTCCAGTTTTCTTGACCTCGTTTGAAGTTCCCCACCACCAGGGTGGTATTTGGCTGCTCAAAACAGCACAGTATCATCTGCAGATCTGGAGATTTTCACTGTTTGCTACCTTTTTCAGGTCACAGATGGACATGCTGAATAACCCCAGTCCCACACCAATCCTTCAGGCACCCCACCAGTGAATCTTTTGTGTCCTGAGCAGCAGCTGTCCAGCTCTGCCCTTTGTTTCCTCTCCTTTAACCAGCTTTCACTCTATTAAGATGGCCTTTCCTACTATCCAGTGGACACAGCTTCTCTAATAGCCTTTAGGTTCAGACCTTGTCAAGGGCCGTTTGGAAATCCAGAAGTTATGTCTACCAGATTCCTTCCTTCATGTGTTCATTGCTTCTCTCATGGTGCTTCAGCAGGTCAGTGAGGCAGGATTTGCTTTTACCAAAGCCAGACTAACTCTTTCCCAACAAACCCTGCTTATCTATATGCTCACAGACAGAATCATAGAATTGTGTGGGTTGGAAGGGACCTTTAAGATCATCAAGTCCAACCATTTGCCTAACACTGCCAAAACCACGACTAATCCATATCCTTCAGCACCACATCTACCCGTATTTTAAATACCTCCACGGATGGCGATTCCACCACTGCCCTGGACAGCCTGTTCCAATGTTTGATAACCCTGTCGGTGAAGAAATTTTTCCCAATATCCAATCTAAACCTCCCCTGGAGCAACTTGAGGCCATTTCCTCTTGTCCCATCGCTTGTTACTTGGGAGAAGAGACCGACCCCCAACTCGCTACAGCCTCCTCTCAGGGAGTTCTAGAGAGTGATAAGGTCTCCCCTCAGCCTCCTTTTCTCCAGATCTTACTCTTTCTTTGTTGACTCTATTATTTTACCAGGAATAGAAGTTAGGTTTCTTGGTTAGTAACTCTGTACCTCTCAAGATCCCCTCTAGAGCACTTTTTGAGGACTGGAGTTGTACTGACACTGTTGGTCCTGGTACAGTGGCCATTTGTAATGGCAGATGATGCACTTCTGACAACAGCCCTGCAGCTTAACGTTTGAGTTCCTTCAGAGTTCCTGTGAGAAAGCTGTCTTCTGGTTACAGTCACAGGCAAAATAATGGAAAAGCTGACACAGGGTTGGTTCAAATGAAAATGATAGTATGAGAATATAAGAGCATATCAAATGACGCTTCAAAGCAAATCTTAGTTCATTCTTTGCCAGCGTTCACAGATATGTTACCTCTTGATTGCAGAGAGAGAAGTCGAAACAGGCATCAGAGGATGTCGGAGGAGAGCCTAGGGACACAATCAGTTTCTCTCCAAGGAGAGACGGAATTTCCTTCTCTAGTTGTAATATTAATAATTCTTTGTAGGTCATTCCCCGTGGACTGGCATCTCGCAGTGGGCTCCGTGTAGGGGACAGAATCCTGGAGGTAAATAGTATTGACCTGCGCCATGCTACCCACCAGGAAGCAGTGAATGCCCTACTCTCCAACACCCAGGAGCTGACTATGTTAGTAAGGCGAGATCCACCACCACCCGGTATGCAGGTAGGTTCTGAGTAAGAGAACTGTGGGCAATCGCACTCTTCTTTATAGAAGGATCACTTTTGAAGGCAATTTCTTATCTAGCTGGAAGTCTGGAACTAGGATACAACAGAACTTCTGGTTGAAATTTCCTTCTCTTGTAGCAAAATCCAGTCTAAGTATATATCCAGTTGAGGACTGTGGAGGGTCTCTTGTCATGCCCATGGTGATGCTGTGATCAGAGAATTACCAGACTTCATGAAGAAGAGCAGAGCCTCATCAAAAGGAATAAACTGTGCCAAATAAGTGAAGGGTCTAATTCGCATCCTTTTCAGGGTATTTAGAATATGGGCAGCTACTACGAGCATTTCCTCAACAATTCCAGTCTGACCTTGACTCAGAAACAAGGAGACCTTTTCTGTGTTTACAGGAAATATGCATTGAAAAGGCTCCAGGAGAAAAGCTGGGCATCAGCATCCGGGGTGGAGCAAAAGGTCATGCTGGAAATCCATTTGATCCCACTGATGAAGGCATCTTCATTTCTAAGGTACCAGACCACTAACTGTGCAACTTGGCTGCATGCAAGGACTGCTAGGGAAAAGGGTGATCCCTGTGGAATTTGTTGTGCTCTCTGCACTTTTCACTGGGTACATCAATTTTTCTGGAGTATTCTCCATTCACTGAAGGAGGCGCGTCTGTTTCCTTTCATATTTCCTCCACTACAACAGCTACAAAATTTCTTCTTTCATTTCCTATGTCTGCTTGTATTTTGCCTTGCGGTTTTTCTCTTGCTTTTTTTTTCTGTAACATGAACTCATGCATCTTTCCTTTTCCCCTCCATTCCTATTGCTTCCCCCAAGTGCTTGTTGCCTTCCTACCCACTCAAACATGCATGCTCTTTCCTCCTTTCATTGAAAGCATTATGAATTGCTCACCTTTCCTCCTGTGCCACACAGCATGTATGTAATTTTGTTCCCTTTTCCTTTGTAAATGATTGCTTGTGTGTGCATACTTATTTGTCATGTCGCTTTTCCCCAAGAAGTAACGCCTATTTTCTTTTCAACAATATGCCGCGTATAAGCTTATGCTCCTCCTGACCCTTAACAAAAAGTATTGCCTCTTCTTTCTTGTTAGCAACTGAGCATAGTGGTAAGTGGTGTAATTTTTGGTCTTGCTGCTGACCAAAGGGGGACTCTGGATGTTCACATTAGTGTCGCTGGTTCCCTCTTTAGCTTGTATGGTAGGGTAGAAACTCTGCCTTAGCTGTAGAGGTCTTAATAATCCTTGTGGGATGGTGCACGCTCCATAATTGGCAGTTAACCCTTTCTAATAATTGCCTACTTTCAAAGAAGGGGAATACTCAGCATTTGCTATTACTTGGATAGAACTTCTTTAACTGAGTTTTAAAGTTAAAAGAGTAAATTCACTTTATCAAAGTAATAGTTGCATATTCAACTGCAGTATTTGTAATAGCAGTAAAAGGAAACCTGGGATTATTGTAACCTACAATTATTTTTAATGATTAGGTTTGATTTTATCTCCATCAGCGTTACAGTATTTAGGAGTTTGTAAGGCTTACAGTTTAGCCACATTGCAGGGTTAGTTTACCTCTCCCCCTCTCTTTTTTTTTTTTTTTTTTTTTTGGTTGTTTTTTTTTTCCNCCCTTTTTTTTTTTTTTTTTTTTTTAATAGTAGTTGTTTTACCCTGTGGAGAACCAAAGCACTGAACTTTTCTGCTCTCCCTTCAACTGTGTTACTTCAGCTTGATCTCTCTTATCTGTCCTCACCAGAGTGTTTTTCCTGCTTCTCTTATTTTGTCTATGTATTTCCAGTAACTGAGAGACAAAGTAGTGCTTTTTCTTCTTCCTCCTCTTTGGATGTCTGATTACTACTTTCTTTCTCCTTAGTTTTTCTTAGTTTGCATTTCCATGACTCCCTTAATTGTCATTTTTTAAAAAGTTGTAATCTGGTTCTTCATTTTTAAAACCTTCTTGATGAAGTGTTAGAAGTCTAATACTATGAGAAGTATAAATTCTATCTACAATTTGAAATTCATGATCTGTCTCAATGGAGATAGCTCAGTGTCCCTCAGTGACATATCAATAATGCAGATGACAGTTGGCATTAAGGAGATTTTTCTACATTAACTTCACCTCCTCCCATTATTTCTGGGTGTTCTACTGTCACACTTATGCACTTGCTCTCCCTGGAAAAGAAATTGTGAGTACTCTGTCTTTTTCCATTCAGCTGCATGTGACCACTTTTGTGCATGGACATGCACTCACACACACCTAAATGTTTTCCTTTACCGCCCTCAAGAAATTATGTGTAGGCATGCATGGCTACTTTCCCTCC
>VYXH01005919.1:173588-188361 GCA_013397275.1 Burhinus bistriatus
CCAGCTCCCTCAGCACTCTCGGGTGGATCCCATCTGGGCCCATAGACTTGTGGCTGTCCAGTTGATGTAGCAGATCACTAACTGCTTCCTCCTGGATTACGAGGGGGTTTATTCTGCTCTCCATCCCTGCCTTCCAGCTCAGGGGGCCAAATACCCTGAGGATGACTGCTTTTACTATTAAAGACTGAGGCAAAGAAGGCATTAAGTACCTCAGCCTTCACTTCAAAGCAATATTCTGAGGTCGCAGTGACATGTATTTAAGGCCTATGTTCTCATATACTGGCTTTTCTCTCACTGTAGTCTGGCTTAGTATAATTACAGTGTTGTCTGTCCCAGCCTCTGAAGAGCTGAGAATTAGCTGGGTGATCAGCAAAGACCAAGACTCCCCTTCAGAATTGCCCGTGCCTTTAAAAGAGTTAATATATTTTGGTGCCCCTTCCATTAGGGTACTAGGAGGAGGTAGCAATGGATGCTGCAGGCTCCTCTGACGTCTCGGGATCCATAGCCTGAGACCCAACAGCAAAGACATGTTTTTCTGCTGTTGCCTTTTAGCATGACCTTGAAACTGTGTTTCTGTTTCTAATACTGGTTTTGATGATTAAATTTATACCAGTGATGGAGCCAGCACTGTATGGTAGCCATTGTAATGCTGTAGGAAGTTCCCACCTCAGTGCCAGATCCTCAGTAATACTATTTGTGTCACCATTTTTGGACCTTTCCTCTAATACTTCAGTGTTTCGTGTTCAGTTTTGCACAAGAGTGGTAGAGATCAAACATGTCTCCTTTCAGTAAGGTTGTGAACTGAGGAAATGGGAAGGATTTGGGCTTTGCTGTATTCACCGTTAGTCCTGTAGAGATTTTCAAACACCACTGTTGCACTCATTGCATACATCTCTCAAGTTCTGTTCTTTGACAATTCGGTTTCTAGTAGCAATATTAGTAACTTCAGATCCCCATGGACTGATTCATGGTGCATTTCTCTATCCCAACTCTGTAGCTGTAGTTACATTTCTAGTCTTAATCCAGAGCTTTCCCAGGCTCCCCAGATGTTGTCAGAGACGAACTTTGAACATTCCACAGCTTCATCTGGGCTGGCTCGTGCACTTGTCTCTCTTCAGCTTAAGACCTCAGAGAAGGATCGCATACAAGATTACTGTCAGCTTGAACGCTCACCTTACAGATAAAACTTGTCCAAAACAAGCATAACCAGATTCAGAATAGACTTTAGCTTAAGCATCCCTAAATATCCCTTTGGATCTTGTAATCTTCCAGAGCATTAGTGTCTTCTCATGTTGCTCATTATTGTCTGGAGATCGGGGGTGTGATGTGGGACACTGATTATTTGCTAATGGTAACTCACAGAAGCTTTTGATGAGAAGGGCCTAGGTGCTTATCAGAATTTTCGATTAGCTCCCTCTGTATTTCTCACATGCCTTCCACCTCCCATCCTTCCAGCCTTGGGACTTCTGGACCACCTGGTTGCTGCTATTGGGAGGAACAATTAGGAGGGTTGCAATATGCAATAGAACGGAAGCATGATGCTGCTTTTGTCCACAGCCCTCACTCTGCAGCATAGGTCTGGGCAAAAAGTCACAAAAGTCTAAGTGCACAGAAATCATTCTTAAAGACAAGTAACATATTATTACCTTCCTCTTGCAGCTTGGAAGCAAGCCCGTAGCTGGGCCTTGTGAGATTAGTCACTGGTCACTCTTACAATGTTCCTGTGCTGTGCTTGAATGACTGAGAGCTTACCAGCTGATTTTAAGCCCTGCCTTATGCTTATACAGTTTCTGTCTCTATAGATAGTCTTTTGGCTGTGATGTTATTAACAAGCATGTGATTTTTTTAGGTCTTTTTCCTTAGTGACAGCTAAGCCTGTGCTCTGTAGAGTTATTTTTCCATTCCCTTCCAGCCTCTCCAGTATGTGCTCTGTCAAGATGTCTCTGCTAGCAATAGGCAATCTTCTCCTTTCCCTTGGTGATGGTGTAGCTTGTGCTTGCGGGGGGGCGCTTTAGCTCCCATTGCTTTTCCCCAGGATTGACCCTGCTGAGGATCTTAGAGACATCTGCTCTCTTCCCCTCATCTGGTGACACCCTGGCTTGTGTTGTACAGGGTGTCTGTTCCCGGCCGTTTTGCTGGTGATAACAGCTCATGCAGAATTCCATCCCCGGGCCCAATATATGTGCTGGGTTTCTGTTCTCCCTCTCCTGGTGCCAGCGCTGTTCATACTCCTCTGCCCCCCCTCTGGAGTTACTGCCCAGCATGGTGCTGACCTCTTTCCCTCTCTCTTTGCCTGCGCTGCTTGGATACTGCTCTGACTCTGTCCTGTCTCATGGAAGGAGTGGATGCGTAGGGAGCGGGAGGCAGCCACACAGCAACTTGAGGAGGAGGCAGAGGTGAGGAGCATGGCGGGAGGGTTGGAGAGTTGCAGAAAAGGGCTGCAACTGGACTTGAAGGCCAGAGAAGTCTCCAAAAGCTCTCATTCCCCATAACGTCTGTTTTCTACTCCCTCTCCTGCCCCCCTCCACCCAAAGACTCGACTTTTGGGTATAAGAGAAGATACCAGAAATGAAATCTGTAATGTGATTGAGTAAGGAATGGTGAAAAACAATGGCTAGAATTAGAAAGGCAGACAAATGCAAATGGGAAATAAAATCAAATGAAATTATACAATGAGTGTGAGTTAAGGTTGAGAAAAGATGCTGTAGAGGAACTGTAGATTTGCACTCTCAAATGTCTCTAAATCCAGACTGGACACCTTTCTGGGTGCTATGTGGAGAAAACCGGTATGTATGTCACGTTCTCCTCTCCCCCTGTAAGGCAGTGGATGTGTGCACGTGGGGGTAGGAGGAATGGTGGGGATCTGTGCACCAGTGGGTGACCAGGGGCCCAGAGTGACATGTTCTCTGCAGTATTTCTTGAGCCTGGCCTCTGTCATGGGTCCCCATGGTTGTGTTTGGAACAATTCCAGGTTCATTTCCAGGCAATGGGAACTTTCTGCAGAGTTTGGAGATAAGGCCTTGGTTATTACTAGGGGTGGTTTCCTTTTAATTGCTCTTTCTAGTTGATCTAGTTGACTTCTGGCCTGATCTCTTCCTGGTGTTTGTGTTTTTTTGCTCCCCTCCTTGCACCTCTCCAGAATATCACCAGTGAACCTTTGAGACTGGACTATCGGACCCTGGCTGCTTTGCCCAGCAGTGGCTTACAGAGAGTCAATCGCACTGTAAGTGAGGGGCTGTTGAGATGTGGGTCCCTGCATGGGGGAAGCCGCGGTCGTTCTGTTACCTGCCCTCTCCTTGTGCCCTGATGTGAGAGATGATGGTACTATCTGCAGAGGAAAACTGGGAAGCAGAACTGTGGTAGACTTACACACTGTCTGAAACAGGAGGTAGCTGCAAAAGGAAGATTAGAATAAGAAAATGAGGAGAGCAGAGAACCAGGGTGCCTTTTGTTTTGGAAAGGAAAGTGGCCTGTGTAATTGCCGAGATGCAAAAGGAAGTGTCTCGAACAAGGCAGAAAGGACAGCCCAGCAGGAGAGAAGGATAGATGTGAATGGGAGAGTGCAGGGGATTTATTGTGGGAGGAAGCAACTACTAAAAGCTGCAGAGGAGGGAGGGGAATATTCTTCCTGACACAGAAGGTGACAATGTTGTGTGCACAGCTTAGCTGTAAATTCATTGTGGGATGGTGTTTAGAAAGGAGGAGGGATGCAGGGTGCTGATACCAAAAGTATTAAAAGAAAGTCAAGATCCATCTCGGACTGCAAAAGGCAAAGTGGCAATGATTGCATATCACGAATTAGCCCTGATGCAGCCTTGGATACTCCTGCCACTGTGACCTGCATTTCAGTCCCTGATATGTAGTGACACTTCAGTCAAGACAAAATCCGGATTTCACAGCTTCACAGATTACAAAGTCATGTGTCTCTCCTGCGTTGTTTAAAATCTCACCTCACCTCTCTGTCTTTGCTTTGTTTGGTCATGATTTGTCTTCCCTGCATCACACCTATTGCACTGGCTTTCTGCCTGCTCCTTCACACACATCCTCAGTCTTCACCTCCATTCCTTTCCTCCTCTTGCAGCAAGACCACCCTTTGCTGTCATCATCAGATTCTGCATTCCCATTCTGTTGTTTCAGGATCATCTCTTTTACTCCACTGTCTCCATCTCATTCCATCCAGACAGGTCTCCTCTCCTATTCATCTATCCTCTTGTTGACTTCAGGCCCTCTTGCTTTTCTGCTTTCACACTGATTAGAGCCCTGCTTTGTCTCCAGCTTTGTCTCATTTTGTTCCTCCCCATACTTGCCAGCTTTTTGCATTTTCTCTCCTGGCTGTTCACACAGAAAAATAGTATCAGGAAAAGGTTTAACGTATTTTTAGCATCTCTTTGTGTAACTTAGTAGCTGGAAACAAGGGGAGAGCCAGCCCCATGCAAGCAGCTGCCTCTTTGCTGGACAGCCCTTGTGTCATCCAGAGCAGAGCAGCATTTGGGAACTTCTGCCTCAGCAGTCCCTGTCAGCCCAGGAATGCCTGGCACTGGAATGTGGGGCCGAACACGCTGGAATGCCGGGGTGTATGGGCGGCATCTATAAATGTCTCATTTCAGGGGAAGGACCAATTGGTGCCCATGTTTATCTTTTTCCAGCTGTCATTTGCCCAGCTCTGTTTGAAAGAAATATGTCTGCCTAGATTGCGAGTACAGGGAGATAATGGGCTGCAAGGATAGTGAGATTCTGGTGTTCCTTCAGGAGCTGCACCTAGCCTATTTGGTGACTGCCTGGAAGACTCAGACATGGGTCAGTCCGGCCAGCAGAAAAGCTTGCGGTTCAATTAACAGGTTGTCTATCTCCAGACGGTCTGACTGGATTAAGATGACTAATGCTATTGCCCAGTTCCCATAGTATTTTTTTCTTTCTTCCTGTCTCTAGGCCAACTTTCTCACCACATACATTCTCCTCCAAACGGCATCTACATGTCTTTTCTTCCCGTGTGGTTCCCTGCAAGGGAGTTGCAGGGCCTCCTATTCTTCACACTGTTGAACAGGAGGAGGTGCAGACCTCTGTCGTGACTGCTGTAGGTTGTGGGTGGAATTTGTCATGAGGATTCCCCAGGAATTGCCCCTAAAGAAGGGGGCAGATGGCTGTGTATCTTGTATTAATCTGTATTGCTGTGTATTGGTCCTTTTGTGAGCAAGATTTAACAAAGGCTTACTGAGATGCAAGCCTGTTTTGTTTGGATACTTTTAAAACCCCAACTGAAAAATTCCAGTTGAAAGCTACATGAGAACAGTCGTCTCAGCGATGCCCTCCGGCTGTGCCAGCTTCTCCGTAACTGATGTCTGCAGAGTACCCAGTGCACTACAATGTCTGGATACTGCCATCACAGTAATAAAAGAGCTATTATAGTCTCTGTCTTCTCCATAGTACAGGCTTGAAAACCATACCCATGAATGACTGCATCTAGCCACAGCAAAATATTTAAAATCTAGTTTTGCTTTCTGGACTCTTAAGAAATGGAGAAATGGAGAAGAGTTTACATCTCTCAGTAGAGTGTCACCATGGTTAGTTAATTAACAAACTGTACTTTCTAGTCTAAATCTATTTCTCTTCAATTTCTAGCCATTGATTTTTTCTTTGTACTTGTTCATTAGATTTAAAATTATATTTGTTTCAGCGTCTGGGCAAAGTGATGGATCAGAACTGTAAATGCATTTCTTCTGAATTTGCCTTGGAGGGCACAGGGTAAAACACGATTGTCCTGTCTGCTGGACTGGGGAGTGACAGAGGCAAGGCTGGGAAAAGCACACTGCATTGCCAAAACCTTTGCTTACCCAAAATAGAAATTGTTGCTTGTCTGATAAAAATAGTCCACTGTGAAGCAGAGGGAGTGAGGCATCCTGCACTGGAATACACTGCTGCAGCAGAAGCACTGAAGATTAAAGCAAGGGATAGATGAAGCGCAGTTCCAGTCATGTCTGTGAACAAAATAGGTATTGAGGCTGCCCGTGGACTCTCAAACTTCATGCAGTCTTGGTGAGATGCCCATCTCCACAGCGCCCTCAAAATGTTTTTTACTTTTGCCCTTTGTGCGAAGCAAAGTAGGCCTTGGTGGTGGTGGGTTTCGCCTAGAACCCAGGTTGGTCAGTGTTTGTGCTCTCCTGCTTGGCAAGGGAAAGCGGCAGTGGTGTTGGAGGGGCCTGGCTGTAGGACCGACAAACCCACTTTGCGGTGGTGGATTGCTGGCAGGGTTTTCATTACAGCATCCCCATTGAACAAATAATGTTCCTGAAAGTACTTTTTGCCTGGCATAACTTTATGTGCACTAGAGCTCTTGTGAGTGTAGTTTATCGCACTCTGGCAAAAAAAGGTTGAATTTGGGATTTTTTTTGTTTGGATTTTTTGGTAGGGTTTTTTTACATTGGAAAGTCACATAGCTACAATAGCAAAATTTCTAAGGGTCGCACAGGCTTCACTGTCTGAAGAAATATGAGCCAGGGTTCTGCCAGCCACTGCTTTGGGTTGGGTTGGGGTTGAGGGGTTAGGGGAGGGCCTCAGAAATTCCTGAGCCTCTCAGCTGCCATTGTAGTCACTAGCCTACCCAGCCCTTGAGAGCTATTTTTGTGAATGCTGCCATGACACAGGAGTTGGAGAATGTGCTCTGAGCAGAAGAGGTCTTTCTGCTCCTGGCAGGCGCTTGAATAGAAGGAGATTTGATCATTGCTCTCCGATTATCTCCACTTCCCTGAAAGAAGGCTTTGGCTGGGGTAACAAACTCTCTTTTATTTTATTGAAAGAGGAAAGGTCAGTGCTTCATCTTGGATGGGTACAGTTGAGTCTGGGCAGAACTGGAGCTCTGTTTCAGTCCTGCCTTCAGTAAGAGCGCTCAAAGGGACCTGTGCTCTGTTAGCTGTTATTTAGCTCTCTGTTACTTATTGGTGTGTATTTTGGTGAAGTGGGGCCATAAAAGCATGCTTGCCCGTGCAGGTGTGATGGAACTGCATGGGGCAGATAATATGGTGATAACTGTGTAACTGTGTGGAAATGTACTGGAGCAAGGTGAGAGGTGTTATTCTGCGTGACAGTTTTGGAACTATTTGAAAGTATGCTGGGGTGAGACGGTGGATGTTTGGCCATGTCGTGGTGGAGTTGAATTGAGGATGTGCTGCAATGAGATGGGAGAGGATGCATGCCTGTGCAGGTTTTGGCAATCAGTTTTGCTAGAGAGCAGCAGTGTTACTGGTGAGCTGCTGAAGTGCAGGCTGGAATGTGTATGAGAGCTGGGGAAGTGCAGGGAGTGTGCTTCTGCCTGTCAGCTACTGGCTGTATGTATTGCACACTGACAGCAAGGTCCTCTCTTGGAAGTAACATTTGGGATCATAACAAGAATGGTGGTAGAGTAGAAGAGAGGGAAGGGGTGGTCGTTGTGGGCATTAGTACTTGAATTCTTCTCTCCCCTGTCTTTCAGCATAAGCAGCTGCTCTGTATTTTCTTCCTCCTCTCCTTTACTCTGTTCTCCTTATTTCTTTCTGATCCTTTTGTTTTCCTCTCAGCTTGTTCAGTGTAATAAGGCCAGCTCCAGAATGGAGGGTGACTGCGCTCTGCTGTCTCTGTCAGTGGCACAGGACAGCCGGGATTCATACCCCAACACAGCTGCCGGCCCCATCATTGGAAGCATGGCTGGCCTTCCTCAGGACCCTGCATCACCTGACAAGCACGCCAGCGGGGCAGAAAAGCCCCAGCTGGACAAGCAGGATCCCACGAGTTGCCCCTTGTCCCAGGACCAGATGCCAAAGACGCCAGAGCAAGAGTGCATGATCGACTCTCAGCCGATCCTCTTCAGTGAGAACCCCTTTGTGGTGGCTAACCGCAAGGGGAAGGCAGCAGGCAAGGCTTGCCTGGGGGGCCCGCCCCTGGGCTACGGCAGGGGGGGAGTGCTGAAGACCAACCTTTACTCCAAGGCAAGCAGTCCCACAGCATGCTGTGTGTGGCATGCAGTCACGCAGTTAAGGCCACCTGCGTTCTACTAAACCCCTGCGCATGCACTGGACCCAGATGCCAGGCAGCACGAGGCCTGTGCAGGGGCTGGTCCCACCTAACACATGTCCTTCTCCAGTGTTGTCTGCAGAGGCTATCAGTCGCTGATGGTCAGTGAATTGTCTTCCAGCCACTAATGTACCCCAGTTATTGCCGAGTGTGAATGCTGCTGAGCCCTTCTGAGGGGAGGCGGGATGTCAGGCGACTTCTCCCATGTCTCTATGGATGGCCAAGAGTCAGGCTACGAGCAGCGCCCTTCCATGTCTGCTGTGGTTGTGAGTGGGGAGCTGGCAGGGCTTGTAGAAGAATGGCAGTGGTGTCACACTTATGTATCAGGGCCTGAATAGACACAGCTGTTTTCAAACTTCTGAAAAATAAGAGGCAGTGCAGCTGACATAGTTAATCTACAGCCCAGGAGTACGCTGTTCCTTGAAGTGACACATTTCAGTGTATCTAGACTGTCATTTCAAGGGAGAACTTTGCTTTCTGCTCTGGGAAATCTGTTTGTATTTAACTTTCTCATCCTTGCACAGGAAACCTGTGGCAGAGCAAGGACTAGACCCAAAGATACTATGTTCCAGATTATCACCACACCACTCTTCTTCCTTTCTCAGCCTTTCTGGATGTCTGAAAAGCAGGAGAAGCAAAACTGCAAACAAACAGTCCACACACAGAAGAAAAAACAAACAAACAAAACAACACCCAGCTGTAGTTATCCTAGGTGGTTTTAGCCTAATGCCTTGGTGAGAATTTGTTTTTCACAGATGTGTAAGCAGATAAGCATAGAGCAAGGCATGTCGTTGAATCTCTGTAACATCTCGCTATATTAAAAGTCAAAGACTGTGGTTTGGACATTACAGAGATCCATCTTTAGAGTTCAGGAGATCAAAAAAGCAGCGGTCACAAAGCACTGACCCTTTTGGAAGGTAGACTTTATGCCAGATCAGCTATCGTCAGTCTGGAGGTGGGTAGATTAGTTGGAGCTAATCTAATTCCACATTGCTGTCAAAAGAGATCAGTTCCCCCTGTCTGCATGTTCTCCTCCTGTGTGCTGACACCAGAACTGGAGCAGTCGTGCGTCAGCTGGGTTAGGGAGCTGAAGTCCCTGAAAAACAGTATTGTAGAACAGCTCCTTCTTTGGGGATTGGTAAGCTGCGTATGCTGGCACACAGGAAGACTTGGATAGCAGTAGCCAGAAGCAGGGTGAGCAAGA
The DNA here is from genome assembly GCA_013397275.1 of Burhinus bistriatus. Classification (NCBI taxonomy): domain Eukaryota; kingdom Metazoa; phylum Chordata; class Aves; order Charadriiformes; family Burhinidae; genus Burhinus; species Burhinus bistriatus. Next base: position 182,836 of record VYXH01005919.1, read on the forward strand.
ACACCCTTTGCAGCGGAAGCATGAAAGTAGATCAGTTGATACTGCCACAAACTCTGTCATTACAGTGCCAAGAAGGATCAGATGTTTTCTGTGCTCCGATATGAACTTCAGATTACATCTCCTGGCTTGGTCAGTAGGAATACCATTACCCAAGGCTGTCTTGAATCAAATTAACATGATTCACTAGTGCATGGGTATGGTATTAATGATTGCGGAACCCTAGATTTGCTGAAACAGTTCTCTAAATCCCAAATGACCTGTTTCCATCTTTACGCACCTAAAATACTTTTTAAATCATGCTCCTTGATCCTGTGGACAAGACCGCAGGTAATTACTGGGACTCTGCTCTCTTCTTGTTGCTCCAGGGGCTGGCTGTAGGCTAGCTCAGCCTGAGCATTGGTGATCATAGGTTGCTGTGGAAGGGGTTACAGCCCTGTCTTTCCTATGCTCTGGGCGACTCGTAAAGGTGTTACCAGTAGGCCAACAGCAGTGGATGTGGCTGGGGATGAATCTTGTCTCCTTTCAGTTGGGAGTGGCTTTTTTTGCTTACCATCTATACAACAGGTTTGCCTAGACTGGCCCAGTCTGTTGAGGGCTAAAGAGAAGTTAGGGGGAGAGGATTCCCGGGGATGTCTTACAAGGCAGAAGGCTTTAACCTGAGTCAGTTGGCCTTGCAGGGAGTTTGGATATGATTTCAGTTCCAAAGTTTAATGTCATTCCCTTGCTGTTTCTAGCGCTTTTTGCAAGTTTCTGCCATGTGACAGCTGCTGTTGGGCCCAATGCTAACTCTGCCCTCTCACAGTGAGGTGGCCCATAGTTGGCCTTGGGCTGGATGTCAGTGGTCTCCCTTGCCTCCTGGTCTCACTGCTAAGGGCAAGACATGGAAGTTGCTGCTGTACAGTAACTATCTAGCTTTGTCTTCTCTCTTTCAGGCTCCTGTGGGCGAGTCTGGGACAGGAAATTCCAGGCGTGAAACCCCCTGTTCTCCTAGTAATCAGCAGGTGAGACTGCTCCCAGGACAGGCAATACGGGGAAAGGCAGGGAGGCAAGGTGACACCAGGGCAGAAGGGCAGAGGAAGCAGAGTACGATTTTCATCCTAGAGAGTGATACCTTTGAGGCGGAGGGATATCCAGCACAGGAGGCAACTAGAGAACTAGGGGAAGAACTCTGCTCTTTCAAAATGTCTCAGAGACCCAGAAGTATAACTCACTAGTCATAAACTCAGTGGAAAGTTATTGCTCTGAGGGGTAACTTAATTCGCAGGGTAATGAGCAGGGTAGCACCTAGAGTGACTACAAAATGGTAGTTGTCTTTTTTGGGAATGGCCTCACCAGTGCCTTATGCAGAGACTATTTAATTCTGGCAATTGGTATGTTGGAAGAAATGCAGAATTTGGGATTTGGAGAATCATCTCAGGTCTGTAAATCAGTGCTACTCAGTCTCCTAGAGACATCCCTACTTCTGTTTGTGACACTGCCGGCAGCCCACATCAGCTGTTTGGAAGAAAACTGAAGGATCCTGCAGCAGGTTAGCCTACCCTTAGGGAATGATATTCTAAAACTCTTTGGTCAGAGGCCAGCTTTCACTCTGAAGTGGGAAGTTTCCTTATTTCTTGTAACTTTTCCCCTTTTTTTTGGTAAACATTACTTATGCTCACTAGCCATTCTTATTTCTCATATCAACTCAGATCCTTTCTTTTAAATCTTGCTAAGTCTTTGATTTCACTTTTCATCCTGTGGCAGCAGGTTTCACAAGTTAGTTGAGCCTTTTGAAGTTAAATATTCTTAAATGGATTTTTTAAATTTTCCCTTCAGTCATTACATGTTATTGGTTTTTATATTAGGGGGCTGGAATGAACTCAAAATTGTACTTTGTACTCTATCCTTAGTCATTTTGTGTCTGTTGCATTCCTTTTGGAGTGCAGCTGCTCTCCCAACTATTTGGTCCCACTAGCTCTGACACTTACCTGATGTTTAGCTGAGTCATTTCAGTTCTTTAAACTGGACAAAAGCTGTCTGCTTTTTTTGCTAGGTTAGTTCAGCTTACTGAGATGCATTGGATCATCTTGGGTTGAGGTGACAATTAACACTGACTCAGGAGAAGCATTAGGACCGTATGGCTGGGAGCAGCGAATCAGCCAGTGGAGCTGTAGTGAGCAACAGTTCAGTCCATCTTCTATTGCTTCCTTGGCCTATCTTGCATCTCCTTCAGTTCTTAGATCCTTTGAAATTGAGTGAGCACCAGGGACGCAGTGATTTAGGATGGAAGGTCTGGTGTAAGACCACACTCAGAACAGGTCCAATTAGATCACGTTACTCAAGGCCATGTCCCATTAAATTTTGAACACATCTAGAGATGGAAAGTCTACATCTTTCTAGATGCCAGCTACAATATTTGACTAGTCTCATTGTGATTTTTTTTTTTTTTAAACTTGTATTTGGATGGAATGTCCCTTGTTCCAATTTGTCATAGGCAACTTTCGTAGTACTCTTGATGGTTTTGTTTATCAGTGTCTTGGCATTGGAGGCTCAGTGCCAATGTCCTTACCACTAGCAACCCCCTGGCTATAGTGCCGTCTGCAGTTCTAACTCAGGATGGGCGTGCTCAATGATAAATTATCTTTAGCGTCTAATGGTTTGTCATTATCCAGTTCCTGTGGCAACAGTGATCTCTTTGTCTTCTCATAGCAGTCACTGCTGACAGTGGAAACTTTCCAGGTGAAACTGTTCACTGTCTCCTCCGTGGGCTCTGAGAAGAACAGACAAGGTCTCACTAATGCATTCTGTGGAGTTACGAGCACCCCAGGTGCATTTTTGCAGATGCAGAATTTACCTTTCCAATTTTAAGTTGGATGTCTTAAATTCCCTGTTATGTAGCACTTGCTGTAATTTGTAGTCTGTTCTATCACTTCACGTCTTTTGTAGCATGAATTCTCTGTATCTTGAGCAACATATTGAATAATCTGTACAGCTTTTTTCTTGTTTTTCTATCTCTCTGTTCAGAGCTGTGTATGCCATGAGAGATTCTATTAATTTCTTAAAGCATTTATAGTCAATTTCATTACCTTGTCCTTTATTTTAGCCTTTTAAGGTCTTCAGCAGGTTTACTCACTGCTTTCATTTCTGAGATCTAGTCTGTGTGTCATTTTGATAGCCTTTTTTCCTTACTTGATCTATGGCTCTTATGAATTAGTGATTCTGGCAGTTGTTCTTGAAGATACCTTGGTGTCGCAATGCTGAGCTGTTAGTCTTGCTAGTAGCATTCTCAAACCTGCATTCTGTACATGAGTTTTCTGTCACGTTTACATGATTTAATACTTCTTGGATCAGAGCCTTCCACAGCAGTCTCCTGCATGTCAGGCAAGGCTGTATCTGGTAGACTTAGTTCTCTCTGAACCATTAATGTTATACAAAATGGAACAGGTCCAACAGATAATACTGGAGGACACAGGGCAATCACTAGCCTTGTGGCTTGTACATTTCCTGGGGATTCAGGAGACCTGACCTTCAGGTTGTTGCTGTGGAGTAAAAGTTCCAAGGAATTGCATGTCTAATTCTCTGCCACCATCTATTTTTCATGTAAATTTTTTTGTTTTGACATCTTGTAGTCCAGCCAGAATTTATAGGCTTATTTCAGAGCTCTCAGAGACTTACTGAGGGAAGTTGAATCCTCTGTCCTGAGGCTGGTGTCAGGATGGTCTTGCCTGGCCTTGAGTTCTTCAAGTTTCTGGTGGGGGAGGAAGCAGGCGGAGGGAGGAAGGAGGTGTTTGTGGTGAGCCTGTGCGTGCGTGCCAAGGAGGGCAGAGGGGCTTTCTCCGTGGCAGTCAGCAAGGAGATGTGCGGGGATGCTGACAGCTCGGGGTAACTGCAGTCTCTGTGCTGGGAAAGGTGCTTGTCTCAGCCTTTCACGCAGAAAACCCGGTCTCTTCGTTTTGTCTCCGGTTCTCTCCCCTGACGATCCTCCCTGGCGTTGCCCCTCTCCAGATGCCTGCAGCCCCTCGGCCTGCTCACCTGTCAGGCAGGGAGACCCGCTTTGTAAGTGCCTGTCGGTGTGCAGTGTGCGCTGCTGCTCCGTGCTGCTCTCACCCGGCACTGCTGCTCTTCACCCCTTCCTCTGGCTCCCTGTTCCCTGGCTCTTGGGCTTGCTGTGCTCCGAGGGCTTGCTGCCAAGAGCAGCACCCCGGGGCGACAGGCCGAGGCATGAGAAGCTGTTCCCTGCTAGCCACTGCTGAGATGGCATCTGTGAACGCTTCCTGGCAGAGAAGCTGTGGTGCTGATGGCTTTGCTGAAGCTCAGTAGCAAGTGCGGAGGGCAGGGGCTGTAAACAAGGGCCAGGACCAGCTGAGCTTCAGCGGAGAGTGGGAGAGTGGGAGTCGGTGCCCGGAGATGTGTGGAGGGAGTTGGGAGTGCCTTCTCACAGAGTGGAGGAACTGGGAGAAGCTCTTGCGGGTGGGCTCTGGACTGCACCTCACATGAAGAAGGTATGGCAGGGATTAGTATGTGATTTGGGCGCTTTTCCCTGTACAGGGCAGGCATCGGGGCAGGGGAGGGGCTGGGGTCGGGAGTTTTGTATTACTTTTTATATGGAGCAGAGTAAACTACAGGCTTCCTGTATAGACTCCAAATTTACACCTGTATTTCTGTTTTCAGGCTTCCATTAACTTCATTACATCACAGGATGACAGTAAATCTGTAAGTACATCTGCCATGAGACCTTATCGTAGTGTCCCTATCCATTCTCCAGCACACAGAGCTGGCCTCTTCCTTCTATGTGCGCTCACTTCCAGCCCTACAAGTCTCACTGTTGTGTATTATTCTGTATTCTTCAGTCCTCCGCTATACCTCAAGTTTGTACCAATGCACTGTCTTAAATAGTGTCAATTTGAAATCTTGATGCAAGTGTTTTTGCAGTGTTTATTCCTGTTTACCCTTGCAGGTTTCATTCATGTAGTTTTTGCTGGCTTACTCAATTCCTGCTTCTCCTCTCTTTAGTATTAGAAGTTTGTTCACTTCCACACAGCATCCAACAATGATGACATCTAGGTCAAATCTCACTCTTGTCTCTGCTCTTACGTCTGCATTTCTAGTTGGAGCCCTAGCTGGGTCTCAGTCCATTTTCATCCCCAGCTTTTGCCAACACCCATTCCTGGCTGATGTTTCCCTACTGCAGCTTCTGTTCATGATGCTTGCATTCTCCAAGCTTTGACATACTCATGCCGTACCCCTCTGACCCTTGCAGCTGCTACTTGTATGGCAGATTCTTCCTTGTCTCCTGGCCTTCTCTGTAACCCATTGGTCCTGTTGTGACCCAGACTTGTCTGAATCTCTTTGCCTGTTCAAAACACTTGCACCAGAGGCATTGTTTGGTGTTTGCTTCAGTAGCTCTCCCTCCCAGTTTGGTAGCTGGAGTCAGCAGCACAGCTGAGGAATTGAGATCAGGTGCATGGATTTGTTTTGCTCACTTGCATGGCAGAGACATCTTGCTGCCCTAACTGCTCATTTCTCTTCTCTCCCCCTCCCCCTCCT
>VYXH01005919.1:188423-220643 GCA_013397275.1 Burhinus bistriatus
TGCCTTTCCCTCTGTGGTGTGGTATTGACACAAGCAGACCAAGCCAGGCGTCATTCAGCCTCTTTCCCGAGTGCGACAAAATGCTGCCTCTCATAATTCGGAGGACGGGGACAGCCCCAATCCCTTCCAGCAACCTGAGCTGTGCTTCAATATCCAGAACTCTGTAAGTGGCCTGCAGTTGCTTCTTGCTAAGCTATGTCTATCTGCCCTTGGTTGCTATAGTGCCACTTTTTCTAGTAGGTAGGCTGAACACACCCTTCCAGTGGTCATTTTGTAGTTTAAAGATCACATGCCTTAACTAAAGCTGGTCTTGCTTATGCATCAGTCTGGATGCCCTGCGAAAGAACCCATACTCTTCACAAGTAGAATCACGGTCAGTGCATCCCATTCATTTTTCTGACATAGATGAAGCCATAATTCTTTCAGAACATTTGTCTATCAATGTCTTGCATCTTGAAGCAAGAGCCAATACCATCTTGCTGATAATAAGTTTTGTGATTTGCAAAATAATTGTTTTTGAAAGATTCATATCCCCTGGGCTGTATGTTGATGGGAGAGGATTTAGATATTTTGGTCTTTGTCATGACAGAAGACTTGTATATATGCAATATAGCCCTTCTCTTTTTATTTAAGCTTCTATGACATGATACCAAGTTAGAGACCTGATTTGCAGACAAATAGCTATATATAATCCATGTAATTGGCCAAGATTCACATATTTTACAATCTCTTCTGATCTTGATGTGCTGCTCTTTAGCCTATGCAGAAGGAAACATCATCAAACAATATAACTAGCCTCAGTCCAGGAAAAAGAAAAACGACAAACACTTGAAACTGAGTTAGTGCAGCTAGAGTGATTGAAGGAATGAATCAGCTAAAGGGGATTTGCTTTCTAGTAGAAAGGAAGGAGATGGTGTCATTTCATAGAATCATAGAATGGTTTAGGTTGGAAGGGACCTTAAAGATCATCTAGTTCCAACCCCCCTGCCATGGGCAGGGACACCTCCCACTAGACCAGGTTGCTCAGAGCCCCATCCAACCTGGCCTTGAGCACCTCCAGGGATGGGACCTCCACAGCTTCCCTGGGCAACCTGTTCCAGTGCCTCACTACCCTCAGAGTGAAAATTTTTTTCCTAATATCTGATCTAAATCTCCTCTCTTCCAATTTGAAGCCCCTAGTCCCATTCATTTCTCTGATGCTTTGAGCAGGTCACCCCAACTCTTCTTCCTCCCTGAATGTGATAGGAGGGGTCATGGGGAAGATAGGTGAGGAAAAGACCATCAAAAACAAGTGACAAGCAGTAGGAGGGTCATCTTGGACCTTACCAGATGTTTCTGAGTAAGTGGAATTCTGTGAAAGGAAAAATTGAGATCAAAGGCAGATCTTCTCCAGATTATGGATGCCTGAATGGATTGCTGCTTTGGTTTAGGAGACTGTGACCCTTAGCCTTGAAATATGTAGAAGTACACACTGGTCATTTTATAAACAGAAGTACAGTAGCCACTGCAAAAAAACAAATGAAACTAATAGATCCCTTCCCATGAAGAAGGCCCCTTTAGTCAGAAATGCCAGATAAGGCCAGGGCTTATCTTTAATTTTCTAATAAAGTAAACGTGGCTTGTTCAGTCCTTAGTAGGGGTCCAGCCCCAAACCACGACACAGGCTGAGAATTGTGCTGTGTTTCCCTCATGTTTGTTTTTTTATAACACCTGTGGTTATCTTTACTTTCTGTCTTTGTCCTTGTAGCAAAAGCCACCTTCACCACCCTCTCCTGACGAGATCCCCATCAATGTCAAGCAAGCATACAAGACCTTTGCAGCAGTGCCCTTGTCACACCCTCTGCTTGAGACACAGGTAACTAGTGCTGGCTGGGGAGCATGTTACACAAACAGTGGTGCAAACAAGATTGAGCATTGCAGGTTAGCAAGGGAAGCCTGAGAATAGGAAGGAGGTAGTGATTTGTTTCCTCAAAAGAAAGCTGTCGTGAAGGAGGGACGTGTTGAGGTCCCCTTAGAAGTTGAAATCTATTCATGTTGCAAATAGTCACCCTGCAGAATCTTGTCCATGAACATATCAAGTCCTGAAAGCTCATTGAATTTCATGTCGCTGTTATTCTCCCTGGACATTAGGATGCTGTTGTATAACCGTGCTGTTCTGATATAAAGAAACTCTCTGAACTTCCAGAGTCCAAGGCCAGGCTAAACCTGTTCTGAGGAATATTTTATTAGATTTTGATCTTTAACTTAATTGGAACTACTCCTTCTCGTCTCCATGTATTTGAATCATGGTGGGCAACAGGATGACCATGAGCCAGCAATGNCAAGAGGTAACGGGCACAAACTTGAGCGTAGGAAGTTCCATTTGAGCATGAGGAGGAACTTCTTTGCTTTGAGGGTGGCAGAGCACTGGAAGAGGCTGCCCAGAGAGGTGGTGGAGTCTCCGACTCTGGAGACATTCCAAACCCCCCTGGATGCCATCCTGTGCAACCTGCTCTAGGTGAACTTGCTCTGGCAGGGTGGTTGGACCAGATGATCTCCAGAGGTGCCTTCCAACCCCTGTGGTTCTGTGAACCATTCAGGCTAGATGAGGCCTCTGGAGGTCATCTGCCTCGGTCCTCCATGCAAAACAGGGCAACTTTTGAAGTTGTATGAGGTTGCTCAGGCCCAGTCCACTTGAGTTCTGAATTTCCAAAAATGGAGATTCTGAGGCCACTGTGGCAATCTCTTCCAGTGTATGACTATCTCTGCCGTGAACAGTTGTTTTCTGTACGTTTTATCAGATTTTCTTTTACTGCAACTTGTGTCTGTTGCCTCTCGTCCTTTTGCTGTGCACCTCTGAGAAGTCTGACCTTATGCTCTGTAACCCCCCTCTAGGAAGTTGACTACAGGAAGTAGATCCCCCGCTCCTGAGCTGCCTCTTTTCCAGGCTGAACAAGCACAGCCTTCTGAGCCTGTTTTCAAATGTCATGTCCTCCAGCCCCCTGAATCATTTTGATGGTTCTTGACGTGCTGCAGTTTGTTAGTGGCATTCTTGTACTGGGGAGCCCCAGACTGGGCACACTGCTCTTGTAGGTGCTGAATAGAGAGGAAGGATTGCTTTCCTGGACCTGCTGGCTGCCCTCCAGCAGCCCAGTATTTGGCCAGCCCTTGCTCTGCAAAGGCATTGTCCTGACCTATGTTCAGCATGCTGTTGAGGCATCATCCATACTGTCTTCCCTGCCTGTCCTTCCTGAAGAGCTTGTAGCCATGCGTGGCAGCACTCCAGTTATGTGAGATCTCTGGAGCTGTCTGTTTATAGACAATCATACTTTCACTTCATTTACTAAACTACAGAAGCAAAACACTGTCCTCTTTGACCCCTTGTGTTTGGAAAGACCCTCTGTTCTCTTTATTATCTTAACTGCTTTCCTTTTCACCTGTTCCTATCTGAATTCCAGCTGGCACATCTTTGATGCAAATGAAAAATCCTGTTTCACAGATTTCTTTCTACTGTGGTATTGTTTGGTTGGTTGGTTTTTTTTTTTCTTTCTTTCTTTCCTTCTTTCTGAATCTTAATCGACAATACCTTTCCTTACATGTCAATAGATCACGCTCACCTTTTTCATGATCAAGCTATATTGGGAGCTATGGCTGTTCTGCAGTGACTTGTGACAGCAACTTTGTTATACCTGAGCTAATCCTGTCCTCCCACTGTCTACCTTGTCCTATGTTGGTGCTGATCTGGCCTCATATTGATCTGGTTTGGTAAATTAATATGGGTCAGAAGTCTTTCTTTACTGTTTGTAGGGTTGATTTTTGGCCATTTTAGCTTTACAGATTGATTTTGTCGGAGTTCGATGACTGTTAGTAGAAGCTCAGGGAAGTTACTAGCTAAGTCCAGGATGAAAAGGAAGTGGAACTTGTCTCTGTTGGCATCTGCGACCCACCAGATGACCTATGTTCATGAGTCAGATTGTGTCTTGTACACAGATGATTTCTCCAGCTTCATAGTCTCTAGCTGATGTATCATCGTTTAAGAAACAATTACTGACCCTGAAGTAGATCACCTTGTATTTTGCATATTAAATTAAATTCTTTTCATCCTCCTCAAATCAACCTGTCATTCCAGGATGATATTCTGGACTATTTTGAATTTTGACAATGCTCATTCAGTGGAGTGGGATGAATGAAATAATTTGCAGAGGTCTCGGACAACTCTGCATTTCTGTGAATCTGTGTTCTGGTCTTTGCCATTCACAAATTTTATTCACACCTTCTTCCTTTCTGAGTCAAATTTGGCAAGGAGAATGTTAAGCAAGGTTGGTCAGAAAACTGATCTTTGAAGTCTCAGACAGATCTATGCAGTTCCTTTATTTGAAAAATTATTTATATTATCAAAGGAGGATATTAATCTTCATTGCACCTGTTCCGTTTTAACCTTTTCTATATATTTCTGTTTTAATGATATTCATCCGTGAATATTTGTTCTGTTGAAATTGAACAGACTGATAGCTCCGCTGCTCAAATTATTTTTGCCTGCTTCTTGATTTTTAAGAATATATTAGCTATTTTTTAGTCATGAACTGCCACCCAATTAAACAAGTCAATTCAAAATCCGTGCTTGTCAGGCTTGCAGTTTCACAAGTCATTTCATTCAGAATTGTTGAACAGTGATTATCTTGTCCCTGCAGGTGAGTGTATTGAGCTCTTAGGTTTTCTTCTGTGTTAACAGCAATAATTTCTATTTCTAGACATTTGCTTCTCAGCTTTTTTTTTGCCTTTTTTTTCCCTTCTTCCCTTCTCTGTTATTGTGCTCCGTACACAAAATTAAAACTTTCTATTAGTTTTTTGGAGTGTGTTTGAATAAAGTTGAAGTTGAAGGTAGTCTGCTTGCTCTTTTGTTGTGGTTCCTTTTCATTTGTGTAATTAAAAAACTCGTATTTTTAATAACTCTTTGGCAGTTCTCATTTTACCCTTACTGATTTCTGGTTCACAGATGGGTTTTGTGGATCAGTTTCTTTTTCTGCCACCTGTAATTCTACTCATCCAATATTCTGTTATTTTTTCTGGTAAATAGGGATTTATTTATTTCCTGATGGTGTCTCCACCTCTCAGAAGTAAATTTTTTATAGTTGCGTCTTTGATTTCAAGAAAGTCTAAGCCTCCTCCATCTTAAGCTAAGCCCTCTGCTCTTGTTACTCACCTGTTTCCCCATGTTTTTCACTTTCTGCCCTTTTAAAAGTTGTCACCCATCTGTTTCTGTTTAGCCCTCAATGTAATGTAAATCCTTATTACTCACAGCTGCTAAGCCTCAAGTGGCTTTGTCTTATGTTAATTCTGGGACTGTTTTGTGAACTAGTCCATCAGCTAATGTCCAGGACTGCTGCTGTTTATGTGGCATTGCTGGAGGGCGGGAGTGGTGGTATCACGGAATCACAGAATTTTCAGAGTTGGAAGGGACCTCTAGAGATCATCTAGTCCAACTCCCCTGCTGACGCAGGAATGCCTAGAGCACATTGCTCAGGACTTCATCCAGGCGGGTCTTGAAAATCTCCAGAGAAGGGGACTCCACAACCTCCCTGGGCAGCCTGTTCCTGGTAGAAAACTTTCTCTTTAGAACCTGCCCGTTTCTCTCTATTCTTAGGAACTGCCTGGTCAGACCAGCACAGAGAATCCCAAAACTGCCCTGGAGGTGAGTTCTGGTGGCTGGAGCTGGAAGTAGGGTAGGGACTCGCAGAGGATTCGGGCTTTCGGGACTGTGGATGTGGAGGCAGGATCACAGCGTGGGCGCACAGGGGAGGGCTGGGGAGGAGAAAAAGGGTGCAGAGGACGTGGCTGGGGTGGGCAGGTGTAGGGCACGCATTGGGGGCAATGTGGGAGGAAGGTTTGGCTTGGTTGCTCGGTGGGCAGTGCTGGTGTGGCTCTCGCAGGTGGCCACGCACAGCTCCGGTGGACTGCACAGCCCTGAGCAGAGATCCTTCCGTGAGAGGCAGAAGTATTTCGAAATTGAGGTGAAGCAGCAGCAGATGGATAAGCCTCCCAAGCGTGTCTCCTTGGTAGGAGAGGATGACCTGAAGAAAATGAAAGAAGAGGAAGGTACGTCAGAATCTGTGCGAGGAAGTCTGGCCTGTTAAGGGAAACCTTTGTCCATGGGAGGCATGAGAGCGCACACACCCCAGAAATCCAGCAGTTCCAAAAGCCCATGGCTGGTTATTCATAAGGCCTAGTAACAGCTTGAAGTAAGTGTATGCTAAGCAGTTTTGTGGATGCTCCACTGTTACTGTGTGGACTGGTGGAAGTGCTGTGGTGTCACGGTTTCCTGTAGTTGGTAAACACTTCACTAAAATTTGAAAAAGCTACTACAAATGACAATGTTTCTTTGTAAGCTGTCCAGGCTGATATGCAGCAACATGGGGTTGCCCATGGCATCCTTACGTATTATCTGACAGCAGAGCTTTTATTGCTCAGTATGCTGCACTGACTTTGCACAGGGCTTGCAACAGGACAGAAAATTACTGCTATAGTTTTTGATGTAATTTCCTCCTGCTTGAGAGTTGTTCTAAAAGGTGAAGAGGAATGATATTAAGTGGAAAAGCTTCGACTGAAATCCCGTCCTGTTCCGTAAGAAAATACAGCGGGAATTGGACTCCTGGGTTAGGGAGCTGTGACTCTGTTGCTTACAAAGATTGTCATAGAATTTCTTTTGTAAATTGTTGGGGTTTGTTGTTTGGTTTGGTTTTTTTTTTTTTCATTTTATAAATAGCTGGTCTTCTCTTTCCCACCTTCCCTCCTGTATTCCTGTTTAGAGGCTGTTTGCGAATTTGTCCAGAGCGTTAGAAACCTTCTTATTTTCACTTAGTAGTTCAGGAACATGCATACATTTTAAGACAATATTAAGCTCAAAAAAGATAGAAAGGAAGGTAAGAAAAAGAAATTGCAACTTGTCATTCTGGGTCTCTTCAATGCGTGTGGCCAAAAGAATCACAGGTCCAACTTAAGTTATCTGGGTACATCAGACTCTTATTGGTGGCTAAAAGAGAGATGTAGGAGATGCAAAGATCAAAACATAAAGTATAGAAGGAGAAACTGTTAGTGTAGTGACAAGTTTCAGGCTTGCATTTCAGCTTGTTTGAGATTTACTAAGCAAGGTAGATGAGAACAAACATCACCTCTAATCAAGATGTCTCTGAGTACTAGAATTAAAAATAAAAATTAAAAAAAAGTCCCCCTGGGGAAGAAAGATCCCATGGTGATGATGGTCCAGACAATAAATTAAGTCAGGATGAAACAGCCCAATCAAATATCTCAAAGTGCTAAGTTACATCCTCTGGATCTTTGCAATTCCAGCACTTACACAGATTGCTGCTGCTTTGGGCTCCCACTGCTGGCAAAGTGCAGCATTAGAAATTTCAGCATATAGATACACGTACTTGCACAAGTGTTCTGTTTGCATTTGTTTATTTTAAAAACATTTAATAAAAGAGGCTGAGCAGTGTCATTACTTTGCAGTTATGGTAGACAGGTCAGAATAGTATGGAATAGCTCAGTTGGAAGGGACCTACAACGATCATCTGGTCCAACTGCCTGACCACTTCAGGGCTGACCAAAAGTTAAAGCATATTACTAAGGGCATTGTCCAAAATGCCTCTTAAACGCTGACAGGCTTGGGGCATCGACCACCTCTCTAGGAAGCCTCTTCCAGGGTTTCACCACCCTCTCGGTAAAGAAATGCTTCCTCATGTCCAGTCTGAACCTCCCCTGGCGCAGCTTTGAACCATTCCCAGGCATCCTGTCCCTGGATCCCAGGCAGAAGAGATCAGCACCTCCCTCCCCACGCTCCTCCCTCCCCACGTCCCTCCCTCAGGAAGCTGCAGAGAGCAACGAGGTCACCCTTCAGCTTCCTTCTCTCCAAACCAGACAAACCCAGAGTCCTCAGCTGCTCCTCAGAGGATGTGCCGTCCAGCCCACCACCAGCTTGGTTGCCCTCCTCTGGACCCATTTGAGTACCTTAACATCCTGCTTAAATGGTGCAGCCCAGCACTGCACACAGTGCTCCAGGTGAGGCTGCACCAATGCTGAATACAGCGGGACAATCCCCTCTCTTGACCGGCTGGTCATGCTGTGTTTGATGCACCCCGGATGCAGTTTGCCCTCTTGGTGCCGAGGCACACTGCTGGCTCCTGCTGACCAGCACCCCTGGGTCCCTTTCTGCAGGGCTGCTCTCCAGCCACTCCTCTCCCAATTTATACTTGTGTCCAGCATTACTCCCTCCCAGGGGCAGAATCTGGCTTTTGTTTTTGTTAAATTTCATGCCATTAATGATTGTCCAATGCTCTGATCTATCTAAATCCCTCTGCAAGGCCTCATGTCCCTTGAGAGAGTCAACAGCACCTCCTAGTTTAGTATCATCAGCAAACTTGTTAATGCTGCATTCAACTCGTGCATCCAGATTGTTGATAAAAATAATGACAGAACTGGCCCTAGAATTGAGCACTGAGGAACGCTGCTGGTGACTGGTCACCTGCATAATTCCTGCGGCAGAGAGCAGCCTACTCTCTGGCCCCTTTTGTCCCTGATCCTCTTGTGTCCTATATGTCTGCCTGCCTAATGGTTCCCCGGGTCCACTGCCATGTGTGGAGGCCTGTCACCAACACTCCAGGCTTTGGTCCCTCCAGGAGGCAAGTGGAAGATCGGACCCAACATGTGTATGCCAATGTCTAGGGCTGTCCACTCTGGGGATAGGGGCAGAAGAGTCTGCGCACAACTTCCAGTGTGAGGATGAGTACTCTCAGCACAATGAACTGTTGCAAATCCAGGAATGGAAGGTTAGTGAATAAGGAAGGAGGGACTGAGGGAACGGTGTAGAGTTTGTTACACAGGAAGCATTAATGGAATGGAGGAGAAACAAAGGCATCCATGGAGAGCGTATGGACTTAAAGCAGCACAGACTTGCAGGGATGATGAGCGTAATGACCTGCCCAGAGGTTGCATCCTTGTGGGGGTACAGCAAGTGCTTTGTGGTGTAAGATGAGTCTGTCTTATTTTGGCAGCTCGAAAACTGCAGCAGAAACGTACCCTTCTGTTGGAGGAAGAGGCAGAAGAGGATGAGATGGTAAAACAGGTGCCCGAGATGAGCATGCAGTCCAGTGTCATCATTGAAGGAGTTGAGTACAAGATTGAGAGACTAAATGGAAGGAGCAGCCAGTCTCCAGGAACTCGGTAAGACAAGACTGGTAGCTCAGTGCCACCCATATGTGTCAGAGGTGTCCCAGTATCAGTAATATTCGGGGAAGAGGGCTGGGCAGTATTTCTTCAGCATAGAACTGGGCAGGTTTTTCCACCTCTTTCTTTTCAGAATAGCTCCTTCAGCTGTGCACTTGGGTATGTAGAGATGTTGATTTTTAGAGATAGCTAATTCAAGATAAGCTTTAGGCTTTTATTTCCTGGTTCTCCTGGATTTGTCCTCCAGGTTGCCTTGATGTTGTTTTTCTAATTCTTGGACATAGGACTGGCGCATGAGAAAAGGTTTCACATAAGACTTCCAATAAAAATAAGGTTGCACTAGAATAAAGCTGAAGGTGTCGTTATCTGACACTCTCTTCTGAGACTTTGGTACAGACATTCTTCTCTTCACAAACACTTTATTGTTAGTCTTACAGTGGCTGAAAACACTTGTCCTGTCACTTTGAATGTCATTTCTCTCCATTGTTTCTATCCAGTCTCTGTTGAGGAACTTCTCACACAAAGAATGCACTGACACCTTCCACTTCCCGTACTGACAGGGCAACTCTAAGGAAGGACAGCAGCCAAATGCAAACCAGCTTCTTGGTTTGATTTGAAGGCCTACTTATCCCTACTGTTTGCATATTGAAATGTGGGAGGTCAGAGAACAGTAAGGCTGGATCCATCAGATAACTTTCAGTTGCTTATTATTTACACTTGAACAAAGGCGAGGCAGTGGAATAGACTGAATTTGTGTTTCTTGAAATATTATTTTGTCATGCTAGAACAGAAACTGAAATTTAATCAAAATAAACTTGAGCAGTAAAAATAAGGGCTCGGAGTCATGATAAACTTGCTCACTGCCAACTGACCTACAGTAACTGTGTGGATGTTCTTAACCTGTGGAAAACAGGCTTGTGTGACCTCCTTTCATTACAGATCAAACTGAGTAGTATCTGCATGTGCACAACTTAAGAGTGCAGATGGTAACTACAGCTCAGCTGATCTGAAGTTTGCAGTAATTTGGTTATAAGCATAAAGCCTCAGTGCGTCAAGCGGTTGTACATGGAGTGGCTACATTGAGAATCACTGTTCTCAGATCACTCAGGATTCGTCCCGAGCCCAGATGTGCATTCACTTACAACCCAGCAGTTCATCCTTTGTTAACATTCAGGCATATCTGACAGCAGCAAAGGAAAAAGCTGGAAGCAACCAGGCTGCCCATCACGTAATGGGAGCTGGAAAGAGCCAGGCTAGAACTGTGCAAGAACTTCTCAGCAAACAGGATGCATTACACTTCAAGAGTGTGTGTCTGTTAGTGGATGGTTGACCTCCAAATGAAGAAAATTAGTTCTGATGTTAGAGAGCATGAACATTTATGAAATCAGCAAGGAAATGTTTCCAGCAATGGAGAAGGAGCTGTTGAGCAAAATAATTAAGGGTTGTGTCTTCATACTGAACTAGTTGTTGCTTTCTGGGGCTTGGATGTCTTGCAAACCTTTCTTGGGTATGCCAGCCTGTGGTACTGTTAGCTGACATGCTTGTTTTCCTGTAGGCCCTCTGAGGTCAATGAGAACAGCAGCTCACAGAGGAATTCACTGGAAGAGGGAATGAAGCCTGAACAGAGAACCAACTCTATGTCTGGGTAAGTGGATCAGCAATGTCCTTTGCCTAGGAGCTGCCAGATGGTGGAGCAGATGGCTCCTCCTTTTTAGCAGACATAGGGTATAAAAGGAAGGATTTTTGTGGAGAAAGGGAAACTGTGATCAGAACCGACTTCTTAAGAGAAACTCTGTTATGCGTCCTTCTATCTCCCAAGGTGATGTCCGGTGATGTCCTTGGATGTGGTACTAAACAGTTGATTGGGGATGTCAGTCATCACCTTTTATCTTGAAAACAGGCAGATAAGAGTTGTCATGGTCTAGGCCAGCCTACCTCTCACTGTTCCTCTCTCTGCCCAGGTTGAGTCCATTATATCTTGGAGCAGGGGATCCAGTGGCACCTGTGCGGACAGCCAAAGCTGAACGGCGACACCAGGAGCGATTGCGAATGCAGAGTCCTGAGCTTCTGAGTGGCCAAGAGAAGGAGCTTTCTCCAGCAGAACGTCGTGCTCTGGAGGCAGAGAAACGAGCAATGTGGAGGGCAGCACGGTGAGACAGAAGAAGCTTCACTGTTCTCTTCACTAGGCTAGTTCAGGAAAAGGGGGCCTGCTGCATGTCTTTTTGATTACATGCTATTAAAAATGGAATAAACAAGCCTTCTTAAGTCAGATGTTAGTGGAGGTTATGTAGTATCTGTTCAAACAGTGCAAAGCATCTGCCGCTTGCCTGAGCTCCTCTGCTTCTGACAGCTACGTGGGTGAGATGACTGTTATATTTTAACAGTGCTTCCACAATCATGAAGACAGTGGAGTTTTATAAAAAACATAACTTAAACACCTTTATGTGACCGTGAATGTATTCCTTCCTTCTCAGCACATAGCTTCCCTCCTCCTTTGTAACCCATGAAAAAGATGATATTTATTGGAGTTGCAAGGTGACGTATTCAAAATGAAAAATGGAAAGAGCGTTTCACATGTCCAGTGTTGCTAGACTGGAAAACTTGCTGAAGCCAAGAAATTAGCAAGATGAGGGCATTCTTATCCACACGAGCTGTTTCATCAGCTATGGAAAAGTATTCAAATTGTTTTGGAAGAAAGAGAACTTCCTAGCTCAGAACTTAAGACTTGAAGTTAGACCAGGCATTTACTGTGTCATATAATTCCTTTCAAAAATTAGTCAAGCTGCTCCTATAACTAATTATAGTTTTCTTCCCATAATGTTCCTGTAGGAGGCATTCAAAGGACAATCTGAAACAGTCTCTTTTGGGGTTTGAATGAGAGCTTTTAGATGAGCAGGGCTGCTAGTGACTCATCCTTGCCAGCCTGCTAGATAAGACACTAGAGGGATTACCATGAGTTGTGATACCACTTGGCAATTCCAGTTTTTGTGCTTAGACATGAATGGTAATGGTGCTGTCGTATTCTGGGGAGGCTCTGAGGATGAAGAAATATATAGTGGAATCCTCAATGAGAGCTGGCTAATTATCTAGGGCTTTGAGGGTACAAAGCTTCCCACTGTTACTTGATCATGTAACAGATCTGCTTATGGTTTATTTAGAGCTGGACTAATGTTCCTAGTACCAGGGCTTTTGCCCTTCAAGAAAAATTTTCTTGGTATGCTCCAACTCATTGCTTTGGATGAGTCCTTTGCCTGGTCTGTCTCAGCTGGAAATTTTTTTCTGAAGCACTGCCTTAGTTTCACTGCAGTGCCCTGTAATGTCAGAAAGCTGAACAGGTCACTGGAAAGCCTGTTTGTTATATGGAACCTTGATTTGGAAGAGATTGATTTCTGTCATCTTGTAGCATGTTTGTTAGACCTTTGAAGCTGGCCCTGCTTTGAGCAGCTTTTGGATCAGATGACTTCCAGAGGTCCCTTCCAACCTGAATTCCTCTGTGAGTCTATACTTAGTAACGTCTCCTTCCCCGGCTCCCCACTAATTGGGATGCGTGCATACAAGCACAGTGACGAGTCAGGATGTCAACAGAGTGTGCTCTGGCAGGATTGTTTCTGCCCTGTGCTATTGTTTCATCCTCAGAATACCGTGGGATTCTGTCTGCTGCTCTGATTCACTGAACGTTCTGCTGTATTTGGCATCGTATGCCTGTACTCGTTGATACTGTTCCCATGGTTTCTGTGTCACAACTTTTCAGGTGGCATTATTCACAAGCGGAAGTTCTGTATTTTCACATTAAGCCAGGAACAGCCCTTTTATAAAAATAGAAGTGAAAGACAATTGTGAACAATGCCTGCCAAAACAGATGCATTGCCCTTGTGTTATAGGGCTAGAAGCTGCATAGGTGTTGTGGAGCCTTATGTGTGCTTACAAACCATTGCTCAGAAGAGGCTGGCTGGGGCTGAGATGACCAGATCCAAATTCTTGCTCTGGCATATACTTCCTTGTGATGTTGGACAGATCACTGAGTTCCTCTGCGCTGCAGATGTGCAGAGCGTGTAATAGCACTTCTCTGTCTCACAGGGAGGCTATGAGCATCGAATACATTAAAAACTGACTGTCAGTATGATGCTGTGTAAGCACCACAGTGTCATCAGGAACAGACACCTTGCACAGAGTTGCTGCTCAGTCTTTGCATTTGAAAAAAAAAAGCTCCACTGTTGTATTTGATCCAGCAAAACAGAAGTTGTCTGTCAGGCTTCTCCTCCTGAAAATCAACATCACTGTGCTTGGGAGAGGCAGTAGAGAGACTGGTCTGTCATCCCTTCCCAATTAGATACGCAGGATTTTTTCTCCTTCATCCCTCCACTTCCCATGCATATTTCCTCATATGATGGGGCAGGCTTTATGAGGTAATATCAGCTCTGATTCCTCCTAAGCCTCAGCATTAACATATCCAAGGAATACTGTAGTAAAAGCTTTGTTTAAGATGGGTGTAGAAAGGAGAAACATGACATTGCCTGCACAGACCTTTGAAAGCAAAGCCATCACAAGGACATTGCTTATGTCACAGAACGGACGCCGCTTGCCTCAGGACTCTGTGTTCCTCCATGAACTTGTTGCTGTTGCCAGCAGATAAAAGAAATCTGAAAAATGCCGGGGGGCGGGGGAGGAGGCAGGATTTTTTTAGGTGATCACATGATTTGCTCCTGTAACATTACGGCACATCTGACTATGCTTTTGGATTAGCTAGCATTTTGAAATTGCTTAGGGCACAGGAAAAGTTCTACATTATGCTGCAGAAGGGTTGGTGTGTGTTGAGTATAGTGGTTTTGTCCACTAGGGGCAGGAAAGAGATCCCTGCATTCCAAACCTTCAGTTTCTTGTCTTCTAAGCTTGTTTTGTTCATGGAAAATGAACTATTGAAGGGAGAGTCTTTTAGAGGTAAGAGTACATGACAAGGAGAACCTACTTTCAGCTGTCTTGCTTTTCAGTTATCAGATCCAGTGTTACCATTTTTAAGTTCTGCAGACCAGGTCCTCAGCTCTACTCTCCTTCTGATACCAAGGTGTAGCTTTTTATTCAGTTCTTAGAGAAGTGCCTGGCTGATTCCTTGGGTAGGGTTAGGGCCTTGCATATTTTGGCATTGGCAGGAATCAGTCACCATAACATGCTCCTTTTTGTAAGACAAGGATGGACTGTTCCCTGCTACCACAGATCTCCCAGGACGATCTGGTTTCTTCTTAGGATCCCTCTTCTATAGTGCTAGAGCAGGCACAGCAACATGACGGCAGCCAGGGCTCAGGTCTTAGTTGCAGAGGCCCCCAGGCAGCACTACCCATGCTGTGTGGGATGGAGGACTGTATTGCCCCACACGTGGTGCTGCAGCCTCACTAACCTGTATTTTCTTTAAGTGCATGCCACTGATTTTATTACTCTCTTTCTAATCTTCTATCTTCTGCTTCTTTCCAGTTCTCTGGTCTGTGTGCTGTCACTTGTGACCCCATCAATTTGCACCTTCTTGGGCTTTCATTTTTCTCCCTGTGTCATCAGTGCTCTGCCAGGACATGTGGTGTGCCCCCCTCCCCTCCCAGCACACACCCCTGTGCTCTGTTGGGACAAATACACTGGGACCCATGCTACATAACTGTTCTGGGCACACACAACCGCTGGCATTCATGCCATGGGAAGAGTGTGACTTAAGAAGGTACAGGCACATACTGAGGGGGGCAGGTGTCCAGCAAGGGCTATATGCATCTTTGCAGTTTTCCTACCATGCACATGCTGTTTTACAGATGCACTCACCTCTTCAATTGCATGTGTTTCAGGGACTGTGGCAAATAGACCTTTCATAATATGCTTGTCTGTTTTGCTTCCCCTTTTCTCGTGGTCAAACAAAGGTGCATGCTAACAAGTGGTCAGATGTAGGTATGCAAATGTAAGGAAGAGACTATCAAATGCATGCACGCACACTCACTCATGCCCTGTACTCCCCTCAGTCTGCTTCCCACATACACACTTCTTTGTAACTACCTCCTGGGCCTTTTCCATCGGTCTGCTGGGTGTATCTAGTCCTCTCCTCCTAGCCTGTAAGGAGGGCAGTCTCTAGATGCTGAGGCTCTGAAGGCTAATGCTTCTGGGCACATCATCCCAGATTGCCCTCTGGAGGTTCCTGCTTCTTCTGCAGCACCTGGTGTTGGACAGGATCAGATATAGGAGCCTGTTTTAATCAAGGCTACCCCTATATCAGACCCATATTTCTCCTTGCCAGGGTATGTTCCTGTATCTGTTTCTTTCTTTCCCTGCGCCTGTCCACTGCAATGTTCATCACCATCATCTCCTCTTCCTCCTCCTCTTCCTCCTCCTCCTCCTCAGATCCTCAGCTCTTGAAGACAGTATTAAACAGTACGAGCAGGATCTGGCCAGGAAGCTGTACCAGTCCCGACAGTGGGCACCTGCTCCCGGGGCCAGGCCAGCTCAGATGTCTAGTCCAATGCAGAATCACGCCTCAAGAATCCCTGGGTCAGGAAGCCAATCCAGGTGTGCACAGCCCCCTCCCTGCCAGCTGCATGCTCAACACTCCTGTCTGTGTCCCTACATCCCTACAGTGCTCCCAGCTGTGGCCTGCTAGGGGTAGGGAGGAAATTTTAGTGGTTGCTGGTGTTCATTTCCCTGAGGTCCCACAGACTACCAGCAGTTGTCGCAATGAGAATGAGGGGGGATGCTGGGTCTGTTTGATTGGGAGAAGGGAGCAGACATTTCTGAGGGCTGAGCCCACTTTTTCTTAGCTATTTCATTATCTCCTGATGGCTGAAGAGAGTTAAGATGCAACACACTGAGAGCACAGAGGAGAGTAAAGCCCTGAGAACTGATCCTACTCATTTGAGCCCCTGCAGTTCCTTTCCCAGCTTGGGTTGCTCTCCCATCCTATATGGCACCTCTGGAAAGGCCTGCAGCTTCTCAGTGCGTTGATGCTTAGCTCTAGGCTGTGTCTGTTCAACACATATGGTGTGTGTTTCAGGATGACAGCAAACCAAGCTGTTCTCTCCTGCTTTGAAAGTCTGTCTGCCTCAGGGAACCAAGGGTGCTTAATTTCGCCTTTCTGCACTCAGCCTGTTGACTGTGGTCTGGCTGCTGAGCACAGAAGGTGGCATTATCTCTTATCGAGAAGGCAATGTCTGATGTCTTTTTCTCCCTCCCTTATTTCTGAGGCAGGATGAAATCACTTGAACAGGATGCTCTTAAAGCCCAAATGGTTATTGCCAAGTCCAAGGAGGGGAAAAAACGCAGCACACTGGAGCAGCTGGCAGAGTCACCTTCACCTGTTCCTACCCCATCACCAACACCACTGGAAGGTACTGTATAGCTATCTCTATCTCCGAGGGGAAAAATTAATGCTTCTCTAGCTTAACTTGCTTGAAAGCAGACCTGTTAAAAGCAATTTCCTCCTTCAGCCTAGACAGGAAGGTCCTTTGGGGCATATGACATCTCTCGGCATAGGGGATGGGCCTGATCTATAGAACACATGAGAGAACATCTGAGGTATCGTTCCAGGGAACCAGAGCAGAAATAAAACCAGCATCATGACTTTTTAAAAAAACAGGACAGACTTTTGTTCTGAGAAGGCAGTGTCTGTCCTGAGCGTAGTCTTTTATCGTGCTTAAATGCTGCTAAACGGAAGGGGCAGATTTGGGGGAGTGTTGCATAGAATACGGCCATTCACTAAATAGTGCTTTTGTGTCATCTTTTGCAGATTGCAGTCCCAGAAACGTCACTTCACCGGGAAGGCTGGTATGACATACTTCTGCTTGCTTTTGTTATCTCGCGTAGAATACTGGGATTTCTTGGTTACTCAGCCTGGGTGTGGACTGTGCATCTGGGCCATGGGATCCCTACTTAAGCCAGGTCTGGCTGCACGATATACAGAATTGTGAAGAGGGCACAGTGGATGGAGCTTTGCCATACCCATTGCTAGAGGCATCCCACCTTTTTTGCAACTACGATGTAACATCTGTTTTCTGTTTCTCTGTTTTATTATTTCATCCTTCTCTTGGTTCTTCATCTCTGTGTTCAGAAAGCCTTTCGCTTCAGAGACTTTGCCCCCTTGTTTCCTCAACATCATAAAACTGAGAACTTCAGCTGAAAGCAGCATTTTCCTTTTTCTAAGCACTGTATAAATGTAACAGGACATTGTTGCAGAGAACTGTCCAAATTAGTAAGACAGACAAACAGAAGAGTGGGAGCAGCTGCACAGAGAGGGGACCAGGTTTTGCCCAAGGTCACAAAATACAGCCAACTCTGGATTGAAATCCTGACTGCTACGGCCATCAGGAATCTTGCCACAAATTTTCCCATGAAAACAGGTTTCCTACCTAATTTGGTGTGCATGTGCATTTTACTGGAGCACATAATATTTTCTCTGCAACTTGGAACCCCCGTCCTGACACCAGAACAGCTAAAAAGACAGTGTCCCAGAGATGCCTTATTTTCAGAGGCTGTATCCAGGCACTCTTGGCACTAACTGAGAATGATGCTCTGCTTCTGCTTTTATCTCTGCATAGATTGCTCAGCTTGCTGCTTGTTTTCCATCCGTTTCCTCTCCCCTTACTCTCTCTTCTGTGTTTCTTCTCTTTTGCTGTCCCTTCTAGTCCATGTCTGAAAAGAAGTTTGACTACCGGGAATTTGCTGCTATTCCTTCCTCCAAACCTGTTTATGAAATCCAGGTATAAACTGCATGCTGAACCATCTATTAGATTGGTTAGGGCTTGATTTGATGGAAGTGCCTGCACATGAAGTGTTGGCCTTCAGAGCAGAGGTTGAATAATTTGAGGAAGTCCTCTTCAAAGGCCCTGTCTGTGTGGGAGGCAATGACAACCAGCATGCTGTATAACTGAGAATTTATTCGAGACTTCAATCAAGTGGAGTTGTGAAAAAGTTGGTCCAGATGGTTTTAAAATTAATGACAAAAGCTTTGCAAAAATAAAGCAGCTACATCTTCACCTTAATTGATCCTGAAATATTTTTAAGTGAAAGATGAGAACTAAAATGGAAGAAAAAACTATAGAAATTATTGCCAACAAATTGCAAATTGGAGCAAATGTTAATGTCAAACTAGAATGTGTCCAGCATCCTGCCCAAGAAGCAGCTGTGGTGACAATTCTCATATGTTGTAACTCTGCTGTAGATGAAGTGTGAAGTAATCACATGGTAAGAGAACACCCATTTTCGAGGGCGAGCACCATGTGGTGAGATGGTTCTCCTTCCTAAAAGAACCTCACTTCATTTAAGCTGCTTTGCCATAGAATCACAGAACGGTTGAGGTTGGAAGGGACTTCTGGAGGTCATCTTGTCCAACCCCTTTGCTCAAGCAGGGCCACCAAGAACCAGTTGCCCAGGACTGTGAACTGCCTTTCTCTTACTGTCTGGGTTCATCATTAACTGATTGCATTTGTGACAGCTGATTTGAGCAGACACTGTATGTCTGTAATTTTTTTTTTTTTTAATTTTTTTTTTGTTTGTTTAGTTACGTATAAAGACAGCGATGCAGATACCTGCAGTTACATTTGTGTTGTGTATAGAGAGCTAGCAAGTACTGACATGGTGGGCTTTAATTTGCTGTCATGACACAAAGATCCCAGGTCCAAGGTGTCTTCTCGAAAGCCAGGCTGACTTTAGCAAAGTTGCAGTTGGAGGATTCTCAGGCAGTTATACATTATTTGATGCATATTCTTGGCTGACTCCTTTCACTGGTGGTATTGCTCAGCCCTTGGCAGTCACTCATCTTTTTCTCTAAGAATCCCTTCCCTTTTGGGTTGTGCACCCATTCAGGTTCTGTATCAAGGGAGTTAGAGGGCTGGCCACTCAAGCCCCCATGGCAGCTCTGGACCACCGGAGCTTCCCCAAGCCTCTGCTGAGGCCACAGTGCAGCACTGGGTCTTCACACAGGTGAGAAGGTGCCTCCAAAAGAGGCTACACCTACAGATCATCCGGCAGTTCCTCTGGACCTCTCTCAGCAGTACAGTAATTAAGAGACTGTATTTCTTCCTGGCGGTAGTCGCACAACTATGTCACTCACTTTGGATCAGTGCAGTGCTATTTGGCTGGGCTGTGTTCCTCAGCAACGCATGCCAAAGTCATCTCAGCCCCCTGTGCTCGGCTCTGCTGTTCACAAAGAGCATGACTGCTACCATACATTTGCTTTATTTCTAAAGCACTAAATGGGCTGAGATCATCTCCCCTTCTTTCCTGCCTCCTTCGATTTTACTGCTTGCACAAAATAGACAAATTTGTATGGAAATGAGAGCTTCTTCCACTCTCACAGCTGTGAAACTTCCCTAATGCTTTCCTTATAAGTGTATAGAGCCACCATCCTTTATCCCACAACTAAAGAAAAATTAAGCAGTTCCTCACTTTTGCTCTTGAGCTGAGCAAGAAGACTCCAAAAAGATTTTGATCAGTAGTGGCCAGAACTTTCAGATGAGTTTGGCATTATTAAACTTGTTGAATACTGACCTCTTCTGAAACCCTATCCTTATATTTTTATAGCTCAGAGAAGCGTTGAGCTCAGTGTAAGTATTGTGTACGAACCTAGAAAGAACAGTAGAAGTAACAAATGCAGCCACTTTTGAAGTAAGCAATACTTCAACATGATACTTTGACCTTTCTACCCTTGAAGCACTATATCCAGCTAGATTAAATTCTCGAAATCAGCAAAATAAGTACGGCTTGGTACATTTATGCCTGTTCCCAGAGTAGTGCTGATTTTCAAGCCACCTCAAGTTCATGACCATGAGCAAAGTTGTTTTCTCACGGTGTTGTCACTCTGGTCTGATGAGCTACAGACAGCTCTGGTTGTCGGAATGGTCTTCATTTTGTGAAGGCTTTAAAATTAGCAGGAACTGGTGGAGTTTCATGATTATCACTTAGCCATTTCTCCAAAGCTGTCTCTGTCATCTGTTGGGATGTAACTGCTTCCTATCCCACATCAGTTCTCTGTACACACCTGAATATAAAGAAGAGAGTTGGGGTTGTTCAGCCGGGAGAAGAGAAGGCTCTGGGGAGACCTTGGAGCCCCTTCCAGTCCCTAAAGGGGCTACAGGAAAGCTGGGGAGGGACTCTTGATCAGGGAGTGGAGCCAGAGGATGAGGGGCAATGGTTTTAAACTGAAAGAGGGGAGATTTAGGTTAGATATTAGGAAGCAATTCTTTACTGTGAGGGTGGTGAGGCACTGGCCCAGGTTGCCCAGAGAAGCTGTGACTTCCCCATTCCTGGAGGTATTCAAGGCCAGGTTGGACAGGGCTTTGAGCAACCTGGTCTAGTGGAAGATGTCCCTGTCCATGGCAGGGGGTTGTGACTAGATGATCTTTAAGGTCTCTTCCAACCCAAACCATTCTATGATTCTATGATAAGAAAGCTGATTTTGCATAAGAAGCTAGGCCTGGGAACAGCGCAGATGCAGAATTAGGATTCAGGACTCTCAAGGAAATGTAGCTCATGTCTTTGCTCTCCTCCCATGTTTCTACTCATTTTCTATAGTCTTTATGCTTTCTGCTTTTCATGTCACTTCCTATCCTCTCTTCCCTACACACACAAAGTAAAAGGAGGAGAGCTCTGATGGGCAGACACACACCTCATCCTGCAATTCAGGCAATGGGCTGCTTGACTTTAGCACAAAGGATTAGTGTTGTAATTATGTGCATTCACTGAGGGTCATGCCCTGGCTGCTGTATTACCAGCATCTTTGAGGGCAAAATGTTCTCCATAGTGTGTTGGAAGGCTGGAGGTGGGGAATTACCTGGCACTAGGGTTACAGAGGTGGATGCTCATGTCTTCTGTTCTCTTCCAGTCACCTGATGCAGCTGATGACCTCAGATACACAGATGACAGAAATAACTCAGGTAAGCTCACAGCCAAAGGAGTGGTCTTTGTACTACTTGCTTCCCACCACGGTTCTAGAGTGTTCCCCTTTGCTTGCTTGTGGAATCAACCCTGAGGACTTCAACTTCTTGCCCCTTGCAGCAATGTCCTATTTTGTCCGTTCTAGAATGAAACCTCCAAACTCACCACGTTCCGTTTTGGGTAGGATATTTGCATTGTGGTTTAGTGATGGCTAATTTGCTGAGAATGGTGTGTAACAAGCATGCCTAGTTTTCTTCCGGTTTTGTGTTCTGGAGTAAAGAATAGTAGTAGAATGTGGGTGGGAAGGTTTGGCCTCTGTCACCTGCTGTAGGTCAATAACGTCCATTGTTCAGGGTCTGCCTTCTGCCCCTTTTGCTAGAGCAAAGAATCTTGCTGCCTGCAGCAGGCAGCTACAGATAAATTCATCCTGATTTAAGACTTGAGAGCATTTGGGTGGTTGAGTTCCCAAGTGACTCTCCCAAGTGTATGCTTGTGGTTCTGCATGCATGGTCACCTAAATAGACAGTAATTAAAGCTTTGACTGCTCTATCTCTTCAGCCTGTCCTAGCTATGGTATGTCTTTCTGTCCACAGCTATAACAGACAAGCTCAGACTATATCCCACTTCATTCCAGGTGGCTGTAGTAGTAGTGTGGAGCTCAGCAGGACTTGCCTGCTCCTTAATAGTACTTCTGTTTCCTTTAACAGTGCAGGTTGGTTTTCTTCTATGTGTTTTGCAGCTATTTTTTTTCCTTTTTATTTTACACAAGGAACAGTTTCTCTCTCAATTTTGGTGGCCAGAGGAGGCCACCAAATTTATTACATTTATTCCAAGGTTTTCGAGTGGTCATGAATTTATTGAACTACATAATAGCGTTTTTAGGGTGGAACCATGCTATGTGTTTGCTTTATGACATGGCTTTTCCAGATCACTTAGAGACATAGTCTTTTGCTTTCCAGTCTTAGAACCATCAGGTTTCAGAAGTACACCCTTGATAACTTTGTATTGCACTTGTTACTGCATACCTACTTATGGTATATAAGAAACTACTTTTGTCCTCACAGTCTTTGTCCACTTGGGATGTCTAATGTCTACAGCAACTTATACAGGAAAGGTATCTTTTTATCCTACACTGGACTAATCACTATTGTATTATTAGTTTTGTCTAGGACTTGGCCCAGCAGCTCATATACACATAGGAATGAAGGATGATCTCTCCACCTTCTTGTTAATTTATCCCCATCCAGCCTTTTTAGCCACATCTCTACTCCAAAGACTTGCATCCGCCCTTTTGTTCTCCAGGTTTCCATTTTACAGATTCTTTCCCACCAAAATGCCAAAATTTCACAAAACTAGAATCTCTAGATTCATACTAGTTGCAATGCCTGTGCTCCCTTCCAGTATTTTCCGATTTCTCTCATAGGGTAGGAAGCATGTAAGGGAGGCTTGTACTGGTTCAGAATATACCAGTTTCCTGTTTGGCTAGAAGTGACTTTTTAGGGAAAGACTATAGAAACAGAGAAAATGAGCTTGCATAGATGCATATTCTGAATTTTCTGTAATCACCTATTAAGTAGGGATGTCTTGAGCCAGGTATTGTATCTAGATCATTAATGGAATAATCCTCTATAAAATTGTCAGATTTTTTTTTTTTTAATCTTTCATGACACTTTGTGGCATTGAGTTCCATAATTAGGCATTTTGTTGACTTTAATTCTGTTTCTTGATAATTTCCTTGGGTCTTCTGGGATGCAGTGAATAACTATGTCTTATTCACTCTTTCTGTACCATTCTTGTAGGCCAGTATCATATCAGTTATCTTTCTTCCAGGCTGAAGAATCCTAGTTCTTCTTTGTGGGAATCATTCCCATACCCCTCTGGACCTTTTTTATTTCATCTTTGCCATTTTTAAGGTAGAGAAGGAGAATGGGGCTGCGTGCAGTATTGCAGATGTGGGTATATGATGAGTTTATGCAGTGGCAGAAAGTGTCCTCTGTGTTCTCCCATCTTTTCTGATATCTAATCCTCAAAAGTGAAATGGTATTGCCGAGAAGTGCCAGTGTTTTCAGAAAGCTCCCCCTAATGACTACAGAATCATAATCTCATTTATGGATGTTAAATTAAGGATGTCTCAATTAAGGATGTTAAGCATTTTATATGCAATCAGGATTAGATTACTTTTATTGAGCTTAAGCATCATCCAATAGTGTAAAAATAAATTTACTTAAGTCAGCATGAGGTTGTGGCTAGTCCGATATTGTGTCTGATATGAGCCACTGGGAATGCCAAGAAAAGAGCATAAAAGAAGAAAAGCATGAAGTGATTCCTTCCAGAGTACTACTCCAGGCTACAACAATCTGTGTTTTAGCATTTTTTCAGCCAAAGGCCTTTAATTTTAGAGTTGTTTACTTCTTTCTTGAATCTATTCACGTTTGCAGTAAATTTCACCTTCCACATCATTGCCCAGTCAACTCTGTAAAATCCTAATACCCTTTTTTGTAGTCGAGTTTCATTTGACTACTCTGATATACAGCTCGGTGTCATCAGCAGTTTCTCTCAATACAGTCTTCATCACTTCTACTCATTCTCATTAGTTACCAAATACTGGCCCTAACACAGACACCTGCTCTGTGTTGTAATAGCAGCTAATAACTTCCACACTTTTTCTGTGTTTTAACTACTTATTTACCTACTAAAGGACGTGCCTTCTTATCCCATGGCAGCTTGTTTTTGTTAAGAGCTTTGGCTGAGGAACAATCAAAAGTTTTTTTAAAGGCACAGTATGCTGTGTTGAGATCACTTAACTTGCATGTGTGATGGCTTCTTTGGCAAATTCTAGTCTAAGAGGGTCTAAAAGGAACGAATTCCCTTTAAGCCACACTGATTTCCTCCCCCACCCCCCCTCTCTGGGTTATCACCTGCATGTGCCCGTGTCTTTCTTTTATACCTTTTTGCCTTGTTTGGAAGTCAGTCATTGATTACCAATCCCAGTATCCTTTCAAGATGTCAGATTTGTCACCTACATGCATTTGGTTCTGAGGCCTTTTCAAACAACGGGTTAATGCTACGGTTAATAGTTCAGGAATTATTCTGAATTATAACAACTACTCATACTGGGGTACTGTAACAAGGAGAATATTGCATCTAGAGCAGAGGGCAGGCCACTGCGTACAGCTCAGCAGACTGTGCACCTTTGATCTGATGTATCTTCATAGATTTCTGTATTTGAGGTTCTCTGCTACCTTCAAAGACTTCAGAGAGGCCTCCCAGGAGCCAGTTTGCACTTGAAGGGAAAAAAATCTGTGGTTTTGTGGGACTTTTTCCTTTTTACACAAGTATCTCACAGTACTTGCTCAAACCAAATTATCGCAAAGGGCACATGTTCCAGGTGTATGTCAAAGCACATCAGATAAGCTCTACCAGCTCATTTCAGGAGGGTGAGGAGCCACTCTAACAGCAGTGTACTTTAGATGCAGAACACATCCTCAAAGGCCTGAGACCAAGTTAACTGAGAGTCTGCCCTGCCAGAGTATCTTTCCTGGTGTCGTGGTTTGGGCCAGATTGGCCCAATCCGGTGGAACGACAGATGCTCTCTCTCTCTTGCTCCACTCCCGAAGGGAGGCAAGAGAGCGAGAGGAAAAGAGAGACTTAAGAGTTTAGAGGGAACTAAACTACTTTAATGAAATATTAATAATAAGATAACAAAAAGAAAATAATGAAATAGATACAAAACCGTATCAAGCTCCCAGGATGACAGTCACGTCACCAGCAGGCACCAGGGAAGTCCCAGACTGGACTCAGTGACGGACGGGAACTGGATTCCGGATCAGGATCAAAGGCAGATGCACAGACAAGGAAAGAAAGAGAGAAAGAGAGAGAGCGACCCTTTGATCCCTCAGCTTTTATACTGAGCATGAGGCAGATGGGATGGAATACCCTGTTGGTCAGTTTTGGGTCACCTGTCCTGTCCACTCCTCCCCGCAGGTGTGACCTCTTTACACTTTTCCGTTTCCGACCCTCCAACAGGGCAAGTAACAAAGTTAGCTGGCCTTGGTTGTTCTAGCAATAAGTGTAAGCAAGAGCCTCTCTGCATACCGTTCCTTGGCATCAACTGTAAACATGGGTCTTATCACTCTGAGTGAACAGTTTCTGCACAACATGCCGTTAATTTCAGCAGTTAGAAGAGGCCTAGCTAAAAAGTAAAGTCACTGAACAAAATTGGTCGCGTTTTACCTCAAACCAGGACACCTGGTGAGTTCCTTTGGTGAGGCACCCAAGTCACAGCCTAAATTTACAGAAAGGACCTAGCTGTGTAACTTGAACGTTAAGCAAGGCCAAAATGCTCACCTCTCATTAGCTACAACATACCATACTGGTGGTCACATTGCTCTTTAGCGCATACTACTCTGTTGAAACTAGTGAAATGCTTGGAGCACTAGCATATACCTGAGTCCTTTCAGTACACTTGATTTATCCTAAGGCTTGCCACTTCCAGTAATTTCCAGTGAATCATGGGTGTAAGGAGCAGGTGTCTTCTCACACCTATGACTTCCTTCCCAGAATCCACAGCAGTCAGTACATGAGCTACAGATCACCTAAAAGTTCTGGGCACAGGATTACTGTAAATCACTAAGACTTCAGCACTGTCTCAAATTCAGCACCTGGGTATACCTTTATGTCTACATTAACTGTATCAGCTATATACTTAACCTAGCACTTTCTCTTAAAACCTTAACTTTTCTTGTCTACACAGTTCCCCAGGAGCAGGATGGTCAGCCAGAGGAAGAGGAAATGTTAGTAACACGTGATTCATCAACACCTACTTCATCAGCACTTGAAGAAATGGCCCTGTACAGCAGCAAACGCAAACTCCGACACAGCCGGCGCAGTTTGGAAGCTGCTGTCCCTACGTAGAAGATGTGATGCACCTGGGCGATGGAGTAGCCCAGCACAGGGCTTCTGAGCTTCCTGTGCTCCAGGGACAGCACTGGACTGCCCACACTGCTGCCTCCTGGGCTCTGGATGGGAACTGAGCACCCCAGGGAGCATTGTGGTCAACTAACTTCCTTTAAGGCTGTGAACCGCCCTCTTTTCCCACCCGATAATGCACTGGGGCATGTCCTAAACAAAATGGGACAATACTAGACTTATTGATGGCAAATTGAGAGGAGGTGTGGGTACGACAGTGGGCAGCTGCAGCTTGTTAGCCTGTAAATATTGTGTGTGGGGGAAGGGTAGGACAGGGAGAACATACGAGTGTTAGAGTGCGTTGGGCTCCAGCTGTTATTTCCTCAGCCTGGATTTTTTAGTGGTTAATATGGGAGCTTCTACTCTGGTATGAATTATAAGGAAGGCCCAGCCTGCCTTTGCTCCTATTTAATTTCCAGTCTTTAGCCAAAAAGCATCTCCTTCCACCTCCCACACCATGTCACCTCACTTTCTTTTGGGAGTATGTGGACATGGGTAGCTTGGAGGCAAAAAAAAAAAAAGAAAAAGAAAAAAAAAAAGGAATTTCAGTGAAGTGCCTCCCTCTGACACTGACACCTGTGTGGTCAAGCAAAGACAACTGAATAAGCAGGAGCCTGTGCCAGCTCTGTGCCGCTTGCCTCTGTGAGCGCAGCAATCTATCCCGTGTAGGAAGCTGCTCCTGCCAGTATTTTGTGCTATTCTGGGAGACAGATACCTACCTAGAAGTACACATAATTGTGTGTGTCTGGTGCATGGAGTGTGAACCACTCTACAAGCACACTGTACTGAGTGTCAGAGGAAGCCAGGTATCTGTCTCCTGACAGCACCATGACTGAACTGGGGCAGAAATGAGAAAGGAGCTGAACAGCTGTAGCAAAAGTATAGCAGTGTGCATGTGTGACAGCAATAGAGAGCAGAATAGTTGGGAATTAGGATATGGTGACAGAGGTAGGAAGTGTAAACAGCAGACAAGATAGTGGGTTAGGATTCAGGAAATGGGGAGGGTTAGGAAATGACGTTGCTGGGGTCAGGTTAGGAGGAATGGGATCTTACAGGTAGGAGGATACTAGTGGGTGAGCCCACTAGGTTGTCCGCTAGCTGTGAAATGGAATGTGACATTACGGGGGTGCCCAGCATGGGGCTCTCAAGGATTGCCTGCCAGGCAGGGAGCACAGTAAAGTAGGATGGGTCTGGCCTATGCTTTGCAATAACTACACAATTCTACTTTCTGCCAACTTGTTGGCTTCAGGCCCCTTTCCGTATAGAATAGGGAAAATACATCCTTGCCCATGCAAGAGGAAAAAAATGAAAATGAAAAAAAAAGAGCAGGGGTGTGATTTCTGGTTT
Source organism: Burhinus bistriatus (assembly GCA_013397275.1). Lineage (NCBI taxonomy): Eukaryota > Metazoa > Chordata > Aves > Charadriiformes > Burhinidae > Burhinus > Burhinus bistriatus. The sequence continues at coordinate 215,832 of VYXH01005919.1, forward strand.
CCATGAGTGGAACAAGGGCTGTGAACAGATTCTGTATCAAGTGAGCTCTGCAGAAGTGGAGGAGACTGATGCTGCTTATAGCTCTGAAATCAGTCTCTGCTGCTCTACTGCCCACTACTGAAGTAAAACATCCCTTTTCTTTTTTCCTTTTTTTTTTTTTAATGCCTCTAATATGGAGAAAGGCATCTGAGCTTGGCAGTAATCTGATCTGTCTACCCTGATACATTGGTGCTCTCTGCTGAACCCCTCCAGCAGTAAGACCAGAGTTGGACCTTAAGCCTCTCAGTGATTCGCAGTGGCTTGGGAGTGACAGGCACTTCTGCTTGTATATTTGCTGAATGAAAGAACTGGATGCAGTGTCTTTTAGTTGAGAATCTCCCTTCATGCCAAAATCCAGTGGATCATTTTAACTGACTTCATATGTTTTAATTTTATAGAGCTTTGAAGGGAGAATTCTGATAATCTCAAATTGCAGCTATGGCTGCTTCCATCATCAGCAATTTGAGCTTTTCCTTTTTAAATCTAATTTTAGCATTTGCTTTTTAACAACAGCAATTTTGGAAACAATCTTGGATTGGTTTTGGTGACTAACTTGTGATTCTTTTTTTTCTTTCCCTTTGCGGTACCTGGTGCCAGGCTCTGGGTTCTCTCCCATTCTCTCCTGAGAGACTCTGAGGGAAAATTAGCGCATCAAGACTGTAACTAGTGAAATTTGTACAACCAAAGAAATCTATTTTGTGGTTCAAGGATAATAAAGTTTACTTTACATTTTAGAGCCTTTAGTTAATGTTGTTTGCCCTTTGTGAAGTCTGCAATTTCTATATCAACTCTTTGGTTCTGATTATTAGTCATTTTGTAATCTAGCAAACATACTAGTAATTCTGCTTTCGTGTGCAGAAATGAGTGACCTAAATGAATGCCAACTGCAGGAATATCAAGATGAGCACGTGTTACTCGTGTAAGTTTGGTAGAAAACTGGAATCTATGCTGAAAGGGGAGGAAGAGAACCTAAAGCTGTAACTGTTAGCTCCATCTTTATGTAGTTTGAAGGGGACTCCTTATTTTGGAAGTAGCAGATTCAGTCTTGGCAGGGGAGGGAGGAGAGCAGAGGTTTCTGCTCCAGAGAAGCTGCAGAAGTGAGGAAAGGAAATGGGGTCAAACATATGAGATGATACGTGTAGGACATAGTGGTTTAGTTACTACTTCATCAGTGACACCTGTAGTCTAGAAGCTATGCTAAGGCACATAGAATCATAGGATCACCTAGGTTGGAAGAGACCTTTAAGATCATCAAGTCCAACCATCAACTCGACACTGCCAAAACCACCACTAAACCATGTCCCTCAGCACCATGTCTACCCATCTTTAAAATACCTCCAGGGATGGCGATTCCACCACTTCCCTGGGCAGCCTGTTCCAATGTTTGATGAGCCTTTCGGTGAAGAAATTTTTCCTAATACCCAATCTAAACCTCCCCTNATGACCCAGTCCCCCACAACACCCTTCTCTAAATTGGTGAGAGATGGATTTGATAGGTGAACTGTTTGGTGGATGAGGAATTGGTTGGATGGTCGCATCCAGAAGGTAGTGGTCAATGGCTCAATGTCCAGATGGAGATCGGTGACAAGTGGCATCCCTCAGGGGTCTGTACTGGGACCAGCACTGTTGAATATCTCCATCAATGACATGGACAGTGGGATCGAGAGCACCCTCAGCAATTTTGCTGATGACACCAAGCTGAGTGGTGAGGTTGTCACACCTGAGGGACAGGATGCCATCCAGAGTGAGCTGGACAGGCTGGAGAAGCGGTCCCATGTGAACCTCATGAGGTTCAACAAGACCAAGTGCAGAGTCCTGCACCTAGGTCGGGGCAANGGAGAAGCGGTCCCATGTGAACCTCATGAGGTTCAACAAGACCAAGTGCAGAGTCCTGCACCTAGGTCGGGGCAACCCCCAGTATCAATATAGGCTGGGGCATGAAGGGATGGACAGCAGCCCTGCTGAGAAGGACTTCGGGGTATTGGTTGATGAGAAGGTCAACACAAGCCAGCATGTACACTGGCAACCCAGAAAGCCCCCCGCATCCTGGGCTGCATCCCCAGCAGCGTGGGCAGCAGGGCCAGGGAGGGGATTCTGCCCCTCTGCTGCGCTCTGGGGAGACCCCCCTGCAGTGCTGCCTCCAGCGCTGGGGCCTCAGCACAGCAGAGACATGGACCTGCTGGAGCGGGGCCAGAGGAGGCCACCGAGATGATGGCAGGGCTGGAGCCCCTCTGCTGGGAGGCCAGGCTGGGAGAGTTGGGGTTGTTCAGCCTGGAGAAGAGAAGGCTCTAGGGAGATCTGATTGCGGCCTTCCAGTATGTAAGGCGGCTACAGGAAAGATGGGGACAGACTTTTTAGCAGGGCCTATTGTTGTAGGAAAAGGGGTAATGGTTTTAAGCTAGAAGAGGGTAGATTCAGAGTAGATCTAAGGAAGAAATTTTTTATGCTGAGGGTGGTGCGACCCTGGCCCAGGTTTCCCGGAAAGGTGGTGGATGCCCCATCCCTGGAAATATTCCAGGCCAGGTTGGACAGGGCTCTGAGCAACCTGGTCTAGTTGACGATGTCTCTGCTCATTGCACGGGGGTTGGACTAGATGGCCTTTAAAGATCCCTTCTAATCCAAACTATTCTATGACGGATTCTACGAAAACCTATTTAAAAAACAACATCCTACTTAATGGCATGCAAGAGAGGGAGGTAAATTCATGAACGAGGAAGAAATCTATAATGTGCTGTTCAGTGTTACAACCATTGCTAACTGCAGAGACTCCAGTTCCATCCATACAAGGGGCTGATTAGGCATGAAATGTACCAATGTGCCGTGTTGCCCATGCGTTTTGTGCCTAGCCCTCTGTCAGTAAAGGCTGCCTGATGTGATGCTGCTGCCTTTGACAGTGAGGACCAGTCCCCTCAGCCAGGGCTGGGCTCTGCAGCACCTGCTGCTCCAGCCCCTTGCCTCACGGGTGTGGGTGAGTTCATGGAGCACCACCAACCCTAAGGCTTTGGCTCCATTTGACCAACTGCCAGGTGTGTGGGGGGGGTGTGGTGCAAGTGTGCGTGTGCGTGTGCGTGTGCGTGTGCGTGTGCGTGTGTGTGTGTGTGTGTGTGTAGGAACACCTGAACACATGAGCCTGTAGGTGGCTCTTAGAGGAGTAGCCTGGAAGTGATGCACAGCTTGAGCCCTGCTCATCGGCAGAGGTAATATGAAACACAGTGGCATCAGCAAGATCTTAAGCCTCTTGGCTTTCTTTACTTGGCTCTACTTAAAAAAAAAAAAAAAAAATTTGCTATTTTGTTTACATGATTAAAGTTTTTAAAAACACAGTTTAACTGGTAAAAAACTAACACATTTCATGTAGCCCAAACAAGATTTCCTTAGTCTGGATCAATGGATGGCCACTAATGTGTACCAGCACAGAGAAAGAAAAGCAGCCTCAGCAGGAAGAGGGCAGAATTCCTTTTTCTAGAGACAGTGTCATGCTAGACCTTGGCCTCATTCTCCAGCCTTTGCAACTGTTGACTTGCAGGTACAGATGGAAAAGGACCTTGCCATGTCACACGGTACCACAGGAACAGTCAACTTGGAGGCTTCAAGAGTCTAAAGCATAGACTTACACAGAATCAAAGAATATGGTTCACTGGTCCTCTCCTATAAAATGGATTTAAAAAAAAAAAATAATAATCTCAGCTTACACTGTGCTTTTCTTGGGCCAGGTTTACTACTTTGTGCATATATATTACCTAATACAACTGAGCCATGATTAGGACACATGCAGTACTTAACACAAGACAAAAGTAAACACATTCTCATAAACATTATCAGTGTCCTTCTAAGAACTGAAGCACATCATTAGCATAATCTTTTTTCAGACAAAAGCATGTAGTAACATACAGAGCTCTCAAAAATGCCAGCCTGAAAGCCTCCCATAACATACCCATCCATTGCATGGGTTGGGTTTGAAATCCACAACCATTTATCTGCGATAGAGACTTCCCTGAAGAGTCCATGTTAAAGGCCCCATTTCCAGTTAGGATATGAACAGGGATGATTGCTGTGATGGAAGGTGGCCCAGAATTCTTAACAGCAAGCATATTCAGAAGAGTTTCAGAACTAGAAAAACCGTCCAGCTGCTCTGCTTCTTCTGTGATGAACCTGCTGATGAGAAGCAAGGGAGTAAGGCCTAATTCAAAATGCTCTACTAGGTGAATGTCCAGAAAAGGTGTTCATGCAAGAGGGTCTGATTTGTGATAGCTACTCAAAGTACCCACAGAGCTAGCGTGCAATCACCTCTGGTAAGATGTTGCTGTTGGAGTAAAGGCTGCGAAGGACAACCAAAAAAATATTTTTCAGAACTTCACAGCTTCCCTTGGTTATTAGGTGTGCCGGAACAATGATGCTCTTATGTATTCATTAACTTAGGAAATTTATTTAGCGTGGAGACTTAACTATAAATAGGACCAAAAAACCCAGTTCAATTCTATAGGGACAATGCAAAGACCTTCAAGGCTGCACAAATACAGAATAGAGTACAACTGGTTAAGTAGAATATTTGCAAGAAAGAATCTTGCAGATAAATGCATTGTGTAGCAACAGCAAATAAAAGACATGCTACTGGGGGTGTGGAGGGGAAGTTAACATCGTATTGGGACATAGCTGTAGGTGCAAACTTGCAAGACAGGAAGTAAAATCTGCTCTACTCAACAGTGTATTTTGTGCATTGTAATTTACTGGAGATTACCACATAGCGGACCACGGAATCAGGGAATCATGGAA